>CM068835.1:82801270-83401270 GCA_028554795.2 Sinohyriopsis cumingii
CAATTACATCGCATACAAGATTGACTAAAATAGTTGAAGCTATATTAACAATTCCTGATGAAATATGACGACCTTCACCATACGGATTATTGTTATGTCTTAGAAGAGATGCTGGTGAGCTATTTTTCTCCATGACTCAAGTATTTGGGGAAAGCATTCGTTGATAATATCGTTAAGTCTTCTTTTAGATCATTGGTTTCAAATCATGGTAGTAGAAATTTTAGCTATTTTATAGTGATTAATATATAACGGCCTGATACTTGTTATTTTTGTTATCTCCTATATCATAAGTACTAGCATTTATTATCTCAATAGTAACTCGATTAGCAAATTCAAAATTTGATAAAATTTGATTTAAATGTTGTATCATTTCAGTAAATGTCTTTCTTAGATCGTTATTAGGATACTCCAGGATATAATTTTTAAATAATTGCACTAACGTCGTGAATGTAGTTATATATTCAGTTTTAATTTTATCATCCAATGATCTGAAATCTCTTTCATAAACAATATGATCAGAAGCATTTTTATCACATCTACTATTGAAAAAACGGTGTTTTAGGAAATCGTGTACCATCATAAAGTTTAATACGATGATCTGTATAATGACGCCACGGATATCCATCTCGATATTCTGGATTTGTTATAAAAAATTCTCATTTGTTTCAAATTCATTTAATTTTGGTTCCAGTGTTCCGTGATACTCTGGTGGAATTTCAGGCCTACCTCAAACAGATCTAACCGATGACTGATAAATATCTACCAAGTAATCTGAAGAATATATTTCCATTGCAGCCGATAATGTTGGTTCGTGAACTGTTATGGCTATTTTTGCTTCTCTTCCGCTTATATATTTTATTCTGCGCTGAAATTCATTATTGATTTGTTCACTCTGATAACTACCTGTAGGAATATAAACAATTAACCAGCCTGGTGTTCCGTCTGGTTTATTTTTATTTGCAAACACCAGTGAATTATTTGCTGGTAATCCACCAAATGATTTTGATCTCATATTTGGCCAACTGTATTATTTTCGTAATTGTGCTAGTGCGTTTTCTTTCACTGGAATTGCAGTTGGAAAGTTAACAGTAAATTCTGGATTAGTTGACCTCACTGATATCATTGTAGTTTTTGACATAGTTGTGTTCATTACGATTTGTTGAAGTACCTCGCCTGACGACGTCTAATTTAAATCTTGATTTTCTAAATCAATCAATGTCATTACTTCTTTGTAGATTTTGATCATATCCGTGAACTCAGAATCAGATATTTTTCCACTCCTAAGACTTGTTGATAATAACGAGGGTAATTTGGAGTATGATAACGTCGCTGTGTGTAATTTTATTATATAATCATACAATTTTGCATTTGTGCACGTACCTGTTTTTGCAACGATATTAAGAATACTGTTGTTGTTGCAGCTGAAACACGAATTGTTACAACTGCTGGTGATGTCAGTGTTATTGCTGTTAACAATACGCCGGTTCCAGCGATAATAGCATACGCTGAATAAACAATTATATCAACAATAACTACACGTCTGCGATATTTGTTTGCCATTCACGTTCTTGATTGTATATATATAATGTTGCGCTGCAACATCATGTTGAACGTTGATCGGAATACTCATTATATTTTAATTAGGTGCGTATTTAACTACTAATTCAAGACACCAATAATAAATCATTTGTTTCCTCAGGTTCCACAGTAAATATTACCTCGTCGTTTTGATCTAACATCCCTAACATAGATCTAGGAGATCCAGTCAGTGGATAACGCCGTGAAATCGTGGTAGATTTTATAATGTTACAACACCAAGTACTGAGAACCTGTATATACCGGTAACCTCAGCGCGATGTTTAATGGATTTATTGACTGATGACCATAATGCTTGGTTTAAAGATATCAGGAATTCCACTTATAACATCTTCTATTTTTTTAATAATCGTGTGAATGTCTGACATATCTGTCTTAATGTCCCCGAGTTTTGTGTTAATATCAACGAGGTTCACCTCAACACATCAGTCGACGGGGCGCCAAAGAAATCTGCGATTTTATTAAGTTTCTGAAAAGTTCTGCGAGTATTCATAAACATATTTACGTGAACGTCATATTCGGCCCGCAGCGTGGATAATTTAGTATCTACTGTATTATAGTTATTGTCTACATACTTTTTTTGTTGCGGAATCTTCATAAGATGTTTGATCTCTTAAAACAACTCTTTTATTTCCGTTAATGCTGAGGTCACCTGTCATTGTATCGCCGGTGGTCCGCAAACGATTAGCAACACATTTTGTAATTTCATCTCTATTAGCTGCAATTGATATATTTGAATCTTTGATTTTACCGTCAATAGCAAATATCGGAATGTTATCCGCAGTAGCACCAAGAACTCTACGAACTATGTCGTTCCATTTGATGTTGCTCGTCTTTAAAACACCGTATTTATCCTAAAAATAACGACCTCATCTCGATCAACTCCAGAGAGGTTCATAATATCGGCAAGTTCTCCATTAGTTGCGTAATTCGAAAAATCAATGTCATCTTTTTTTATTGCCCTTAGTGGTACCACTAAGAGAAGATCTTCCGTAAATATCACCCATTATACTCTAAGATCTGTTTAAAACGACGCGGTTGCGTGTATATTCGTGCACGACTTTATGAGGTGGTAATGTTGATGAAGATATATCATTTAGTACATTAATTACTTCACGGCCACATATAGGTGGATCTGTCATTGTTTGTGTTGGTAATGTTGAATACCAGACTGGAATATTTTTTATTGTGTTTGTATATTTTAAAAATTCAATTGGTGGTGCCAATCCATACGAATAAAACATAAAGAAAGATTTGTTCAAGAACAAAGGACCCTTATTGGCGACGTAAATCTCACCACGGACAGACGGCCGGAGCATTGTCTGCTAAGTTGAACAGAACAGGGTAGAGAGAGAGGGTGTGGTCACCATTTCAACCCGAATTTAACTGAGTACTTTAGACTAGAAACCCCAGTCATTGTGAAACATCGTGCTGAGATGTTGTAGTAATAACCGCGGGAAGCCACTCGTGATTTGGCGGGAAAACTTTGGAAATTCTAAGGAAAGACAAAGCTTCGTAAAGGAAGCTTTAAGGGGACAGACTGCCTGTGTGGTTTAGTCCCGAGTCTCTAGGAGAGAGACGGAATAGAGACTAGAGGAGAAGTCGATTGGGAATCGAAGGCTAGTCGGAGAACAGAGTCAAATAGGAGGAGGAAAAAGAGTCGAGGTGAATAAATTGGCGAAGGAGCAGTCAAGGAGAAGGAGTTAGGAGGAAAGTCGGAGGGAGAAAATGAATTAACGGGATAGGAGAGATACAGATAAATAGAAAACAAGGAAAGGTGTAAAAGCGATTTCACACTGTAAATCACAGGATGCAATAGGCTATCGCTTGGTCTAGAGGAAGAAGAGTGATTGGGAAATTATTATCATTTGAATATTGAATTGTATTAAATTGTTATTCCTTTGAATTTCCCCTTTGTGTTCTCAATAATTTAACTGTCGGCATTATTGACTGGGGGCTCGTAGTTTTACCTCTCTCTGTCACTAATTTCACTTCCTACAAAATTGAGCCTGGGTGGGACTTCCATAGTAATTTAAATAATATATTGGGAGCACCACACCCCAACCCTATGAAACACCACAAACGTGCTACATGATTTATTTCAAAATTTAACGATAGATCTTCAGATGGTTCTTGATGTCCATTTATCCTCAGTGAAACTTCAGAAACTCCAGGTTCGTCAGATATCATCGGACGTTCTTCCTGCGAGTTTATTAGTTCAGTATTTTGAAAAAACAATTAAAAAATATGCCTTGGCGCAGAAACTCCTAGTTGTGATGCTCTGTAAATAAACCATTAACATTACTCTGAACACTATCTGTAGTTACTGTTAACCATGATAATAATGATTTACCGCCTGAATCCATAAAAGAGAGTAATTTTTGTTCTCCGGTAATCGTTGGAGTCATTACCGGCATCCACAACGAAAGTTTTTTTGGTAATACTTTACCAGCATCGCCTGGCGCTCGCCCGATAGCATCATCGTCAGTAGCCTTTCTTACAAGTACAAATGTATGTTGGCCCCGAAAATAACCTTTCTAACGTTTCTACAAAATCCAAACATGTGAGACAGTGGAATCGAGCATGACATTCTTCTATTACCTCTTGCTATCGATCGACGTGTTGCAAAACCTAAGTTGACGCGCGCATTAACGCTAATCATTACAGGTTGTGAGTCAACATCAGCGGTGTTGGCAGCAATTCTTGGTTGTCCTATATTATACAGTCTGTTGTCAAGAAAGTCAGAAGTGTCTTTAGCAAACATCATTGAAGGACCAGCTGATATTGTATGATCATCAGAATATCTTGCTAGACCTATTATTGGTGTAGCAACACCGACATGTTTTTGAATATTTTCAATATTTTTTCCATCAATCATGTATGTATCACTGTCAAACAACGCCATAATTCCGTTATTAACCAAACTTATTCTGTCAGCGGCGCTATATTAAGTATCGTCCGGTTTTATAATTTCACCTTCTACTTCAAAACATGCTTTGGCGGGTAAGAAATATCTACTTGTATCTTGTACTTGTAATTCGATTCTTCTACGCTGATTTGGTTGTCGTGCGTCATAAGAATAAAACTGATAATCGTGTATAGATTCATCTTGAGAATTGGTGCGTCCATATCGAACGCTGGATCAGATACACGTTTGAACATTTTATTATAATTTTTATCGTCTAACACGAAGACCACTTCCTGCGATTAAACTTGCCTTGATATTTTTTTTTCTGCTTCACCAGCCAACAATGATAGTTTTTGATTTGCTGCTTGATTTATTATTTTACTGACATTTGCAGGCATACCTTCAGTGCTAGGCAATTTTACTGGTTGTGGCTTTCGTCTAGTTAACCGTGCTAGTCTATCCTTGGTTGTCGAGAACGCTTTACCGGCAAGATTACCATCAGCGCCAATGCCTTTATCACGAACAGCCTCAATATCCTTCATCATTCAGTCGTATTGCTTTTGGGGCTATCCTTCTAAATAAACCATGAACAACATCACCGTAAATAGCTCTATAAGTTGGTAATCGCGAATTTACTACTCTAACCATTATAGGTCTACGTTGAGCATGATGTATAATCATTTTATATATTACTTATTTATCTAATCACTGTGATAATCATCAGCAATTTCATCAATGAGAGAACGATAAACATTGATAGCCATAATACCGCCAGTAAATAATCTTCACAAATATCAGATATTTCATTAATGATTTCCGGCGAATTATTTTCCTCGAATCAGAATTTCTAATATATCTACGTCAGAAAGAATATTGTAAGAACAAGCAATAAGATCACTTCCTTGAGTGGAAAAACCACTTCCAATTGTTCCTTCCTCCTTACTTATTGTTTCATGTTTGTCTTCTCTTCTTAAATAGTCTTAAGGGTGATCTTTCTACTTTTGCTTTTTCAAGTGGCTATCTAGACTGTTCAAGGTCCTATATCGACTTTTGCTGCAGTGAAGAAAATTGTTGTTCTTCTATTTGTTGCTGTGGTGGAGGAAGTTGATAGGAAGGTTCTTGCTGGGGATAGTGTGGTTCTTGTTGTTGAAGTAGAAACTTTCAAAGTTTATTTATTTCTTCAATATATTCACTATATGTTTTATCGTTACTTCTGACCTTGGGTTTGTCATAATACACACGATATATCCATTTAAAATAACTATCCTTATTTATGTTAACACATTCAGGTTGTAAAATTTCAGACTTTTGAAAATAACTATCCAATGCAGAACGAGAAAAATCTTCCTTTTCAACTTTTTTAAGTTCTTCAATAACACCTTTTCTAAAAGTTTTAATCAATTCAACATTTTCTTTTCTTACTTTACGTTTACGTGCAAGATCTTTTTTACATCGGCTATCGCAGTACGATCTTTACCAATACCTTCAAGTATTTCTTCCTCCATGATGGGGGGGGGGGGGGGAGGCTGAGCAGCAGTTATGTCAGTTGGAAATTTTTTTAAAAGTTTTTTCTTCTCTTTCTTAGTTCTTTCTGCTATTTTTCTAGTATCTGTAGCAGTATGTTATAACGTTGGGCGAAGACGTTTAGTTGCTTCTGCAACTCTTTTAGTAAAATTTGCAATGGGTTTAAATAATGTTTCTGTACCTTCTGCATATTCAACTTGTGATTCTTGACGTTCTTGAAGTTTTTGTCTAACAGAATCACGGACTGGAATAAATTTCTTTACTGCTTCTAATCTTTCTCGAGCTAATCTAGCTGTGTAAGATTCAACACCAGTTACCATTACTGATATAAAAAAAATGATCTAATTATAGCAGCAGAGAGGGCTCGACCTCAGTGTAACTTACGGTGGGTAAACGAAAACACACATGTAAATTTAAAAAAATACTAACGACAACGATAATGTAACAAAATAAACTAACCCAATCAGAGAAACTCTCGGTAAAGTTAGAGGCTTCAGTTTAGCCTTAGTGACCTTATTAAATTTTTTTTTCGTAAGAGGTCTTAGTTTTCAAAATAACGTTTCAGGAAAAGGTATGTTCGCCCTCTCTGCTGTTCAACGAAGCACCTAATATACCCCTAAGCCGGTGTGGATTATTTGACGATATAGAATGAAAATGGATCTAACAGGCGACAAATTCAAAGAATTTTTTTTGAAGTAGCTAATAACTTTCACCGACGATTAAATTTACGTCAGTGTCATCGAACAGATCCGTCATCTTTTTGGGTACTTAATCTACCCTTTTGGAGGGAATTTACCTTTACTCTTAAGCTGCTGACTCTCACCAGCATCTACTCCCGACCAGCTGCCACCCCCAGCACGTAATTAAGAAATCTCCTTTATGGTAATTGCGTTCGAACCAAACCTACAACAAGCTGCAAGAATTGGCACCATGTTGAATCGTCTGACCATTCAAGGGTATATTTCAAGAAGTTCCTATGGTTGCGAACTGTAGGCCTTAAAATCTCAAGGACAATCTGGTTCATGCCATAGTAACTTCAAACAAGACCACAGGTTCAGGCACATACCATTGCAAAGATAAGAGTTCTCTAATTTACAAACGTATGCCCTGACATATGCTTTCATAAATTCGATAATAGGAGTTAACTGCTTTAAAATCAACCTATATTTGCAAGTTTGTATAGAAGTATATTCCGTATGCGGACATGCCGCCCAAGTGGGTGTTTGTCTAAGCCTGACGGTACATGGATAGAGTTTTGCAATGAAACACCAATAATGCTTTTTTTCCATTAAAAACAAACAAAACAACTGAAAATAAAAGTTTTCATAAAAAACCAAGAAATTACCAGTAATAGTTAGATTTTGTTATTGAGGTCAAATTGACATGTAGTATCCAGTATTGTTCATTAGGCATGCGTTTTGATTTTGTGGGTAATGTGGCTTTTGTGATTATTCATTCGCCTTCTGAAAACAATGGTTTCGCCAACATATTGAGTGACACAAATCTTGCATGTCAGAAGATAGGCTGTATCACTGGCTCGACATCCTAACATACATACATACATACATACAGACAGACAGAAAGACAGTCATACATACATACATGCATGCATGCATGCAGACATACATACATACATGCATACATACATACATACATACTTACATTTACATGATAATTTACATGTAAAATCACACTTTAATATTCACGGATCTTGCTTTTAATATTGAAGATATTAATATATAGTTTAAGATTGATTTAAGTCTAATAAAAATCCAACATGTACATTGTTAAGAACTTCAGTCAATCATGTTCAAGATGACCTCACTATGGATAGTGCTCGTGTTTAAACTTGCTTGAGAGATTAATGATATAAACTTATATTCCAAGTTTGATCAAAAAGAGGGTAATAAATAAATATTTCCTCGGTCAGTCAGATGCAGGTTTTCCTCATTAGCATGTGTGGATATTGCTCATATTAGAATTCATCTAAGATATTGATGAGATAAATTTATATTCCAAATTTGATCAAAATTCCTCCTGAATGGTAACAAGTAAATGTTAGCATAAGCATGACGGTTAACAGACCCCGCACTACAGACGGTGAACAGTGACCCAAGTTGATTTGGTCTTATGGCCTGGTGATTTAATATTTTAAGTAGATAAAGAGAAATAATTCTCAAAATGGACGTCAGAGTAAGATCGGCAACATTTTATTTTGAGACCAACTATGCATCATATTTTGACTTTTGTACTAGTTTTCTTTACGACTAACCAAACCACATGAAAGCTCATATACTGACAAATCGTACCTCGTTTATAACGGTATGCAATGTATCGCAGTCAATCCTCGTCACCTTTGGCTTTTTCCTAATAATTCCAAATTCGATGTGGAAATCGTATATACTTATGAAAATTATTGCAATGAAATCTCACTAAACAGTCGTTTTAAGCAGAGGTTTGAAAATGTATCATTTAATTGGAACAAACTGTTCCTTCTTCACTGACAGCGATGTACACGGTTACCGATTTGTCACCTTTTACATGCCTTAAAACTGAACATAGTCGTTTACATGTGTTCTCTGTATACGTTATAGGACACACGGTAGTGATGATATGGAAAAATACGAACCAGCCTGGAAATGGGTCAACCTAAAATAAAGTATTTATATGTTTGGCTGACCAGGTTTTGTTAATAATGTAAGTTATGTTTTAGGAAAAAGAATCTTTTGAGAACTTATCCTAGTTGTAAGTGAGAGAAAAAAATACAGACATTGTTTTATTGATGGAATTTCAGTCCTTTAACTAGTACTGAGTTTGGAACACTCATCACTAAAACTAGCACCTGATTCTGTAGTGCGGAATTGAAAGCACATGTTTCAAACACATGCAAGTCCAGAAAATGCCGCGGCTCATATCCTTTCATCTACACAGAAGCTGACATCCAGGTTTTATATATACTGATAAATATAGGTTTGATCATGAGCACTCAGAAATTTTAAGTTATTGAATTTTAATATCATGGTGTTTGCATAGGTTTACTATGGGAACTGAATTAGTACAGTGAGTCTTATAGCCTTACTCATTGCTATCGGTATCCTACCTCAAACATTTATTTCAATACCATTGGATAAGGTAGGTCACGTGAATAATACAAATCCCGTATATCGTCTGCGTCGCTTCGTATGCAGCATGCTTCCGCTATATTAGAGTTGGCCAAATTGGCTTGTCTCCCTTTCGTTGTTTACAATTGTAACCAAACGCTTCAGAGATCGTACAAAATAGAAATTTGGACAAAAGGTGGAAAATTACCACAGAAAATACAATCCAATCAAATAATTGGGCTGATAATGCATAGTGGGAATATATCGACGCATAGAAACAAGATGTCAGCTTTGAAACTGTTGACGAGGCCAGCTTAGCGGAGACGCTGCCCATTCAATGGACTTATTACATTGTTTTGGTCGCTATTATTTCAGTCAAATGCAAAGGATTTTCAGTGTACAAAACTCGTTATATAGGTAGTTCGTGACCGTATACAAGATTTGTGGAGCCAGTGTGCAATTTGTGTTGGACTCGGCGTAAGCGCCTCGTTCAATACGAATTCCACGCTGACCCGCAAATCTCGTACACGGTCATTAACAAACTATTGAATCTACAATATTATACACCATGCTTAATAAAGCATTTACTAGAACTCACAATATTATAGGTGCCTACAAAAGGAGCAGACAAGAAAGCATGATTCAGTAATAGCTACCTTTGCATGCTGTTTACTACTCGCTGTAATATTCAATTGTACAGCAAGTAATAGGAGACAAATGAAGATTATATAGAACAGAACAAAACAAAACAAAACGAAACTTTCATTAATAAAAAATAAATCTCAGGTCACACACAGGTGTCATATGAGAATATCACAACTGCTACAGTAATGTAATGCGAAGTCACTAACATATGGAGATACAAATCACATGACAGGTCAACATTTACAATCATAGCAAAACTAAACAATGGGACGTTTCTGAGATCATTTGTGTACATAAATGTAACATTGTTTTCGTAGAGCATGTTGTCTCTGATAGAGTGTACAAAAGTTGTAAGAGAAAAAAGAAAGACAATTATATTGTTGTGACGTATGGAAATTTACGCCTCCACAGATTGCAGAAAGTTTACGATATTTTCATAATTACAGTAAAAAAATTGGCAAGGTTTTTGGGAATTTTGCGATTTTTGGTGGCAAATAAGGTTTGTAATTTTCCTAAGGAGTGTTTGCGGTAATAGAACGGTTCTAGAAACATATCCGTTTCTTTGTTGGGATAAAAAAAAAAGTCAAACGCCAGTATTCTCTACAACTAGTTCCGCATTTAATGTATGCTTCTTCAGGCACAAAATGTTTTGAAATTTGTGAAATTTGGGACAAATAAACAACTAATGATATTCGTCCCCGATATCATTTTAATCACAATGACTGCAGATTTATTCTTCAAACGATGTATTGCCCCAAGAACCGACTTCAACGGGGATTATATGAGTGGAAGTCCTGAACTTACACATAACTGTATAAAGAGTGTATATACAACAACTGTATAACATTCTGCTTATGAGCAATACTGTTAAAGTCTTTCTTCAAAAAAATAAAATGACGTTATGCAATCAGGTTTCACTTTTGGTAGATACAGTGAGTAATAAAAAGTACACATCTATTCTGCCCTGCTGACCCGATTTCATTTTTCTTGTCTTTCAATAAAATGGAAACACACATTGTTTAGACCCTAAAACGAATATCCACAGTAATGCATGGAACAATTGGTTCTCCCATTATCGTTACGGATCACTACCCTCTCACCTGTCTGCGTGTTGTTGTTGTTGTTGTGGGGTTTAACGCCATTTTTCAGCACGATAGGCTATACATGGCGGCCAGTATTAATGGTGGAGGAAGAACCCGGAAACCCCGGAAAGAACCACCGACCCACGAGAAGCTACTGGCAGGCTTTCTCACATGCCCACATTTGCTGAATCTTAGACTCGAACCGCCGCAGACAGAGGTGAGATGGCAGTGATCCGTAGCGAAGAGCGCTTTAGACCACTCGGCCACTCGGGGCCCCACGTGTCTGCGTGGGTTCGAGTCTCGGGCTCGGCCAATGTGGGTGCGTGAGAAAGCTTGTCAGCAGCTTCACGTGGGTCGATATTTCTTTCCGGGTTTTCCCGTGTTCTTCCTCCATCATTTATACTGGCTTTCATGTATAGCCTATTTTGTGCTGAAAAATGGCGTTATATCCTACAACAACAACAACATGGAACAAATGGTAAAAAATACACTGATTGTAACTTAAACACTTGTACACTCGAGCATTGGTTTATTAAGAATAGCAGCAGAGAGGGCGAATCCCACAAACTATTTCGCTTAACAGAGCCTTCTATCGAGAACATTTTAGATAGGGCGGTTCTTTTCACAAAATAAACCCTCCAGTCAGTAAACATGACAAAATAGGCTTTCTCTGCTGACTTGAAGGGTTATCTCATGAAAATATCTACCTATACAACTATTTCTGTTAATACAAGGGTCTATCTTGCGAAAACACTCGGTGTTGTTCCGCCCTCTCTGCTGCTCTCTAAAAAATTGTCAGTGACTTTGTCGCCGAAATAGTGAGTTTTGTAAGCGCAATTGTCGCTGTTGTCGTCGCCTTCTCTGCTGCTGTGAATTAAAAATTTAAGTTAACAATAATGGCCAACATTGGAGAGGCACATTCCGCTAGACTAGCTCGAGAGCGACTAGAAGCAATAAAAAAATTTCTTCCTGTGAGAGATTCTGTAAGACAAAAACTTCAAGAACGTCAGCAAGCACAAGTTGAATTTGCAACAGGTGCAGAAGAATTATTTAAACCCGTTACAACAGCTACTGAAAAAGCTGCGGAGATTACAGAAAGAGCTTTATTGGGAGATGAAAACGGTATTCTTCCAGTGCTAAAACAAACCGCTGAGCAGACTGAAAACATTGCTAGAAGAACCAAACAAACAAAAAAAAAAACTTTTACAAAATCTTCCAACTGATATAGCTGCAGCTCAACCTCCACCCACCGCTGAAGAAGGCACTGAAGTCGCCGAAGCTGCTGCGCCCAAAGCAGTAAAAGAAAGTGTTGAACTGACTGCAAAATTTAATTCGGGTTTTATTAAACTCCTTAAAAACACACCAGAAGCAAACTTACCTGAATTGATATTTGCGGGTTTATATAACAAAGATAAAGTTTTAAACCCGAAATATATTTCCGTGAATAATGACAATTTTGTTAGATGGGCGTATCATGTATACTACAACAAAAAAGCGGTTAAATCTAACGATCTAAAATTTGCAAAACTTATAAAGGCAATGCAGGAGATTGACAAAGATAAACAACAAGGGCCTCCACCTCCCTATTCACCGCCTGAGCAAGCTTCATTGATGCAGCAACATGAGAAATCTCGGTCTACACCTGTAGGATTTTTTACCAGCAAAGCTCTTAGTGTTTTTACTGACCGGGATAAATTACTCGATATTGCTGCACATCGCTATGATTCTAGAAAAAATTATCTAAAACCTCAATACGTTAAAAAAATAAAATCCGAAGACTGGGCCCCTTTATTATATTTTGCTTCTGAAAATTTACCTATTGATCCTAAAGAATAAAGAATTTGCAAAAGATGTAGAAACCAAAAAACGACCACAATCTCCAGAAGTATTTTACGATGTCTCCGACATTGGCGCAACTGGTAGTGGTCTGGGGGGTGATTTTATTCCCTGCCCTGATAATATCATCAATGACGTATCGCGGTTAGAAGTTCTCTTAGGAGGAAGACGTGCCGGAAACACCTCACCAGAAATAATTAATGAAGCAGCTGATATCTGTCAGCGATTATTTCGCGGCGGCATCATGGATGCTCACATCTACCGAGAACTTATTGATGAACTCACGGACAGCGATTAGAGAAATAACTAATTAAATAAAAATGATCGTACACAATTCTCATCGTAGACCAGTTACGGTCAGGGTTGTAAATTCACGAGTACCCGTATACAGGATGACTTATGGAAATGGACTCGGCGATGTTGTTCGGGGTTTATTCGCAAGGATGGCACCTAAAGCAATACCGATCGCAAAACAATTATCAATGAAAGCTATTGACGTTATCAAAGATAAAGCTACTAGCGCTGTTGGTAGCGCTGCCAGTAAAGCATTCTTGGCAATCAAGGATAGACTAGCACGATTAATACGCAGAAAACCTCCACCGGTAAAATTACCAGCCACCGCAGACATGCCCGCAAATGTTAGTAAAGTAATAAATGAAGCCGCAGATCAAAAACTAGCAGCGCTGATAAATCCTGAACAAATAAACACAAGTTTGGTGGCAGGAAGTGGTCTTCGTTTTAGACGATAACTTCTATAATAAAATGTTTAAACGGGAATCCGACCCAGCATTCGACATAGACGAACCGGTTCTTAAAAATGGTTTTGTCAATAACGGAATTATGGCCTTGTTTGATAGTGCTATCTACATGATTGATGGAAAAAATATTGAATCGATTCAGAAGGATGTCGATGTTGCTACAACAATAATTGGTCTAGCAAGATATTCTGATGATTATACAAGATCAGCTGGTCCATCAATGATGTTTGCCAAGGACACTTCTAATTTTCCTAACAGTGATCAGTACAATATTAGACGACCAAGAAACTTTGCCAACGCAGCTGACGCTGATGTGTGTCCGGTGGTTGATGGTGCTAATGAAGAATTTAATTTAGGTTTCGCTGCACGTAGACAAATGTTGAAAGGTAATCGTAGAAATTTTTCATGTGCCACTCCGCTGTCGCACATCTTTGGATTTTGCAGAGATGTCAGAAAGGTAATTTTTGGAGCAAAACATACGGTCGTGCTTGTTAGGAAAGCCAACGACAATGATGCTATATGGCGACCTCTAGGCGACCAGGGTAAGGTGAACATAACGAAACTATCACTGTGGATGCCGGTAATGACTCCTGCAATTACTGAAGAACAACGACTGCTTTCTTTTATGGATCAGGGTGGTAAAGTGTTGTTATCATGGCTCACAACAACCACAGATAGTATTCAAAATACCAATAACGGCTTATTTACATGGCATATAGCATCACAGCAGGGAGTTGCCGCGCCGCGACATATTTTTCTTGCTCTTCAGGATGCTACACGAGTAGGTAATGAAACACGTTCGCATATGATATTTGATCAACTTGGTATCACTGACGTTTCTCTGAGAATAAACGGGCATCAAGAACCATCTGAGAACATACTGTTAGATTTTGGTAATAATCATGTTGCACGTGCATATCAACGCTTGACGAAATATCTAGCGCGTGATCTAAATATCGATACTGGTTTGCAAATATCACAATTGGATTTTATATCTCATTATCCAATCTATTACTTCTCGTTAGAGCATCTTGATTTAACCAGACAGTCTGTCGTTGATATACACTTTCGGGCTACCGTGAATAGAGACCTACTAGCAGCAGGAGCTATAGCTAATTACAGAGCAATCGCGGTCATAAAGCAATGTTGCTTGAAGGTGCTGGCGGCCGAATGATATTCGCTGATGCACCAGTACAAAACATGTAGTTTTCCACATTGTTAAAACAATGTGTAGACAATTAGATCAATCGTAAAGTTATAAGAAATGTCATATAGCCATGTTAATGTCACTCTGACTCCTGGTCAGGTGAAAAAATTACAATTGAAAAACGCGAGCACATGTGGGACAAAAATAGCACTAAAACATGATCAAATCGCTAATGGCGGTCCAAACAAAATGTCGCTGACTAAAACCCAACTAAAACATTTCAATAAAGCAAAGCAGGCGAAAACTGGAACTCAACTTGATTTCTCTCCAGCCGCGGTCAAAGATATGGTTAAAACCGGTGGTATATTTCCTCTTCTCGCAGCAATACCAGCGTTGATAACTGCTGCTGCTCCCGCAGTCGCTAAGGCCGCCGCGTTAGGAGCTGTTGGAACCGCTGCTGGAATGGCACTAAAGAAAGCCACAGGGAAAGGATACAAAAAAAGGGGAGATCCGCTCGCGGATCAGGGTTAAGACTTCCAGGAACTCTGGCGTCATGGTACCCAAAAAGGTTCTGAAAAATGCTAGCATTTTTACACCGATGTCAAATTTTGATTTGCTCGATGCTGTTAAACAATTAAATATAAAAAATTTCAGAGGCGTCTTTATGCGAGATCATCTACCACGACAACCGAGCAATCCAGAAACCGGAATTATTAATCTTGATAACAGCGAACGCTCTGGAACTCACTGGGTTGCTTACGCGATCGATCCACGTGGAATTATCTATTTTGATTCGTATGGGTTAGCACCGCCAGTTGAATTTCTCCGATATACAAAAGACGTCCCCGCGTCCTTGACAGGGTCAAAGGTTTGGTACTCAACACTGCCAGCACAAACACTGACCGATCCTCCGATATGTGGCAGTGAAGTATTGAATGTTCTTGATGCGATATCAGCGTCAACCAAACCACCTCACAAAGTCGTCCACGAGTATACCATGGGTCGATTTAAACAGTTTCCTATCAAATAATGGTTGATATTTACGGAAGATCTCTTATCGAAACAAAGACAAAAAAAAAAAACACGTCGACGTGGATTTGTCAAAATATACGACCAAAGATGAAATCGATAATCTTTTAAGTCTGACCGGGATAGACCCAGATGAGGTTGTTATTTTTCAGGACCGGTACGGAAAATTAAAAACCAGCGATATCAAATGGCATGAAATGATTCGTAGGGTTATTGGAGCTACTCCGGGTAACATCCCTGTGTTCACTGATAGCGGAAAAGTCAGAGATTCGCTGATATCAATCGCGGCGTTGCGAGATGATACGCAGAAAGCTGCAGGGGAATGCGTAAAAAAGACCGGTGATACAATGACAGGTGAACTCAATCTCAGCGGTAACAAAATAACCGCGTCAGCGGATTCAACATCGTCGGAAGATGCCATAAACAAACAATATGTTGACACAGACACTAGCGCCATTGACGGTAAACTAACCACGTTGCGGGCTGAGTATGATGTTCATGTAAACGCGTTTACAAGACTTCGAAGAAACTTTCAAAAACCCGATGATGCCAAGGATAAGTTCTTTGGAACTCCTCCCGTCATCGACATAAAACTTTCTGATATCAAGACCAACATTGACACGATCAAACCAACACAGCAAAACATCGTAGCGGAGATTCCTGAGATCTTTAACAAAACCAGTTTGATTAAAGTCCCCACTGGAGTTACTCCTGGGCATATCACCAACATAGTATGCACGGTATCATCTGGATTTGCAACATGGTCTCGACAAAATAATACTATCAAATATACAGCAACAGCCACTGGAGTGTATAGACTATCTGTGTTCAGTGCCGCTAAATTTGAAATCTTCACAACATATCCCTGGAGACATTCCACCGACAAGTATTCCGGGGTTGTGACTATCATATTAAATAGCGGAACCGAAGAAACATTTATACTGGAATCCGCCGACAAGAAATTAACCGCAACATCTTACTGGTGGTGTTTGGAATTTGTAGCTGAAACGCCTCAATTGGTTACTGCGTAAAATAATAAAATGACCTCCCTGACGAAGTCAACTGCGCAACAATACGGATATGATCAAGTACGCGAATGGCAGTCAGAGTTAAAAAATACTATTAACAAATACACAGCAAAGGTAAAAAAATACAAGCGGCGTGTAACCGTGTTAGACACAAAAGTGTATTCGGTGTCAGCGGTAGTTGCATCTACAGGAGTATTATTATCAGCGCTAACACCAGTGACATCTGCAATCGCGGTCACAATTACAGATTCAACATCAGCGACAATTGCAGGAGTTGCTAATATTATCGCGAAAAAAATGTCCTCGTGTGCGCTAAAAAAATTGCACGAGTATGAAAAGTTAAACAGGCGGCCACGAGCACCTACTCGAAATTGTCGGCGCTGATATCATCCAGTCTTGACGATACAACAATATTAGATTCCGAATTCGCGCAAATGGCAAAGATGTACAACGATTATATTCAGAGTACAAAGTACTTCGATTTGAAACGACAGCAGATAAATAACAACAATGTCAACGGAATTACTGCAGCAGATAGTCGCAAATACAAACCCGGTGCGAACATCTTTGTTAACAGTAACCTCAACTAAACCAAAATTTAGTATTAATTTTCCAACTGCGATTCCAGTAAGCGAAATCGCGTTAGCACAATTACGAGTATATCACAGTTGGCCCAATATCAGATCAAAATCATCTGGTGGATTACCAGCAAATAATTCGTTTGTGTTTGCATACAAAAATAAACCGGATGGCACGCCAGACTGGAACGTCATTGGGTTACCAATCGGGTCTTATCAAATCGAAGAAATCAATGAGGAATTACAACGTCGAATAAAAAATATCACAACAAAGGAATCCAAAATAGAAATAACTGTTCATGAGCCAACGCTGTCTTCCGCGATCGAAATAAACACTCCAGACTACGCCGTGGATATATATAATAGTTCGATCAGAACAGTGTTAGGATGGCCTGAAGTCGCTCCACCGGCACAACCAATACCACCAACGCCTAAAAAGTCTGATTATATCACTGACTAACAATCATATCATGAAATTAACCTGCCATATAAACAAAAACTGGCTGATATAAAAAATGCACCGGGGTTTAGTTGGATTCACTTTCGCAGTAAGGAGGATATTCATTTGGTTTTTTCTCGTGAACTAGGAGGAGAGGCAAGTGCGTTTATTACCGGTGGTGAGGTTAATTATAATTTTAAAATCATTAATCAAGAACATAAAACACAACTATCGATGCTACGGCGGCTCTTTCAAGAACATCTTTTTTATATAACAAGTTCACGCAGCGAAATTATTACGCGGATTGAAATATTAAATCAGCTTGCCGCCGACATGGAGTATATTAACCAGCGAATCGTTCAGGCAATAATTTATCATCACACTGATACCGACGACCGGTCCTATAACGAAATTTTCTAACTGCATACTCACTGACAGAAGCCACATTGCCGGATTTTAAATTTCCTGGGTATAACGTTCCCGAGTTAAGAAAATCCGTCACCGACCTCATCAATGAGTCCTTCGACGACATACTTACACAACACAGGCGATCACTACCGGAGCCAACTATCCTCAGACACAACAATAACCCCGAAGGGCTAGGCCGGCATGTATCCCCGGGCATCGTAAACATAACCGAAGTGGTCGCGGTCAATCTTGTGTGTGATGTCATTGATGGCAGTTACAGCACGGACACGACAGTATCAAATCAAGCCCAGCAAGGACCACCTGGATTTCTCATTGTGCAAGAGCCGATCAATCCGGTCTATCTACGATGTCATAATCCGTGGTTGACCAGAATAAATTTCGCGCTGACAGACCAGCGTGGAAATCCTCTTGATTTACGGAATGAAACACTATATATTAGTCTCCTGGTAAAATCCTAAAAACAGTAAAAATATTTTAATTTATATATATTTTGTACACATCGACCAATTTCTCAATTTTGATTGGGTGTTTACTAGTAAAACACACAGAAATCGTCCAATTTTTCAATTTGGAAAGGTAATTTACTAGTAAAATTCACAGAAATCGTCCAATTTGCTAATTTTGATAGGGTATTTACTAGTAAAAATCACAGAAATTAGTAAAAAAGTAAAATAAATATATATATTTTATTGAAATCTGCAGAAAAATATATTTCACAATTAATCAAGCAAGTATTATATAATGTATCACCGCGTGAAATGTTTCATACATAATAAAGAACTTCTTGATGAAGCTGTCAAAACCAGAAAAGTTACCCCGGAAAAAATAATTGTTGATATATACGGTAATGACGATTTTATACTGACTGATGTGCAACTACAGCGACTAACAAAAGATCATGTTGTGATCGCGCATTGCGGTATACATCAAATCCTCGAATATATACGCGTGTTTAGATCTTAGATTTTATATAAATCTCAAATATGTACCACCACACAGATGTTTTCGTGTATGACAAACAAGGACTCGAGCAAGCAGTTAGGGCTGCATTTGCAGAAGAAGAAATTAACGTTAAATTCATTATTGACGAATACGGAGACGAAGATTTCTTACTAACACAGCAACAGTTAGATAATCTCAGACGCGAGCATATTATTTCAATTGTATGTGACAGAGATCAAATTCTCAATTATGCACATTCCTGCATTAAACCCCATCGACTAATAAAACTACTATCGCCTTGATTTCATCAAGGACTTTATCAAGGATAAAATCACCTTGATATCATCAAGGAAGTAAAAAAAAGTGATATATTTTTTTTACTTTCGATTTCATTTCCAAGTACTTGACTTCCAAGTAAATCAATATGAGATATTTACTTCCTCGTCATCCTTGACTTCGTCGTTGACTTTGTCATCCTTGACTTCGTCAGCGGACATGCAATTTTTTAATTTCCTTACCCGAGTATTTATTATCTTTTTCATTTCATACTCTTGAGCTAATGTCAACCTAATCTTTTCAATTGCACGAGATAATGAAACAAATTCATTTATTTGTGCTTCTTTTACTGTAGCCAGCGATTTATACAAAATATTTTGAATTTTTTTTATGAATCGATACTGAGCAGGAAGAATATAACGCCGTGCGCATTTAGCTTCATGTAGTGATTCAAAATCAGACATAATTTTTTCAGAATTTAGTGATATATTAAATCCGCGCTCTTCTAATTTTTTAATAGCAACAATCACATTATTGATATTTTCGTAATTCATATATATATATATATATATATATATATATATATATATATATATATATATATATATATATATATATATATATATATATATATATATATATATAATATTATATATTTAAAAGAAAAAAAAGACACCACATCTCCTTTGAGTCTCTATCTTATCAAATGATAGGCTGCCAAACTCAGGAGCGGAAACACAACCCCCATGTGAACCCCTAACCTGTCAAATAACAGTCTAGAGAGCCCAGAGGGTGTGTTTGCGAGCGACGAGACATCCCCATGTGAACCCCTAACTTACCAAATGATATGCTAGCGGGTTTATACAGGGACAGCACAACATATAGTATTTACACTATTTACATTTGTAAAGCTCCTAAACTGCCACCGCATTTTAGCAAGCTTACAGTAGGATATAGTAGCAACTAAGGACAGCACAACATATAGTATTTACAATCCCATATGAGCAGACGGTTCAACGAGTATAACTTATCCTAGGACGGCACAACATATAGGATTTACAGTAAGACGACTTATCCTAACGGAGGCATTTTCTACACTCAGCAGCGGGTATACCATCCCCCCAAAATCAGCCTCTGAATGACGTAAAAAGCATCCGCCATGAGCGGATATGACGAGATGGTATTGATTGCTGTTGAACTTCGAAGACTCCGTCTTCTAATAAGATCGTATCGCATTTAAGTTGACTGATACTTGGAAATTCAAAAATAGCTCACGCGATGGGCGTGACTTGTTTAAAATGTTTTATTTGTTTTTTTCTTAAATATAATCGCAGAAAAAATACAGATGAACCATAAAACCGAACAAGTGTAATAAAATAAAGATTTTATCTCTGAAAAAAATATTATACACCCGCCCGCGTTGACATTTTTTGACAAAGTCACCTTGACGAAGTCACTTTGACAAAGTCAGCAGGGAAGAAATTGGAGATCGTGTTACCTGTACACGGACAACCTTTTACCCGTCTGTGGTCGTTAACAAATTCTAAGCCGAATTTGAGAAATACCTGTAAACGCGGAAGTGTTATAGACTGTAAAAAATAATTATTGTATACCGCTAAGTCGCGCTGGATAAATTTACCTGTAATGACATCTCAAGGAGTGTTGCACATTGACAAGGGAGGGAACTAATTACATGAGATATGCTTAACGGAGTTATCTCCCATTAAAAATCCTCGGATTTTAGTGATAATGAAAAACAATCTTTTTGTCCACATGTTTTTGACAGAGCGGATTTGGTTATATTTTCTGCAACACGTTGGACTGACATCGGGTGAATACCGAAATACTTGGCAGCCGCGGCCATTGACCGAAAAATTCTTTCTTCACAGGTACTTATGTTGAAAGATCTAACAGCTCTGGGAATTTTTACAAATTTACCAGTACCACCTCGTGCAGAATTCTCACTAGGTGTGATAGCCTGTAAATTTTGAAGGGAATTATTAAGTCTTTGTCCATCAATGTGATCAATTACAAGATCGTCTTTGATCTCTCCAAAGAAACACTCGAACACAAACCTGTGATTACGATAATTCTTTTTCCCCAGCAACCTTAAATCTAAGATAACCAGAATTACTAAAAACACCAACTGGTCTTTTCAGCCTGCAATTTCTGACTATTCCCTCGCGATTCGCTTCATAATTTTTAATGGTTGGATGTGGGACAAATTCTTGGCTCATTTATATAATAATATATTTGTCTAATTCATAATTTGTCCGAAAACTAATTTAAATAATCGCGCTCGGATTTCAACGCAACATCGTTATTTTTTTATTGTAATATCGCTTGAGTTCACGGTATCGTTTTCCTCCGAAGCTTGCACATAACTGTGTTTTACTCCTGACCCCAACACCACATCGCAGACACGGTGTTGGCCCTAAACTTCCCCTTCGGACGCTTTGGGAATGTCCCCCGCAGAATTCTTTTCTGCAGGATTTATTACAAGGAATTATGGATCCACTTGCATTTATTCAAATCTATATATAATATTTCTTATTTAAATATTTGTCTTAAATATAATATGGAGGAATTTGAAAGATTATCTACCATTGGCACCGGGAGATTTGATCTTGACAGACTAACCCCTGACTCGCGACGACGAGACCTGACTGATCTGTTTGATATTATCAGGAATGCCAAAAAAGAATTCCCCGACGACGGTGCATCTCACGTGTGGTCGTCATTTAAAATTATACGCAACATTGACGAAGTCAATATTGATGAAGTCATCGATGCTACAATGAATGATGCACGAGCGAAAACAATTATTGATTACCTCTTTGATCGTCAGAAATATTTTTTCAGAATAAAATTTATTGTGCAAGCAGATTCCGATACTTGGATTATCCGTGACAAACTCGACCCTGTCCTTGCTAGCGGAAAGACCATTATGTTAAGTAAGAAATCCAAACCAGGAATGCTGACTGGGATTGATAGACCATATTACGCTCGATCATATCCTGTGACCGCGGTCATTTATGGAATCTATCCGATAAAAAATCCAAAAATTGATAAACTCACCCCGATGAAGACGACTACGTCGTGGACGACTTCGTCGTTGGGGCTGAATTGTGTAGCCGAACGAGTAATGGAACTTTTTAAAAATGCGATGCGGAGAAACAGTTTGACTGCGTTAAGACAGTCCAAGATAGCAGCGTGGGCTGAGCGGGTCAAACACACAGGAGCGTCAATAAACGATGTCGCCGAGCAGGAAAAAAGCATTAAGATTTCCCATAATCGTAACAACGATAACAGAGGAAGTATTATACAAATCGAAATATAATCGATACGGGGCTCCAATAAATATCATTGATCATAACGCTCACGCTTGGACTAACGCAGTTACGATATTTCCGCGGGATCGTGTTGTGAAATATTATCGCGGGAACATATTTGATTTTATTAAACAGATAAGTAAAACCGACCCTCTGTCGATGCGGTTGTTTAAAAGTTCCGAAGATGGAGAGTATGATCAATCTGTAAAACCTAACGGCGACTTGTACCGGACGGAGTCTCTGCAACAACAAATGAAAAAACTCGCAGAGAAATATGTGAAAATCGAAGAAAACACTGAGCAGTTATTAACTAATTGTTTTACAGTTCCGAGCGTTGCCGCCCACGCTGCAAGAGAGAGGAATTCGTGGAGACCAACCCGAAGTGAGTTTCTCTCAGATATACAATTGAGTTGTGTCGAGTATGGACATGGCGGACTGTGGAATACCTGGTATGACTACCGCGAGATGATTTCTGTAGATATGACTGAGTACAACCTGGGAAGCTTTCTCGGGATGGGCGAATGTAACGAATATTTTAAGCGTTTTGGACATCCCACGAACTCGATGACACGAGTTGCTATAAACGGTCCTTTAACCGATTTTCCCCTGACAGGATTTGCTTGTGTGACTTCGTTTAAATTTGCCGAAAAACTTCATCCGAGCTGTTATGTTTGGTTTGGCAGACACTTTAGTGAAAAGCGTTGGGCGCCAATAGTGTTATTGCTATATATGCTTGACAGCCGAATACTGGTATCGTTGACGGTCAGTGAAGCAATCATATCATATCGACCGCAGACTTTAGTTTGGTTACCAACACCGGAGCGTATCAGTCTCGATGAAGTCATTGAAGAGTATGCACGAGAGAGTCCAAATACTCCCATGGATGTCATTGTCGGTGAGGCTCCTAAAATTCTCGAGATCAAACTCAGCAATAGTGAAAAAACAGCAAAAGATCTCGGACGAAGAATAATCGGTAAATTTACTCAAGGTGGCGCATATGATCATAAACTACATCACTCACGATTGATTATCGATGACGCTGAATTAAATTTTATAATTGCTGATGCCACTGCGATAAATATATTTTGTAATTGGGAGGACGCGCGCTTGTCCGACGGGGGAAAAGTTGGGTACAATTGTAAGTTATATTAGCGGAGAATCGCCTCAATACACACATTTAAGATCTTCGATGCTGGCTTATGTTTCTATAAATTTGCTATCAATGATAAATCGATTTCCTGACACTGCAGTTAGAGTTGCAACGGATTCATTTTATATCAATAAAAGATATTTAGAATCACTGGCTCGTTTTACAAGCAACGATGAATCATGGAGTTCGTGGAGAATAAAATCGGAAATGTTACATGGATATTGTGAATCCACTGATGTTACGATTATGGATGATTATTGTAAATCAGAATTATCAGAAATGTCAAACGCGCCATCTGTAAATGATCCAATCACTAGACACAAAACTGTTTATTTGAACGGACCGGGTGGTTCTGGTAAGACAACTCGAGCGATTGAATTATTTCGAAATTCAGATATGATTGTGCTAACACCTACACACAGGTTCGCCAGGGAGATGAAACAACCAAGAGTTAATTCTTGTACTTGGCACAGCTTTTTCAAATACGGCGGTGGTGTATGGACTCCAGATCGAATGGGAACAAAATATATTCCCGGAAAAAATAATTTGGGATGAAATATGCACAGTGTTGTTAGATATATTAAAATTATTCCTGGATTGGCTGCTAACAGCGAATGCTGCAGTGATAATGTGCGGCGATCACGGTCAGCCACCTGACGTCGGGGTGCTGCCACCCTTGGCGCCAGCGCTAGTTAAGTGAACGGGGTGGTAATTGTGTGTTCTCGGGAATTACTTGTAATTGCTCACGTGTGAATCCACGTTGAGAAGCAGTTGAATCCAACCTGTAGATTGCGGGTCTACCAGTGGATCTTGTTATGTTAGATATGTTATGTGTCGTGATGCTCCAGATAGGATCAGTCGCTCTCGCTTTACCACCTTCAAGTTCACCTGGTTCATATAAATATCTCACAGTGACATCACCCAGTATCGGCTGCGCTGAAATACCACGTCGTTGCACAGGTATATGTTTTTTGTGATCGCGATAGCAGGTTTCATGTTGGTTGTTCGAGTAATTTCATTATTTAGCGCAGCTATCACACTTGGTAATCGTGCAACCCATTCACGAGATTTCGTATCCTGAATGAATTCCTTCGCATACTGATATCCAAATAACCGCTCAGCAAGTGTTCGATTAAATCGCTCAACAATTGCCTGATCACGATGAATTTCAGTATGCCCTCGTCTGATGGCAACGTTATGTTGCTTCATCAACGACGATACTGCACCTTGAAATTCTTTGCCAGGATCAACTTGTAGCAGCTGTGGCCATCGCAGACCACTTTTGTGGTCCACCACCTCGTTGATAAATTCGTTCAAATGCAGAAACAACCTCGGATGCTGTTTTAGTCGTTAACGGTTCTGCATCTTTATATCTACTTGCAACATCAACTACAGTTAACGCGTACTTGTATGTGTTTTGACGTCTTCGGATTTTAATAGTATCGTGTGGCAGAAATAATATATCGGCTTGGTGAACTTCATTTGGTACACTAATATCAAAATGTGCAAAGTGAATTTGTTTGGGACGCGGTAGATAAATTTGCCATATTGCTTGTTTGGATAACCAATTTTTAGCAGTAACTCGCGTAACTTTTGCTGCTTCAGCAAGTATACTAATTGCTGCGCTACCTCTCCAATATCCTTTTGGGGAATAATAAATCGACTCCATTATAATTAATTACCAGCACCTAGCGCTAATTTACCTTTCATTGCAGATTTTATTAACCAGCAAGCTAACTTTTCTTTGAAAGATTTATCAGTGATGGCATTTAACGCGGAAATTAATTTCACATCCGCGAGATGGCGCTGTTGCAAATCCTTACTTCGGTAAGCTACATCATGCGCATGACACGCCTTATCAATAGCGTTTATCGGATACTCACCTGGATTGGGCTGATCTAAGGTATCAAGTCTGATATCAAGTCGGGTTCCAGGACCACAGTAATTATATCCTGGAAGATGTTTTTCTCCTGGGTATGTAGCCCACGGAGCCCCTGGTAACTTTGTTAACTTGGCTGCAATATCACCTCCTTTTTTACCTGACGGAATAAATTTAAACTTTTTTGTGCCGCAACGTTCACACTTGCCTGTAAGCGCTTGTCGATTATTTTTTGTTGTAGTGGTTGTTATGTCCGCAGTTGGGGTACGTGTTCTACATTTCACACAATATAAATCCATATTATTTTATAATATATCTAATGGAGATCACTGACTTTTCTGCTACAAAACGACGAGAGCCAATCAAACAACTCTGTGCTACCAAATTCAATTCGAATGATTATTATAGGCCCATCTGGGAGCGGTAAGACGCAGTTGTTACTTAATTTAATAATGAAGTGGATGAAGTGGGATAAGTTGTATTTGGTAGCTCCATCTGTGGACGATCAGAGATGCTACAGTGTGCTAAAAGATTTTAATGAAAGTGTAAAAGTTATAAGTGAGGACGATAAAGACGTCGTTGAATTTATCACTGATATCAATGAAGCGCCGAGTATTGATGACATTGATGGAAGTGTAAATAATTTAGTCGTGTACGATGATGTGATGTTAGACAAACAGACAAACCCTGCCAGGATATTTTCACGCGGCAGACATAAAAACGTGGATGTGATTTATGTAACTCAACGATATACACAAATACCAAAAGTGATCAGAGATAACTGTAATATTCTTGCGGTGTTTAACGGAGTCGACACGCACACGTTAAGAAATATTCATCAAGCCTGGTGTAACGGCGACATGGATATAAATAAATTTAGAAATTTCTTTAGTCGTGCTCAGGCAAAACCACACGGATTTGTAACGATAAATTTACATGATCCTCGAACACGATATCGAGTTGGGTTAGATACAATTTTTAACTAGAGAGCAGCAGCAGAGAAGGGCGACGACAGGCAAACCCTGCCAGGATATTTTCCAGAGGCAGACACACAGACGTAATTTATGTAACACAGAGCAGCAGAGAGGGCTGAACAAACCCGAGTGTTTTCGCAAGATAGACCCTTGTATTAACAAAAATAGTTGTATAGGTAGATATTTTTATGAGATAACCCTTCAAGTCAGCAGAGAAAGCCTATTTTGTTATATTTACTGACTGGAGGGTTTATTTTGTGAAAAGAACCGCTCTATCTAAAATGTTCTCGATAGAAGGCTCTGTTAAGCGAAATAGTTTGTGGGATTCGCCCTCTCTGCTGCTAGAATACACTTACACTCGTTTCTGTCAGTTAGAAAAGGGAAAACATATTGATAAAATTCACTATTTTCTTGTGCTGATTGGGTGGAGGGAGTGTGTGTTATCATCAATTTCCCCCTTGTCATACTGACAGAATCAAGTCCCTGGGTTACCTCGTTCTTCTACTACTTTCCTCCCAAAAGTGGAAGCTTAGAGCACACATATTGTATTAGATAACTTGCATTATCCAACTTAAAGAATAGGAGGTTAGCTTCTTGTATCTTTCCTCGTGGTGTCACTAGTAAAACAAAAGAACCGACTTTTACTTAAAAGAAGGCTTTTGAAAAATTGGTCTAGTCAAGAGATGCTTTACATTTATCAATGAAAAAGTACAACTGGATGCAACCAAAATTAATATACAACTTTTGAGCCTCTACAAGCGACTACCAGTTGTATCTTAGAGGATGTACTTAGTATAACCTCATCCTCATCATTCAGTCGAGAGATGTGCACTTGATCTTGATAACCTCCCGATCATGAAAGAGGTCAGTTGAAATAAAACTTGATTCGATGTGTGTTAAACTAGAACCAAGTTTTATTCCAAATGGAAATTGGATTTCTAGACTTTAATACTGCTTGATTTTTTTTTTTTTTTTTGAGGCCGCATCTTGCAACAGTACCGAAAACGGGTATATTGATGTAGTAATTAGTAACTTATTCTGATAAAGACATTATTTATTCGCATTACAAACAATAACATTTTCGATACTAATTAATAGTATGGGGACATAGTATTAAACATATTTACGACTTGCACGAAAAGAGCACACCTCAGATTTCTGATCATTCCGTAATTAAAGTATCTGATACCTTGTAGAATTTTTTAATTAAAGCAATAAAACAAGTTTCAATATGAATTTGAAATTTATCGAGAGTTATTCATGATATGAAAGTAGTTGTTATCATGGGTGTTATTAGTGGGTCTTAATTTACTAAGACTTAAGAACTAAATGATGTCGTTTGTATCAAGGTGATTGGTTCAAAGCTGGTTAGGTTCACGTATACTATTGATGTTCATTAAGGTATTTATCCTGCCCCAAGATATTTTACCGTAAGTTAATTTATTAATAAATTATATTAAACCAAATGTAGAATTAAGCTCGTAAGCCGGGATAGACTGCCTTTGTGTGTCCTTGGGGAAGGCGCTTAGCTCCCATTTCCTCGTCATGATATAGCCAATAATATATTAATAATGACATTAAAACCCACTGATAGCAATACACATTTGAATAAACTTGTCATTAATAGTGCGTCTTTCTTGCATATCATTAATGAGATCGAACATAAGACATCTAATACATTGGAAATAAAAATAAAATCTTGTATCTAATTGATCCTTTCTTATATATTCTCCGTGCATTGGCACATTTGGCATTGTATCACAAAGTTCTTTGGCCGCTTTAAAGAGGTATCCAGTATAAAGGTTGTATTTGCATTAGAGTAGCATAATTAGTATCAAACATACCGCATATGCTCACTTATAAGTCTTGTCGAACTGCAACTGCACAAACCCAAACATGCTTTCACGAAATGCGATCGTAAATCTGGGTCTATGCAATTTGATAGGAGTAATAAGTAGAACAAACAACTAAGATCTTGATCTACCGGTACCTTATGCGACGGCAAATCAGGATATATGTTGTTTACAGTTGAACTGGACTTACAGCTAATACTGCGATATGCGTCCAGCCTTCAGAAGGTAACGGGTTACATTGGAGCGGGTTAGGCATGTCGCATTTATTCAGACTGTATACTTAACTCATGACATGGGTATCGCGGTGGTCCTTTCGTTAGCTTACTCAACTCACGATCAAAAGGTTGCAGGCTTGAATCCTGATACGACCAGACTGGATTGGTAACCGCAGTGTGTTTCTGTGCAGTATATAATCATTGTTTAAACATATTTCATTGCCATAATAGGATACAATGAGATTGGGCAAAAGTTTTAGCAATTTAAATTAGCCCTCTCCCTCGATGATACAAGTAATGCAACATATTCAACATGACAACACAGGTTGATGTGAGATTAAACATCAATCAAGCAATAATAATAATAATAATAATAATAACAATTCAGTCATTACATATATTATATATTTAATGAGAGGGATGGGGAGTCATTTGACGGTAAGGCAAGGTTAGATAACTTGCACACCGTTGGAGGTTTAATATTATTTTCGTTCTCTGCCTTTAAGGATTCACTGTACGAATAACATGAACACAAAAAAAATGGGATCCAGTCTAGCATCTGCGGGAGAACGATATACACCTGTATAGTGTTCTGTTTTAACATGTACTTTATATCGGTTTCGTTCTGGGTTTAAATTCCGGATTGACACATGTGTCATTAGAGTGTTTTCGTCTGGGTCTCGGGTATGTGACCTCAAAATTCGATCGGTCGGGAGTAAGTTTAATGATGACATTATGTATTGAAACAAAGATTTCCGATGAATACATTTTAAAATATTTAAATATTAAACGGTAATACGATATTTCTCGTACAAACTTAACGCTTCAATGTATAAATGGCGACTAACATCCGCTAGTTCTAGAATCTATGTACACAGTGTCCGTCTTTTCTTCCCTCCTAACTTCCTTCTGCTATTTCCTTTCTAGCATATTTTCTTCCATCCTAACTTCCTTCTGCTATTTCTTTTGTCTTTCGAAATTTAAAGCAGCAGAAACTCAAGATTGTTCAGACTCCTCACAGTCTGATACATCTATTTCATATAACAATATTACTGCTTGAACTCAGTAAAATTGTTGATAAAATGTTACTTGGACAAAACTTTACGCTATACTACACCACCCTTAATTCAGATTACTTTTGCTTCAGTCTTTTCTCTACAATCGCCTAAGTTCATAATGTGAAGAAATAGCCTGCTTGTAGGATGAAAAAGTCAGGAATTCTTTACTTGCAACGATGTTGTGTAGTCGTTGTGCAAAGTCTGTTTTCTATTGGTTTTCTTTTCTTCGTATTGTTTTAAATTGGATTTTAGCATGTATAAGAAGAGGTAAATCATTGGGTTCCAGTCTATTTGCAAGTGTACTAATACACAAATAACATAAAGTAAGGCAACCTTTGGTACGCGTGCCAACAGTGGCACACCAAGACTCTTAGGAATGGCACGCTGTACAAGTTTTGTGTGGCGTGTACTTAAAGGGATATATATATATATATATATATATATATATATATATATATATATATATATATATATATATATATATATATATATATATATATATATGTCTGTGTGTGTGTGTGTGTGTGTTGGCGAAATTTTACATGGCAGATTCTACGGGAATTCAACCTTTTAACTATAGTATGTGTCAAATAAACTAGTTGAAACATAATGTAATTAAAAGGGTGAATTCCCATAGAAACATCCATATAACGTTTCGCAAACATAACAGTTTTTCTGTTTTATTTGTTTGTCTTGTCTATGTTTTGTAATTGCCTTTGAAAAAGACTCGTTAAAGAATCGAAAGCGCTCAGGCTAGCTAGATACTAGTTTCGCACTGTACGTTGTCAGTTTATTATTATATATATATATATATATATATATATATATATATATATATATATATATATATATATATATATATATGGAAAAGCAGAGAAGGCGTCGTTGAATGAAGAAACAACGTTACCAATACACAAATTTCCAAAACAAATGTGAAATTTCGGGATATATTTTTAATATGCCTAAGTTCTAGAATTTATTTTCCTTGATTTAGGACTGTTAAAAGTTAACGAATTGGCTTATTGGACCTTCGTCTTTTCATTCTGCACACTCATTTTTCAAAACTAGGTCAAAACTAGGTCTAAAGTACCCCACCCACCCCACTGGATCTTGACTTTTTTGTCTAACTAATTCTGACATCCCTGACTTTGCAAGTTTAGTATTGTCATGTATTCGGAGTGGTGAGGGTTGCTGATACAATTGTGTGGTTTTACAACATAAACAGAGAAATATCAATTAACTTCGTTCCATGAGAGTGTTGTTTTCCAGGCTGAAATAGATTAGCAAATAAAGTGAAAACAGGCAATAGTGAAATTAATATACATTCTTCCTGATCTGATTTGACCTCCGTTTCACCAAACATCCCTTTCTGGGATACATAAAGATTCAAATGTATGAACTGTGGCTTCTGTCTCAGCGTTTGAAAGGAAGACGACCTTGTGCATATGTAGAACAGCATAGTCCATGCATTCATATATTTGCATTATATTTATTTACAATTACGTATTTATCAATGATGTAAGTAACTATTTACTATATATATATTTTTGACTGCTTCGGTGGTCTAGTGGTTAGAGCGTCCGCCTTGGATGCGGGAGGTCGTGGGTTCGATCCCCGGCCGAGTCATACCAAAGACTTACAAAAATGGTACTAACAACTGCCTCGCTTGGCGCTCAGCATTAAGAGGTTAGTGTTAGGACTGGTTAGCCTGGTGCCAGGATAATGTGACTGGGTGGGACATCATGCTACATGCCTGCGACATGATGCTCCAGTGCTAGACATCACTAGAAACTGCCACACTGCAGACATCGTAGCGATATGACTGAAAAATTGTTAAAGCTACGTTAAAAATCCAAATCACACACAAAACATACATACACACATTTATTTATTTGCGGTAAAACATCAATCCAGAAAAGCTTCACTAGATGTAGGTAGATGGGAATAAGTTATAACATTCGTTTATCCTCTTTATTAATTCAACAATTTGTTTTTAACTTACACAAATAGACTCAGAATCATGGTATTTAATATATTGAGACCGCTATTGTTTATTTCCAGATAGGTGTGTATGGACATTTTATGGTGTTAATTTAATTACAATCTGAAGGAAAAGAAACGACAAAATGTCGCACAAAGTTAACGTAACTTAGACAAGATAAGCCGCACAGAATACCGAAAAAGAATATAAAGCGCATATAGTATCGATAGGAGCATAGGTCACGGAGAAATGACCCGGGCGCACAGGTTAAGAGCGCGTTGTATATAACAATAGATAAATACAGACAGATGATCAACATTTACTTCAATAGGAACAGAAGGGCAGTGCATGCTAAAGGAAGAGTCTGATTAAAAGCCAAATCTCCGACATGACCGAGATCTGACAGACATAACAATGAGATAGTGTCCAGTTCACCTTTCGATTCACTAATCGGACTACAGATTGCACACGATAGGAACATAATGTTTCTAACGCTAACTCTCTCTCTCTCTCTCTCTCTCGCACACACACACACACGCACACACACACACACACACACACACAAACACACACACATTAAATACAGCGCTTTAATTTGATAGGTTGCTTAAAATAAGTGGACCGGCAATTCTAAAGGTCATCAGAACATAAACTTGTATGGGTCCCTGTCAGATCTATATGTAAATCTATATTTGAATAAGATTGGCAAAATTGCAGACTTGATCTAGTATCCCGAATCGACAGTGCTAATGCTGGCACTGTCCTACTCGGAAAATCAAAATTATTCTGTTCAATTCTGCTTCACTGGTGTTCTTCTGTCTCATACTACCACATCCTTAAATCTATGAGGTTTAAAGGTATATGCGTACAGGCGCAAAGAATTAGTAAAGCAATAACATTAAAATATGAAATGTACTTACAGGTTATTGCATTCGTATGGGAAGATGTGAATGAGCTTTTCGGATGGGTACTGCACGACCTGTTTAAGTGAAGTATCCATCAGAAAAAACGAGTTCATATTTTCCCATACAAATGCAGTGACCTTTTTATTATGTACTCATTTTCTTGTTCTAACTAATGCCTAATTATAAAAAATACACTACAAGAAAGAAAGTAATTAAATTTATGTTGTATTCCAAAATAAATACACAACTATAGATTCATCATTACACAAAAGCAAACATATCACCGCCCAGTTACATTTAAACTTTTTATCGCGCTCGACATCACATTCAAAAAGAATTGTTGTTTTGGTCTACTTGGTCTACTTACAGTTGAAATTTAGAATCGTATTGTGAATGAATTTCGCTCACTGTAATAGCTTTTTCCAGTTGGTCTGGAAAGAATGGATTTTGTTGTATGGTTTTTATTGTTTTGTTTTGTTGATTTTTTGGGGGCGGTGGGGGTTGGGGGAGGGTCAATTCTACTGAGTTCCGCTGATGGTGGACTTGATTTAACTGTGTCAATTATACATGAAGCACGTGTGATTTGAGCAGGAAGGGATACGTCTTGACTGAGCTGCATGTGTGTTTCTGTTCTGTCATTGACTGTTCGAAATCTTAATGTGGAATAAATATGAAGTCTTTCAATTGTAATTATCAAACAGACGCTATGGAATATCACATTTATTTCATTTTGAGTGCAGTAGGGAGAATGTTATTGCAGTTGAAATGTAGTCGAAACATCAGTACGGTTTCGAAATGTGTGATCAAGCTTTAGAACCCATGGCATAGTTCGTGTATTTCGGATTTGCAGAACTAAGAATCTACATTTTAGGAAATTCAAGATGAAAAAAAATGTCAGTATATTGTTGCCATTCTTATAACCAGCTGAAGAAGATATGTTTATGCCTGGTCACTTGCATGTTCTTTGTAAGGACCCCTGCTATGTTATGACCTGTATGGCGTCTATCACTAGCCAAAATTAGAAACAGTGTGTGTGTGTGTGTGTTGTAATTAACCTTTATCCATAATCAAACTCATGGTGTACCTAACCAGTGATACTATTTTGCAAACAACATAATGCATATCTAATATTTCTCTATGATAATAGAATAAATATTCTTTTCTTTTTAATAGAAGTAAACATGCTCATTTGAATCTGAGTCTAGGATATAGGTTTTCACTTTAAATTCTTAAATTGTTTACAACTTGTAATGCGTTAGAGAGGAGACTGACCTAAATCCTGGCTCTGTTGATGTGTCATAGCTTTTTATATCAATGTTGTTAACTTGAAAAATTACTCATTCCTACCTCAGCATCCGAGGTGGAATCACTCATATTTATTTTGTCCAGTTTTTAGTTTAGGTGGTTTTATATATTTTAATTCTTCACTGGAATTACAAAGAGCTCATTAATACTTCTTGGACTAATATAGTATTTTTTTAATTTAATTGAAATTTCATATATTTGTACTTGTGATAGAACCTTCAGGACTGTTAGGGATTTAATTCACAATAATGTAAGTCCTTTTTTTAATTTTCACTTTGTATTCAAGGGAAATAAATTATTTGTTGACTTTACAAACGTTGATGGTTTACGCAATTTTATGTTACTTAGTTTATGACCATATAATCTTGATAGAAAATTTGGGGCCCATGTCCAGGATACGAATTTCTCTAAAATATTTGAGAAAACTTTAATTTCTTTTTGAAATTTAAATTCTCTTTGTTTCGGAATTTTCTAAGTCCCATGTATTATTTTTCAGATGTGAGCACTTTGTAGTGAAACCCAAAAGTTTTTCATTATCGTCTAAAGTGGAGAACATTATTTTAAACCCTAAACAGGATGGCTTAGAGTCATTGAAAAAGTATGAATTGCTCCTGTTTGTCAGAAAATATTTTCTTTTTGAGGTAAAGTCTCTTTTAACGAAGCAAGAACTAAAAACTATTTTGGTCCAATTTTAGGTAGTAAAGACAATTTTGGATAATAATAATTTGGGTTTGATAAGTATCTGGCACCCAAAACATTGAAATTAAAACAAGATTTTAAAAAAAAAAAACAGCTAATTAAGCTTCAGCTTCCGAAGAAGTAAGATAAATGCAGCTTCAGAAATAGGAGATACAGCTTCAACTGGACAAAGTGGAAAGAGAGAGAGACAAATGCAAAGGAAGAGGAAAGAAAGACAAATGCAAAGGAAGAGGAAAGGTGAACGAGAACGAGAAGTTAGATTAATGTAAATGCAAAGAGAAAAAGAAGAGATGGAAATATAAATGCAGAGAGAAAGGGAAAAACAAAGGGTAAATACATATTCAGGGAAGAAGACAAAACTGAAGAAAGGTAATTCTTTTTAGTTATAAAACTGTAGCGCTGGGAAGTGGGAAAATCCCCATTTAAACGCAAGTTCGTTTTTGGTGGTACTAGAAATATTAGGTTTATACACCTTTTAAAATAAAAAGAATTTGATTAATATGTCACCAGGTTTAACCGTTTGAAAGGATTCTGGCAAATTCCGTTCACATAACGGAGATTTCGACATTCTTAACTCCAGATGGACTTTATCAATAGAAAGTGATGTCGTTTGGGATGAAAAGTTCGCAAAGTGCTTTTCATCGTTTTATGAACATGATTACATCTGGTCTAGATAATTGTGACTCTCACATCGATGACATCATCACTTTCAACTACACCTGGAAAGATCAGATGGAAAGTAATCGGAAATTCTTTGATCGACTCAGTGATGCAAATTGACAATTAATTTAGGCTAAAAAATGTTGGTTTTATCGTGGTCTTTACAAGTCTAGGACATATCGTGGGACACGTTCGAGTGAAGCCTGTAGAAGATAAGGTCAAGACATTTATGAATTCCCTGTGCCTAGGAACATTATAGTCCCCCCTCCTTTTCACCATTGATTAAATTGTCAGTACATTACAGTAGATGCCTCTTGCTATGTGTATGTTAACTGCTGTGCAAGTTGTAATCTGTAGTTGTAACTAAAGTGCGATGATTAGGATTACACTATAGTTGATACTGTGAAAGGCATTGTGCTGACATTACAGATCCTTTTGATAAAAATATGAAGTGTTGCTACCGACGCCTACATTGTTTTATAGTTCAGACAACAAGTGCGCTCCGGAAATCGTAGGATGACTCGCAGTCTTACAAAATAATACTTATACTTTATCTAACTCACATACCCTGGTAAATAACTGAAACATTACCTTTCGTGGGATTTTTGTTCGAGTTTTTATTTTCTAAATCCTACTTTTTGTGTGCAAAAATTGGGTTTTGCCCGGAGCTTTTCTGCAACGATTCACTTGGCAACCACGTTGGCATACGTGACAGGTTCCTGAAATATGTGATTAAATGATCATAAATAAAATTATATTTGTCACCATTAATTTGTGGCATACAACCGTTTTCTTTAAAATGATATTTTTTTCAACTATTTTGTCATGAATATTATCAAAATCGTAACAAGATTCCGTATTTTGGTAACGGATGGTAAAAATTACCGACGTACCGGTACAGTGAAAACGGCAAACTAGTATACCGGTAATAGTGCGCACCTCTAATATAATATATAATTTTTATGGTAAAAGCCTACACTTTGTTAGTTGTAAAAGACCCCATATTTTGAGGACTAAAGCTGATTTTAATGGAAACAAATATATTTAAAATATAAGCAGAATAGAACATCAAAAATTAGCATCGATGAGAGTATTAAAATTTAACTTTCCAAAATATACTGCTTCAGAACTGTACCTCACCTACAACTGACCTTCATCGGAATATGCCGTGTAGCTTGGAGTTTGCTTTTTAGTTTATTCTTGGGTGGGGTGGGGTGTTTGTTTTGGGGGGTGTATGCTTTCTGTGATTAGAAGTTGATAAAATTAGAAAGAATTCAGCTAAAAGCTGCTGAAATTTTAACTGGTTTAACTTGTTATGCATGTACAGAACTTTTATATTTTAAAAACAAACTTGACATCATGTTATGAAAGAAGACCAATTCAGTGAATAACAACTTTCCATAGAATTGTCAACGGTGATGTTTCACTACTTTTACAAGAGTTGAGTCCCCGGTGAGATAAGCCGATATTAGTTGCGTAATAGGTCTAACGTTGTTTCACTCTCATGCATGAATGGTCCTTTCGGGAAATCATTGATACCATCCAGTGTCAACTTATGGAATAATCTTTCAGAAGACGTACGTCATCTTACGTCGTTAGGGAATTAGGCAATAACTACTTTCCTTGTGTAATATATTCAAAGCCTGTTGGCATGGGGATAGATAACTGACGATTGTATACACACCGCTTTGGATTAATTAACGATTATACACGCAAAACTACGGATTATTTACATCCCAGAACAATAGGTTTAAATAGCACCAGTGAAAATTATTTCTTTTCATATCTCATGCATGTTGACCAAAAGTGCATATTATTGTTTGAGTTAAACTAACTGACATTTGGAGTTAATAATTAAGATGAAATCCCAGACTAACCAAATACCAAAATCAAAGTATAGGTTTCCCAAGACAAACATATACCAAAACTACGAAATGGTTACAACCTAACAGTGTTAGAACCTCCCCCTGTATCTACGAAATAGAATATTATTTCTCTGTTATTATTATTATATATATATATATATATATATATATATATATATATATATATATATATATATATATATATATATATATATATATATATATATATATATATATATATATATATATATATGTGTGTGTGTGTGTGTGTGTGTGTGTGTGTGTGTGAATCTAGAAGAGAGGATTCATTCAAACGCAAATCACACAATAAAACAGGGTTAACCAGTATTTCATCATAATAGTTTTGTAACGTCACCCTCTTAGTAAGAGGGGTGGTTAACTGGATTTGGCTGGCGTTATCTAGAGGATAACCGCTCTCGATATTACAGCCCGCTGGGAGTGGAAAGATAGAATTTCAACAGAGAACTGAGCAAGAATATTTGGACGAAATAATGCAATACGAGTCCCCTTAGACAGGAAAAATAAAAAATTTAATCAAAACAAATTAATAGCGGCAATTCCAATTCCATCTAAATTATGCCAACATAATTTAATGGCAGTGTCTGATTTGGATTTATTTCATCATAATAAAGAGTGGTGAAAAGAGCGTAATGTCCACGACTTATTGCATCACCTTCCTCGATTGACCCCAGGTGGTTGGACGAGACTATCCACTCTCATATCGCTCAGCCATCACACTAATAAGGTCGCGAAATCACGCTCCGCTAAATATACAATCAGGTCTTTCCGATACGTACTGAGGTTCTTTCAAGATCTCCTCCCGTATGCCTTCATAAGTGAGCGCGGTGCCTGTAATTTTAATCCATTTTCGAAAAGCACGCGTACGCGGGTATGAAATTGCACGTCTCCGTTGTTTGCTTTGATAACTCCCTGAAAAGTTTGCGAAAACCTGCAGCCTACAGCTCGTAGTGACTTAACAGCGCTTTCTTGAGAGTGTCATAATCATCTACTTCAGCTGGTGCACTATTAGGATAGACATCTTTGGCAGCACCTTGCAAAAATGCAGAGATGTTAATGGCCCACTGATCTTTGGATATTTGATGGATTAAAGCTAACTTATCAAACTGAGTTAAAAAGTTATCGATGATTTCATCTGCGTCATTAAACATCGGCATTGTTATCTGGATGGTGTGTCTATCCTCTGGTCTTTTGCTAGTGGATCCTGAATGTTCATTCAGTTCTTGGCCTCTCCTATATTCCACTTCAATTCTTAGTCTCTCCATGGCTAACCTGTGTTCTTTCTCTCCCTGGCTCTCTCTCTTAGGCATGCAATCTGGCTAACTCGAGTTCTCTTTCCTTTTCTTTTTCCTTGGCTTGTCAAATTCTTTCTTTTTCTTCAGCTTGTCTGATTCTTTCTTTTTCTGCCGCCTGTTGTTCTCTGTATTCTCTGAGACTCCGCTCTACTAATTCCGCTAATTTGGTCCCTTCATAATCCAAATTGTCTTTACCAATAGACTTAAACTCTTTGACCAACTGCCTATCAGTTGCCATTCTAGTCCACTCGACGGTATCGCCAACCAATTTTCTTAGCTTACGTATTTACTTACTCTTACTACCTTACAGGAAATAGCTTCCTTACGAATACCTACCCGTATTATATTCCAAAACAAGTGTCAACTTACAGACATACTTAAATCACTCTAAAGCAACCTAACAGCTTTTGGCAGTACAAAATTCTGAAAATCTCTCCAAATTCAGCTTGTTCGCGCCAACAATGTGCAATTACTCCCTCGGGATTTCCTTAATTATCTCTTCTCGCAAGATTAGTTAAATGCAATATTTCTTTCTGAATTACTTTAATTCAGACAACGACCACGCTATCAAAGCAGTTCTAGTACGGAATCTTAATTTCTTACAATGTCATAGCATACAGTAAAGAAATATCAAACAATGGCATGCAATAACTACTGAAGGCATATATATTAACTAGATTCACTCTAGTAATTTCTTTCTTAAACAATAACCAAATTTATCACTGCTATGATATTCTACTTTCTATTCAATATCCTACTCAGCCTCTGTCACTCACACCGTTCAAAATATTCCCGGACGATATACCCCAATTTGTAACGTCGCCCTCTTAGTATGAGGGGTGGTTAATTGGATTTGGCTGGCGTTATCTAGAGTATGTCCTCCCTCGATATCACAGCCCGGTGAGATTAGAAAGATTGTATTTCAACAGAGAATTGAGCAAGAATATTGGGAAGAAATAATGCAATACTAGCCCCCTCAGACAAGAAAAATAACAAATTTAATGAAAACAAATTAATAGCGGCAATTCCGATTCAATCTACATTATGCCAACAGAGTTTAATAGCAATGTGTGATTTGGATTTATTTTATCATAATAACGAGCGGTGAAATGAGCGCAATGTCCACAACTGATTGCATCACCTTCCTCCCTTGACCGGTTATCAACGTCTTCCTGTTTCATCAATCCTTCCTATTCTCTACGCTTCACCTCTTTCTGGACTTCCTAGTCCTTTATTCTTAACTCGAAGCTCTTTTTTCGGACTTCCGACTGTCCCATCTCTTCCCAGAAAGCTGTTCCTTAAAGGACAAAATTACCCCTAAGTATATGTTTGTACCACTTTCTACACGTACATAAAATTCCATCACTTACGTTACTCAGAAGCATACTAGCTATCCACATTGCATACATTCTGAACCAATCCGATAGAACATCACCCTCGCTTCACAGCGACAGGCCATAATTAACACATTAGCGGTATATCTAACGTTACCGTATCTCTTTACATACGCTACCACATGAATGGTTACTATTGCATAAAATTCACAAAATTCTAGCTCACAGCAATCCTTAACTTACAAGATTTTTAAACATTGCGAAATCAGATATAAATATGCGAGTATCATAATTCACTATAATCAGTATCATCCTAACAAAGAAAATAATTTCATATAACCCTATGAAATCATACACATATGAAACATTGGATCGCATGCAATCGTCAATACTATCAATGAACTAGTAACTGTAAAATTAAAGAGATAAATTGCATAACAACTCGAGAATCAACAGATTTTCATGAAACGATATATAATATGGATCCTAATCATATCAAACATATTTGCATAAAACAAACAACCAAAAAATAGAAAATTACGTGGGAAATTAAAATTGCGTACCTTAATACTGTTCTCTTTCATAAAATGTGCGTCCTAACACTGAGCTCTGTCTTTTCTTACAAGACTGCCGGCTGGTCCCGTTTTCTTGTTTAACGAGGAAAGCACTATTCTGTTTAGGCATACTCGGAGTAAAACTACTATCTAGACTTTTAGACAAAAGAATTTTGAGTAAGGTCGTCACTTTAAATTCACATTACTTTCAAAGTGTACGCATTAATTTAATCTGCCCAATTGTAAGCAGTTTTCCTAAATTATCCCAAGATAATAATGACTTCCGTCAGATGGTAGCTCAAAGGTTTATTTTCTCAGGATAATGTAGCAATGACCTGTTCAATCTCACCGAGTCATAAATTCTAGCCTTTCAGGTTTTAAAACTGACATCGGTGAGAAAAGAAGAAAGGTCGAAGTGACTCTTCACAAAAACATTTCTGGATTAAATGTGATAAAATTGTAATGCTCAATACAGTCAATTTTAAAGTTCAGTACAATTCAAAATTCGACACTTTGTACGTTTATTGCCCAACATAACATTAATGGGCACAAATTCAGTGGCGGAGCTAGAGTTCGAGGCTTCTGGGGCAATTTTCTTTAGAGGTGCTGTACCGAGAATCCCAGGAACAGTCCTTTCTTTAGTAACGGCCCTACTTTGGTACAGAGAACAGTTTGTATGTCAGTTGCCACAGCAGCCCGCCAATTTAGGTTGTCGTAGCCTCGGTTAATCAAATGTTCAGATAACTATTTTGTTTTAATGTTTCATCGTCAGAGAAGATTTTGCGTATCCTCAGTGTCTGGTTAAACAAACGAAACGGAAAGATCTACTAAAATATGTAGAGAAGGAAAAGGCTGATCGGATACCATTTATCTTGACCTACTATCCAGACAACCCCAAAGTAGGTAAAAGCATCACTAAACACTGACTCATCGTGGAATCGTGTGACACACTCAAGTCAATCCTCCCAAATAAACCTGTAGTAGCCTACCGGAGACCAAAATACCCCACAGACATCCTAATCAGGGCGAAGCTAACGCCAATCACGATCCAAGAACACCGTAGTAAATCTGGTCGCTGTGGCGTTAAAAGGTGCAAAACCTGTCAACATACAACAGAGACAAGCACATGCTCCGGCACAGCGACTAGCGGAAAACTTAACAAACATGATCCAAACAAAACATGCAAAAAGAGAATGTAATTTATCTCATCACATGTAAGATTTGTAGCCTTCAGTACGTCGGAGAAACTGAACAGCTACACAAAAGGATCAACCTCCACAGATCTGATTAGATGACAAAAATGCAGTACAGAAGTCCAGTCGCAGAACAACTCCAACTGGAGTGCCGAAACCAGGAAAGTTAAAGAATCTTACTGGATAAGCCGCTTTAGAACATTGAAACCAAGCCATTTAAACCAATAAGACTAGAAAAAAATAGCCATGCACAAATAAAATAATTTTTTGCAGAGGGCACGTTTCATTTAAATAATTCTTTAAATTCGCTTATTAGTCACCCAATAGCCTATCATTACTATAATAAGAATGAAATATCCGGGATATAATTTGCGCTTACAAAAATGTACATAATATAACAGATGGCGATATGGCACATCGACTTCTAGGTCAATATAAAACATGTTTCAGCCCCCGCATCAAGCGGAAGTAAGCTAGTTGAAACCAAAACTAAAACAATTAAGATTTTATTCCTGCAGAAATAGTCATGGAAAATTGTGTAACCTCAGCGACTTTTTGTTGGTCTTGCCTCTGTTTTGTGTTCGTCTTTGAAAAAGACTCATTTAGAGTCGAAAGCACTCAGACTAGTTTGAAACTAGTTTTGCACTGTTCGTTGTCAGTTTATTGCAGATGAACTACATTTTAATGATAAAAATAAATTCTCACAACCAATCAACTGAAATCAACAATAAAAAATGTGAACCATTGTATTTTATGATTCAAACCGGTAAGCTCATCCTTTTTGTATTTTTAATTGAATAACATGAAAATGTAATTCTGCAATTTCCACTTCAGCCCAAAAATTTTACCAAACGTGTGCCGAGGGCATGGACAAAGCAGTTTAATATCATCTACAAGATAGGTTTCATCTTTCATTATGCAGAAAGTTTGTCTTGAATTATCTATCAATATTTTGCAGCTGTGTTGCACCTTAAACCCTAAATTCCTTGATAAGATAAGATTTGGTTCGCGAAATATTGCTTAACGTCTTTTGATTCGGCCCTTTCAACTGGAAAAAATATAAAGAAAAATGAGGAAAGGTTGCGTTTTGTTGTTTAACACGCCATTATTGGTAAGTAGCAATCGGATTATGTTCTTGTTTGGGCAAAACAACACCTGGGTCTGTACACGTGAATTTTGATTTGTAGATCATAATAGAATGCTGCAATCTGACTGGCTTATTCTCATTATCGCGTCCTAATTAGGGCTAAATAATTCCGTCAGGAGTGTCAGAAACTATTTGACTGCCGAAGTGAGAAGAGCAGAAAAATATCAGTTTTACAAGAGTTCCTTTATAGGTAAGTGAACACACATTAAGTCTAATATTTTTTTAAACTCTCAGTTCTATACAATTTTATTTAGTGTTATCAAGTTTTATTTCTTTTAGAGACATTTATTTCTTTTTTTTTTTATATATTCTTAGATTATAATTAAAAAATTCCAGTTGAGACTGGCCTCAGTAAGAACGCGAGACAGCATTCCTTTTTTCTTACATCGCGATTTATCAAATATTTCCAAATGACCATCTATTATAATCATGAGTTTTCTTTTATCCAGTGCTATTTTCAATTTTCTTCTATAATTTGTCCCATTTTATACAGACCATGGTTATGTTTTGATCCAAAAACAGAAAGATCAATAGATCTTGTCATAAGTCTTCAATCGGAACCTCTTCATCATTGCCTCGCGAGAATGAGTCTAAAGGTGAAAGGTGAATCTCGGTGCGAAGGCAAACAACACGGTGAAGCATTACATTTTCCTCTCATCTATTTGTTTATAGTTGGGTTTTTTTTAAATAAATGTGCTTATGGAAAATCTTCGTATCGTATACGATTTTGTTCAAGTGAAATTACGTTTAAATTAAGGAGATGTCGTTACTATATACATATATATTTACTTAATGTATTAGTATCGATCTGACTACTTTGTACAACAGTCATTAAAGTAGAATGGTGCTCTTATCCATACAAGATAGGGGTCCCAAGTGACCGAGTAGTGTAAGGAACTCGCCTTCACAGGTCACTCGCATCTCACCTCTGTTCGCTTGAGTTCAGAGTCTCAGCTCGACCAAAGTGGGTTTGTGAAAGACCTTGCCAACAATTTCCAGTGGGTGGCAGATTTTTCTAAGCTGCATTATCGAGTCCACGCACTGATGAGTCGAAAAGATTTTGGCAGTTGCATTGAAAACATTTTGATGGGATTATTTCACTACTAATAAGTCAAACATCTAATGAACGTTACACATAATTTTACTGGGATTATGTAATTTAATTATCTACATTGAAAGGGTATTAAAAATAGCTCAATTGTGTACAAAAAAATCCTTCAGGCTTGCGCGTTTCTTGTGATGATGTAGGGCACGCTTGCTCTTATTATTGGTGTTGGGTATGGGCCCACTGACAGTATACAGTGTAACGTTTAGAATGTATGTATCCTCGGATCACTTGTGTTTTCTTTTCCATTCCATTTTAATGAACTGTTTTGTTTCTTTGTGCATTTGACTTGTTTCTTTGAGCTTGACAAGTTTCTAAAATAGGTTTTGAAAATTACTTATTTTTGCGAGTTTTTAATATTGAAATGTTTCAAATTTATTATGTAGTCTCACGTTTTAAATGAGAACGACAATTATACATCCGTTTGCTTGATTATTTTGCTTAGAATTAATGTTTTGAAATTTAAATTTCTGAGTTTCAATGGTCTCTCAATTTGCTTGGTCATGTATGTTGCACACGCAAAAAAATTTAAATGTGATTGTGGACCAAAACCGCTATTCAAAAATAAATATTAAATATAAGTTGAACTAGTTTATTTCGAAAATTGTACTCTAATTTGATTATAGTTAAGTCTTAGAAATTCGTACGTGATAATAGAATAACGCGAATCGTTCTGTATATGAACCTGATCTAGGAAATGTATGTCCTTGCGTGAATTTTGTCCAGTTTGGCTGAAGTCATACTTTAACCGAAGCCTGACCAAGATCTACTTTTTGACTAACTGAAGTTTGATCTACTCATTATTATGCCAGTAGAATGACTATTGACCCAGTTTTAGTTTTGCCGCTATGGCGGTGTCAACATGGCATCACCAAAGTTGGGATAGGCTATGGCTTTTATCATTGTACGGTATTTCAACTGGTAATTGAAGCGAAGAGTTTGATCATGTTGGTATAAAAGTAATCTATCTGACATAGCGACGATGCGAGTAGTATAATAAAGGAGAGTATAAGATGATCGTACTGTTTTGCATGGGCTCTCATTGCTCTTTCAAATATAATATGAGAGATCAGACGATGATCTCTTTCCTTATGAGATGATAATACCGCCATCTGCAAAGATTGGATGAAATGAATTTTGTAAAGTGAACCGAGTACTGTCTTATACTATACTGCTTATTAGATTTGCTTTTATTCTTGTTTATACAAAAGTGATGGCAGATGGTGGTGATAATATAATGATTTTATACAAAAATGAAGGCAGACGGTGTTTATTTAATGATTTTACATAGAAATGTTGTAATAGCTCGTTGACGATGGTGATGTTTATATTAGGACAGATTTTTTTAGTATAAGTATTAAGATTGAAATTTTCTCTAAATTATATTGAAAGTAATTTTCAATGAAATATATTGAGGTTATTTTATTTATTTGTGTAATGCAACTGTATTATATTTTATAAAGGTCGTGCTTTACGAGCAGGTGCAGACATCCATAAAATACATTTCTCTTGTATCTTAAGGTGAGCAATTTAGATTTGGTGGGAAGCTGAAAAGGTAAATTATTAAATCAATAATGGATGAGTTAAGCGAGATGATTCACAAGGTTTCCGTGGCAAAGGTCGAGAGCCTTGTTCTGTTCCGATATGTGTGAGTATAAAAACTGCGTATAAATAGAGAGAAAACTTATGCAAAATTAGATCGTCCCTCGAGTCAGAACAGCTCTGTCTTTTCCTTACAGCGATTCCGTACCTCATTCCCCAAGATGTAGCCGTATCTACGCCGTTATGGGTGACACCCTTGTTAAGAGAGCCTAAACTCCTTCTCTCTCTCTCTCTCTCTCTCTCTCTCTCTCTCAACAGGGGCAAAGACATTTATTAACTTATGAGTAATTTCTTCTCATAGCAAGATTGATTCTACACAATACACAGATGATCTTGCAGCTCGATAAATATATCATGGCCTAGAGAAATTATCCGGTCTATATGAAGGTAATGAGATTATGGATACCATGCACGTCTTGCATCATACTTGCTTTAACAAAAATCCAAATAATAAACAGCTTTACTCTGATAGCAGTATAGGAAGACGCCAGATGGTATTTAACGTTCTTACATTTATTTTTCGAGTGTTGGCATAGTACTGTAGCAAGCGACATTATAAATGAATCTTATCAATGGCAACAGGTCTGTCTAATGATAGCATTATTAACTTAGAAATCCCAATCTTTAGTGCAAAATTATTTATGTATCAGCCAACTTTCTACCTTATTTTGATGTTCAGGGACAAAAGTAAAATCTTATTATCCTATTCGCGGCTGTTGACATTTATTTTCTGTTGTAGGCGCTGCATACAATTTTGTGTGGCTGGCTCCTATAGGACAGTGTTTGTTCTTCCCTGTTGTTTAGTTGATGAGATCAAGTTCTACTCCTCCAGACAATCTGGTGCTGTATATGTAGCGTCTTATTTCTGAAGTCCCCTGAGTCTATCGTTATTGTATTTAACACATGATCGGAAAGTATTCATGTTGACGTATTGTTTTGTTTTCTTCCCCAAATTGTAGTCGTCATAGGTTCATAGGTGATTGTATTTTTATAACTTATTTCTAGTGTTTGTTTTTGAACCATCAGGCAGCCTCAATAAGCACATTTTACTTCTTAGTGCCAAGACTTTCGCAATGGTTAACATGTGATTTTATTTGAACTTGACCAAATCTTTTTTACTGGTGAGTTCATAACCCTTACTGAGCGGCTTATCATTACGTCTAGGATCACAAGAGAAATCAGATTGGTCCCTTATTGCAAACACATTGTCAGAAAGATTTTCTGTAGTAATTTAATAACACGACAGATGCGTGTCCATGAGCAGCAGCTTAGCCTGGTCGCGAAACTCGCCATATTTAGTCTTCATGTATAAAACTTATACACGTAATATTTAGAGGGCTTGGACTTGTTTCATTTCCAATTGTTTTTCTCCAAGTTAAATCGCCCACAGAAAGATTATACGTCATGGCCCGGACATACAAATTATTAATTTCAGAATACGTCATATATTTTTTTATTCTTGCGTCTTGTCGAATCCTGGCATGTACGTGTTGGCTATAGGGTGTCGCTTTGCTATGACGGAATCCCACTCCATGTTTCTTTTTCAGTACAAATGTACTTATTGATTTCAGTAAACAACTGCAACTTTATTTTTGTTAGCGGCATTTCACGTTAGTTCAGGGCAAGAGTGGTATAAACCAGGAACCAGCGTGGAATATAACATGCAGAAATCACGAAATTTCTCAAAGAAGTCGACAAATAGTCGCAAGTCCAATTTCAAATACAGAGCATAATACTCGCCTAATTATTTATACTAATTCCCAGTGTGGGCGTAGTCTTCATCGGAAATATCAGTATCATCCAACTTGCTATAGAATTTCTTCTTTCGACGGTAGCGCTGTCTCAAAAAACTTTGCTCTCGCTGCCATGTCATTATAAAGAATAAAACCTTTGCGATTTAGCAGACTGAACTTGTCGCCAGCAAATTCTTCTGCTGTTTATGACATGCATCTCAGCTACATCGAATGAACTTGCCAATTTTTTCACTATGAGATGTGAGACGTGGTCCCTAAGGTTATGAAATACGACTGAAATAAATTCTGGCCGCTCCATCCATTTACTGTATGCCGCACCACGATATCGACCAAGAAAGTGGCTGTAGTATCATCTAGCCGCTGCGCTAAAATCCGAAACGACGTAGAATAAGATTTTACTATCATCTGCATGACAAATTATGTTTGCAGTTGTAATGGGATTCGCGTAGCTGACTTAAGAAAGGCTAATGTAAATTTTATTGGTTTCTTAAGCTCGTTGTTGACACAGACTATTTTGGTAAACATAGCCACATGGGACATGTTCCTAATATGTTCTTGCCGATGATCTATTTTTGGATCACTATCTCGCTCATGATAAAGCAGTTAGCAGTAATTCATAAGAAAGATAAATAAAAAAACGTGTCACATTTACTGAAAATTTTTACAGGTCCATATTCTAAACTTGCCAAGTTTGATTACTACGTCCAACAAATATTTCTTCTGCTTGGTATTCATGAAATGTTGTTCGCATATAAGCCTATATCAAGAATCAAAAAAAAAAGCATTAGAAGAATACGACATAATTATTTCTCAGTACGTAAAGCAAATAACATCAACGTCAAATAAATATAATTTGTCTGTTATATATAATAATAATTACTTGCCCGTGTGTCAGGACGATGTATCTCATCAAATGAGCTCGAGATAGGCTCGCCAGTAAGGTCTGCTATCTTGGACGTCACAGAAATTGTCTTTAATATTTCTGACCCAAAACAAATATTTCCTTGGTCCAGTTTTCCTAATTGCTAGTTTTGCTAAGTCAAACTCAATCGGCTACACCATACTTTTCGCAACAGAATAATGTCTCTGATTTGTCACATTTATTGTCTTTATCAATAGCTTCATCTGGCTTCATCCCAATACTCCGTTGTTTTGTGTTTGACCACTAGCGAGTGCAGCGCACTTCGATAGTTTTTTATGCGAAATACCTCCACATTGTATTATTCGACGTCCTGTTAAACCTTTTTAACGACAACTGCCTTACCGTTGTCCTCAAGCCACGTCTCAAACGTATTATTATAAATTTCACCGTGTGAACTACACAAACTGTGCTTTGCCCGTCTACGTGACGAAGATTCAAACGCGTCTCTGATATCGGTGCCTGTTTTATTTTTATTGGTAAGCTCCACACTTACTTATTAAAGAAGCCAATAATATTCAGCATGTGTTTGAATCCTTTTATCTCTGGAATTGTCTTTTTCAAGTTGATTATATATGCAGACCAAATAGTATTAACACCATTAGCAATTCCTCTAGTCATAGAAAAAAATATATTGCCATCTACTATGTAACGATCTGGACGGTAGCTGAACCCGTCTTTATTTGTGGTGCATATATCATTGCCAATAACTTCTTCGCCTGCAGTGATCTCAGTATAATTTTTTATTAGGGGCTCAGATAATATTCCCAAAAATTCAAGTCAAACTTGTTTATGCTTGCAGTTTCTCAAGCGTTTTCTGCTATATGTCTTGTGGTTATGAAAATGGGCAGATACCAAGGACCGTAGCCAACTCAGAGCAGCTAAGAATAGGTGGCATAATCGAGACTCATTGTGCCGTTTTCTGATTCAGCTTATGCGTTTTCACGACTTGTTCCAGAATAGCGTTCAAAACCATTGTTAAACTTCTTTGCACCTTTACAATCATATTCAGGGAATAAGACAAAGTGAATGTAAAATCATTATGTAACCAATATCTGCCTTCATTGTTGTGTAAAATCATTTTAAAATCATCAACATCTGCCATTATTATCATTTAATCAAGAATATGGCAATTGTAATAATTTCTCTAGCAAGATCTCTAAAACACTAACATTCTTCTTGGATTAGATTAGTTGCTTTGTTTTTCATATCGTTCGACGTATTATCAGATTCTTTACTTTCTGTTGTCCCTTTAAAATCGTCTCATTCAGCGAGGTTTTTGTTCGAAATAAATATTCGTTTGAAAGTCACTAACTTTTCACTAAGTGCTAATAGAGGTAATCTCAACACGAATGATAAATTCATTGAAATATATGATCCATTCGACGGCATTTAAACGTATTTCAGTTCATCTTATAAACTGTTTAACTTGTTGATTGGAAGAAGTTTGCCAGTCACTGAAATTGTAGTGTTGCATTGATAAATATATCACTTGTCTTCTTGTTTCTTTCTCCAATTAAATCTCTACCAGCTGTATATTTGTAGAATTTAATTGCAATATATATATATGGTCATTTTCCTTTTATACCAAGGTTTTATATGAATATTGATAATATGTGTATTTGATAAAACATATTTATTGTTCTGGATAATTTTTGTCCGTTTGGCAACGTTAAACCCATTTTATTCGTGTATGGCGTTGTCTCTTCAGTGCATTTAGCCTCCGAGCATAAAGACAATCTTCATTGTTTAAACAATCACACTTTTTTTGGAGCGTTGTGAAAGTTTTCAAATACATTGATGTGAAAATACTTTATATAAATGTCATGATATAGAAACACACAACAAATACAAGTTGATGGGACTCTAAACCCGACATGGGGATTTGCAGTGTAGCCTATTGTCCCCTTTGATGCTGGCACGATGAATGAAACTTATAGACCTCCCCACCCAGATCTGAACATGTAAAGTCAAGACATAATGATGGATTTTGGTATGAATTAACAACACATAATGATGGATTTTGGTATGAATTAACAACACATAATGATGGATTTTGGTATGAACTAACAACACATAATGATGAATTTTGGTATGAATTAACAACACATAATGATGGATTTTGGTATGAATTAACAACAATATAAGTTGGGGAAACATAACGTTGATATATAAAACAAAACACTCTGTTATAAAAACCCAGCTTTTAAGACAGTTTAAATGTCGAGAAATGGCGTCATCACAACAATGCTAGCACCCAGGTAAGACAGGAAAGGATTTGTCGGATTAGTTGTATGTTACAATAGGCAAGGTAAATCAAGGTGACAGATGTGTTTACTATCTGAGTAGAAAGGATATGAATATCCTATAGAATTCTTTTGCAATGACCGCCATTAAAAGTTCACTAGGAAATTATAGAACCGTTTGGTTGCAAGGTAAAGTAAGTAGATACTTTAAACGTTGATTGCTATTGGAGGGTAAGCTTGGACCTGCAGTGAGAAGAGTATTTTCCACACAACGGGAAAGAGCAATAAGAAATTTTATAAATGATGTAGCATTGAAAGAGAAACATCGATTACTTGTGGTGCGGAAATTTATCCAGAACATAGTTAAGAATAAAATATTCAAAAATTAGATTAACTAAACAAAAAAAGGAGAAAGAGGCAATAGAAAGACAATTGAAAAAAGAGAATACGTCAGAGCTGGAAAAAATACTACAAAATAAAATAAGAACAATATTGGAGGAAGAACAAAATAGTTAAGAAATAAAAGCCGGGAAATTCACCACAATCTATAAAAAGGCAGAGGGTCTCTACAGAATGGAAGAACTCAGAAGAGGGGGAGATAAATGTATAGATAGCCTAAAAATAAAAAATGGGAAAATAACAGTGGAAAAAGAAATTTTGGGACATGTAAAGAATTTCTATACAAACTTTTATAAATCTCAGGAAATAGAAGATAAAATAATAGACAAGTATTTACAAGATGTAGAATGCGAAGTGATCTTATCAGAACACAAACGCTTGTGTGATGATTTCATCAGCAGCAGGGAAGTCGTACAGACCAGGTGGCTCAGATAAATTTAAGCCTCCCACACAAACTTTATCCGTATAAGCCTCAGAAAGCAGAAATAACGCCTCCTACGCAAATTAATCCGCAAAATTTCCCCCCAAATTGCATTTTCGGGCATAAAAAAAGGCAGCTTTTTTTGGGGGGGGGGTATTGTAAAATTTGTTTGTGCCATAATGAATTATGGTGGGTTGCGGATTTTAATTTTATTTTACAATAAAACAATATAGTTGAAAATAAGATGAGTCCGAAAACTAGCACAGTTGGAGAACCTCAATCTGCTAGATTAGCGCGAGATCAATTAGCGGCATTAAAGAAGCTAATTCCGACAAAACGATTATTTAAGAGAAATGTTCGTGGTTACGAAGATATGCAACATGGAATTTCAGAAACTTCGGCAAAATGGTTGAAGCCAGTGACCGGAACAATTGAGCAGGTTGTATATGGCGACGAAAAAGATTCAGATGCTAGAAAACGTGGAATCTTTCCTATGTTGAAAGGTATTGAGGATCAATCACGAACATTACCCGAGCGATTAGCAATAGCAGCAGCGGCGCAACAACTTGCAATTGCTGATGGAGGAAAACCTGGAGGTGGAAAACCGGGAGGAAGAAAAATCTCAATGATAAAAGGGAAGTTTAATATCGATAATTTAAGAGAAAATTTCACCGATGAGGGATGGGAAATAATATCGCAGCCCCTCTCGACATTGTATAATATAGATGAGATTGGCCAATTTGCGGAGGAATATTTTAGTAGTCGAACTGAATTTTTGACTGCAGTGGGGAAAAAAAGATATGCAACTCGCGATAGTTGGTACGATATGGTATATAAAATTTACACACAAACAACATCAATAAGTAAGACAGCGGATCCGCGTTACAGAAGATTTTTAGAAACGGCAAGAGATACACAAAGATATAATAAGCAAGAGGCGGAAGAAAGAAAACAACTGGAGAAAGAAAGAAAACAACAGGAAAAAGAAGAAAGAAAACAACTGGAAAAAGAAAGAAAACAACAAGAAAGAAAAGAAAAAACTAAAACACGAGGAAGAAAAGAAACATCACAGGAAGATATTCAACCACAGGATCCAATATTTCAACCAGAGGAATTAGGAGCTAGACCAAAAGAAAGAACTCCACCTCAGAAAAAGGAAAGAAAACCAAAAAAGAAAAAAGATCAGAGTAATGAACCGATAATTGTACCCGAATATAAATCATCACCGGCTATTAGTTCGTTTACAATTGATCCTAGTGTAACAGCGGATAATTATTTGAATACAAACAGGTTGTATTTACTTGGCAACTATGATTCAGTAGTTCAAATGGCTGCGGATGATTCTACGGAAAATAAAAGATTCTTTTTGCGAAAAGAATTTGATGCTGATAAAATTAAAACTGTTGATTGGTATGCGATAATGTATTTTGGTAGTTTAGGAAAACCAGTAAGATATTCCGATGAAGATTTTGGGAAATTTGTATCGGATGTTGGTAATTACAGAATAGAGTTATCAGAGGGAAAAGCAATAGCAAGAGCAAGAGCAAAAGAATTTTTAGCAACATCTAAAAAGGATATTCCTGCATCAGCATACTCCTACCTCGATCCATTACCTACAGATGTTTCTACTTTATTACAACCTCTTCCTCCTCGTCCCACTCCTCTTTCATTACCTACAGGTAAGGAAAGTTCGCCACCTGAGAGAAGTGGTACTCCTGAAAAGGCTCAACTGGGTAATCTTCTTACTATAAGGGAAAAATATCCTAAACAAGATAGTCCTACAAGGGATTTGCCACCGAAGTCATCGTCGTCAGGGACATCTTCAACGCCGTCAGACGATTTATTTTACGTAACGCCATTACAATCTCCAGAAACAAAAAAAACAGGAAGTGGATATTCAGTTTGTCCCGATAGTGTTGTCAACGATGTATCTCGTCTTGAAGTATTAATCGGAGGAAAGCGAGCCGGAAATAACTCCCGTGAGATAGTCAACGAAGCATCAGATATTTGTCAGCGATTATTCCGTGGTGGTATCATCGATTCTCACATTTACAAGGAGTTTGTCGATGAACTCATCGATTAAATCAACACAATTGAAATAATATGATTATTCATAAACATCAACGCAGACCTAATCAGGTTCGCATAGTAAACTCTCGATTGCCAGTATACAAATATATTCACGGTAATGGATTCGGCGATATCATTGGAAGTCTTGTCACGCGAGTAATACCTAAAATTGGACCAATGGTAAAACAACTAGGATTGAAAGCAATAGGAAAGATAGGTGAGACTGCTGTTTCTGGTATCGGTAATTTGGCCAGTAAAGGCTTCAACGCTATCAAAGATAAAATATTAAGTTTAGTACGTAAAAAGCAACCTGTTAAATTACCCATTACCAGCGAAATGCCACCTGAAGTCAGTAAGGCCATAAATGATGCGGCAAATAAAAAAATAAATGATCTAGCACAGGAAGCTGCTATAACAAATCTAGCGCAGGAAGTTGCTAATACAAATCTAGCACAGAATGTTGCTAATACAAATTTAGCAAATACAAGTTTCGTTTCAGGTAGTGGTCTTCGTTTTAGACGATATTATTAATAATAAATGTTCGCACAAGTGTCAAATGAAGTATTTGATATGGACGAGCCAGTAGGTAGGGATACATCAGTGCGAGATTTCCAGTATTTCTCGTACGATGTAGTTGAGCCAGATTCAAGAAATCGGAAGGAAATTCAAGTCCACGATACAACAAGATATTTTCTTCCATCTGAGGCGTATATCGAATTTGTTGGTAAAATTGTAAAGGCAGCTGATGGTACCAACTACGATGCGGATTTTGGTGTTGGTTTTGTCAATAATGGTATCATGGCATTATTCAAGAATGCCACTTACATGATTGATGGAAGAGAGATTGAATCAATTACGAACAACGTTGATATAGCAACGACTATCATAGGTCTAGCGAGATACTCGGATGATTTTACCAGATCAGCCGGTCCTAGTATGATGTTTGCCAAGGATAATTCCAACTACCCTGAACATTTACCATTTGATATTGGTAGACCGGTAGACCCCGCTGGCCAACCCGCTGATGTTCGTTCAGCGATGATTGCCCCCAATGGCAATTACAATCTTGGATTTGCCATAAGAAAAAATATGTTGAAGGGAGATGAACGAAAATTCTCCTGTGCAATTCCATTATCTCATATTTTTGGATTTTGCAGACATTTCAGAAAAGTTATTTACGGAGCGAAGCATACGATATCTTTCGTTCGAGATGCCAATGATGACAGAGCCATTTGGAGAGATCCTGGTGATCCTGGTAAAGTTGTCCTTGAAAAAATTACCTTGTGGATGCCAGCAATAGTTCCATCGATGATTATAGAAGAAAAATTATTATCATTTATGAATCAAGGAGGAAAATCCATCATGTCTTGGTTGACAACAATGACTGACTCCAACGAAAATGTTAATTTGGACGGAATATTTACTTGGCGAATTGCGTCACAGCAAGGCTCTTCCGCACCTAGACATATCTTTGTTGCTCTGCAAAGCATGATCAGAGACGATCAATTACATAGTAACATGATATTCGATAGATTAGAGGCAACAAACGTATCGTTGAGAATAAATGGCCAACAGGAGCCATCTGAGGAAATAGCCATCGATTTTGAGAACAATTCGACGGCACGCGCGTATCATCGATTACTAAGTTTTATGGGACGCGATCAAAATATTGATACCGGATTGCAAATATCACAGTTAGATTTTAATACTCTCTATCCCATCTATTACTTTTCCCTGGAACATCTCGATTTGGTAAAGCAGTCGGTCGTTGATATTCATTTCAAAGCCAGAATTAACACAGGAGGACCAGCAAGAGCAATCGCGGTTATTCTTAGTGATAGAACAATGATCCTGGAGGGTATCAGTGGTAGAATGAGAGTTATCGACGCACCCGTAGAGAACATGTGATAAATTCTAAATTTAGATTAAGTGATTATTAATATGCCATACGATCACGTCAGCGTAACTCTGACTCCCGGTCAGGTGAAAAAACTTCATGCAGCAACAACAGCGCGACGAGGTTTAAGTTTAACCTTAAAAAGTAATCAACTTCACGGTGGACCTAACAAACTATCGTTAACTAAAAATCAACACGGACATTTCACCAGAGCCAGATCAGCAAATACTGGTATTCGCTTGAATCTCTCGATAGGCGCAATCAGAGATATGATCAAAGTAGGTGGTATTTTTCCTTTATTCGCCGCTATTCCAGGATTAATAGCTGCAGCGGCCCCCATGATTGCAAAGGCAGTAGGATTGGGCGCTGCTGGAGCAGTAGGTTCCGCATTAGCAAAAAAGGTCGTCGGAGGAAGATATCGCAAAAAAAAGGGAGGATTTCTCTTCCCCTCTCTTCTCGCAAAATTATTACTGCCGCAACAAGGATCCGGCCTTTACCTAAGACGACCCCCGTACGGATCCGGTCTAAGTCGAGCCTACCAACCTCAAATTTAGATTTAATCAGTGAAGCAAAAAAAAAGAAAATAAAATTTTTCAGAGGCGTATTTATGCGAGATCAACTACCAGATAAACCAAATCCCACCGAGACAGGAATAATAAATCTCGATAAAAATTCCGGTCCTGGCACTCACTGGGTTGCTTACGCGATTAATCCTCGCGAGGTTATTTACTTCGACTCATACGGATTAGCACCACCAAATGAATTTATCAAATATGTGTCAAAACTAAAACTTCCAGTTTGGTATTCAACACTTCCAACACAAACATTAGCAGATCCACCAATATGCGGTTTAGAATCAATTAACGTCCTTGATGCAATTTCAAAATCATCTCGTCCTTTTCGCAAAATTTTATTTGAATATACCGTAGATAAATATCATGGTTGACATTTACGGTAGGTCTCTCTTCAGAAAAGAAAAAAAAGACGCAGTCGACATCGATACATCAAAATTCGCAACCAAGAGTGATATTAACAATCTTTTATCACTGTCAGAAGTTGATCCTGGCGAAGTTGCTGTATTTCAAAATACAGAAGGGCGATTACAAACTAGCAACGTCAAAATAACTGATATAATTAAGCGAGACGAATACCGCGATCACATTAGTCAGTTTACTCGCCAATCGGAGATGGTATTAAAATCTGTTGCTGATATCGCCGATATTATAGCAAAGTTACCCCTGAAGGCCGATAAAGCATTACACGACGAACTTCAAGATAGAATGACAAAAAGACTTAACAAACTAAATAACGATCTTAAAAAACTTGACGATATTTTAGCTAAATTTAGCAAAAAATTTGACGAGAATATAAAAACATCCAGTGATACTTCCTCCGTATCAGATCAAGCATCACATGACGATCTTAGCGAGAAAATAAAAAAAATCAACGAGGAAATTACTAATATTCTTGCCGAAATTAACGAAGTAAATATCTCGATGAGTCAGAAAATCGATAAAACATCAATCGACGATCTCAACAAAAAAATAAAAAAAATCAACGAGGAAATTACTAATATTCTTGCCAAAATTAACGAAGTAAATATCTCGATGGGTCAGAAATCATCCATCGACGATCTCAACAAAAAAATCAACGAGGAAATTATTAAACTCGGTAATGTTGTTGTTCCTGAATTTACCAAGGGGATTAACGTGATGCAAGGACAAATAAAATCCATCAACGATGAAATTAACGTGGTACGTGAATTAGCGCGTCAAAAGTTAGATACATCAACGTACGACGAAAAAATTCGAGATTTAAACACGAAACTTCTTGCTGCAACAGCAAAGATTGATCAATCCGTCGATAAAACTGGTCACGCCACTGACGTAAAGCAATTAGGTAAGGAAATTATCGAAACAACCACAAAAATTAACAATATCAACACAAAAATATCGTCAATGAACCTTGGAAGATTATCGCGAATTTCGATACCAGAGGAAGTAGAAACAAAAAATCTTACCTGCAGTGTGCCACTTGTGGTAGAGGTACAAAAAGAGGCATGGTGGACACCCGTGAATAACACATTTACATTTAACCCGCCAATTACGGGTATGTATCGAATATTCATTCAATCTTCGATAAATTTTAAGGTAATATCTAGCCGTAGCATCCACGAAAAAAATTTTAATTATATTATGCACAAAGGTCATGATAATATATTTATATTAGAACCACCAGATAGAACCAGCATGGGAATTATGAATTATTCTGTAATTTTCGAATATTTAGCCGAAATATAGGCAGTAATCCCGTAATTGTTATCGTAGATTAATAAATGAACGCATCTGATTACCGTTATAATCAGGCGCGATCATGGCAGGATTCGTTGCGAAAACAACTTGATGATTATCAAACAAAAATAAATAAATACCAGCGCAAATTAGTTATCATTGATGTTGCAGTGTACGCAGTATCTGCTGTGGTCGCTGGTGCAGGAATAATTCTATCCGCGGTAACAATGATAGCGCCAATCGTTGCAACAATAATAATCTCGTCAACAACAACAATTGCCGGTGTTCTTAATATCATCGCAAAAAAGATATCCTCGTGCACAAGTGAAAAATTATCATCATATAAAAATAAACTTGCTAAAATCAATGACGCGTACTCGAAGTTATCATTGTTACTTTCTGAAAGTCTCAACGATGGTATTATATCCGATCTAGAATTTTCTTCAATGATTAGTATTTACTCGGAGATTGAACAAATGAATATTAATAATGTCCGAGTTAGCCCAGATCGTGACAAACACGACACCGCCAACAACAACGTTAATATCGCTAAGTTCAACGAAACCCGAGTTTAGTATTAATTTCTCAACACCAATTAACGTTAACGAAATTGCATTAACACAATTACGCGTCTACAATAGCTGGCCTAATGTTAGATCGAAATCATTCGGTAATTTGATGCCAAATAATTCACTTGTTTTTGCAAATAAAAATAAACCCGATGGAACACCCGATTGGATCGTCGTTGGTATACCAACCGGTAGTTACGAAATTGATCAGCTGAATAATGAGTTTACCACTAGAATATCAAATTTAACCGGCGATGCTACTCCGGGAATAAAAATATCTTCACATGATCCAACACTATCGTCAATGATAGAAGTGAAATCACCGTACGTGGTAGATATTTACCAATCATCGATCAGGAATATATTAGGTTGGCCCGAGGTCGCACCTCTGATAAAACCAAAGAAATCGGATGTTATTATTCCAGGTTGGTATGATGAAACCCTTCCAGAACTACCGGAACCAAAAAAGGAAGATTTTACAACCGACGAAGGATGGTATGGAGATATCAAACACAAGCCTTTGATCCACAGCGCCATCAATCTCATGAATAACCACAAAATTAACCTAGTAATATTCGCTTTCACTTTTATTAACGAAAGAATTCTCTCGTGGCTGCCTCTTCCTAAAATCCCCCCAGATGTAAAAATCTTCGACGCTACCCACATTAACAGGATAATAGCCCCCATAGACGGTATCTTGGTAAGAAGAACACTAGACGAGTTTATTCAAGAACACGAATTACAATTAAATTTATTGCGCGGATCATTTCATGAATGCATCCTAAATAAATCTGGTTCATGTAGCGAAATTATAAAGCACGTGAAGATTTTAAATCAACTTGCAAATGATATTGAATATTATCATGATATGTTTATTCGGGCGATAGTCGACGATATATCAATTGCCGACTATGTTCTTCCTATTAGCAAATTCGAGTTGATCAAGAACTCGGGTGAGAAACAAAAATTCATGAGAGTATTTGAATTAACCGAGGAAACACTGCCAAATTTCAAATTTCCCAATTCTGATTTTGATGCGATGAGAAAATCCGTCACTGATACCATCGATGATTTATTTCCGAAATTACATGCCTCATGGACCAAAAAAGTACATTCAGAATTGATTCTTAAACACAATAACGATCCTGACAAAGGTGGACGACATATATCGCCGGGTATCGTTAATATAACGGAAGTTATCGCGATTTATCTTCACGCGGATGTTGTCGAGGGTAGTTATAATGCTGATGCGTCAGAGTCAAATCAAGCCCATCAGGGTTTTATTTTATATTCATTTTCACCTAGCGCATCTCCTGGTTATTTGATAATCAAGGAGCCAATGAATCCGTTTTACCTGCGATGTCATAATCGATTATTGACAAGAATAAATTTCAAACTAACGGATCAGAAAGGAAATTTACTTGATATACGCGGAGAAACTGTGAGTATCAATCTTTTGGTGAAATCGTGAGAATCTCTGATTCCCGATTTTTAAATCGCAAGTGAGATTTTCCAAATCTATCTCCGTGGGAAAAATGGGCGAAAAAAATAAATAAAACCCAGGAGAATTTTCAAAAAATTAATCTTTTTTTTTTGTTTTGCGGAGATATTCAATTATTCTTCGTCACTCTCCGAATCAAATATTATTGGTACATAGGAGAATTTGATCCATGAATCAGCATCATAAGAAAATGTTGCGTTATATTTTCCTTCTGCCACAAATTGTACTGATCGTGGTTCAATAAAGAAATGTTTTGCTGCTGCACTCATCGATGTAAACGCGATTTCCTCACCTGTTGCCTGATTCACTGATTTAACAGTCTTCGAATAATTAGGAAATCCACGGTTATTACCAAATCTTGAATTTTCACTCTGGGTTACCGCGCGCAGATTGGAAAGTTTATTGTTAAGTTTATTACCGTCAATGTGGTCGATAACAAGTCCTCTCTCTATTGGTCCTTTGTAGCATTCGAATATAAATCTATGATTCGAATAACATTCTGTTCTTTCATTTCTTTTATGGACTGTAAATTTGAGATATCCCGAATTACAAATACTACCAACACGTTTCTTTGTTTTGATGTTTCTGACATTACCATCCTCAGATGCTTCGTAACCTTCGATGATGGGATGCGATTTATACTCGCATGTGATTTTCATTGTGGGAATCGCTGATTTCATTTCCATATATGATATTCTCTTTGTTTAAATCGTAATTTGCTTTGAAACGATTAATATAATCTTCTTCACAAGATATCACTGACGAGGATCTTTTTTCATAATATCTCCGTAACTCACGATATTTTTTTCCTCCACAAGAGAAACATAATCTTGTTTTTCCTCGAATGCCAACTTGGCAAACTAAACATCGTTGTGGTCCTTTGTTACCTCGTCGAATTTCGTATATGTGAGCGCCACAATATTCACCTCTGCAGGATTTGTTACATGATTTTGTTGATCCAACTGTTATCCATTTGCATTGCATTATATAATTTAAACATTTGTCTAAAATATAATAATGGATTTATTTGATCTTGATGAGGCAGAATATATCATTCCTGAAGTTGATAATGCAAAGAAGGAATTTTTTGATGATGGAGCGATTCATGTTTGGTCGACATGGAAAACTAACTTTGTTGATGCTACGATGAATCTGGAGCGAGCGAAGAAGATAATCGAACATATAAAAAACTCACACAAAGAAGAGAGATTTATTTTCGGAATAAAATTTATTGCACAAATGCCCGATGACATTTGGATTATTCGTGATAAACGAGATCCGGTACGCGGTGGTAAGAAAAATGTTGTTCTTGATAAAAATTCGAAACCGGGATTGCTGCTGGGGATTGATGGTCCTTATTATGCTAGGGCGTATCCTTCTAGTGCTGTTGTTTATGGAATTTATCGGCTGAATAATAATCCTGATGTGAAAAATCTACCTGCGATGAGGGAATCTCCGATAATAAACTGCGTGGCTGAGCGAGTTATCGAACACATGAGGAATGCTCGTCGCGGATCTGGTCTGACTCAATTGAGATTGGATAAAATTAATTCATGGGCAAAGACAGTTACTGATGGCGCATCAATCGATGATGTTGCTGCGTTAAGTAAGAAACTTAAATTTCCTATTACGGTTAAAACACTATCGGGTGAAATATTATATTCATCGCCGTATAATTCTCGAGGAACACCAATCGAAATTGTTGATCATAATTCACATGCGTGGAGTCAGTCGGTAATGATATTCCCGCGAGATCGTGTTGTTAAGTTTTATCCCGTGGAATCCAAAGATAGTTCCGATGCAATGTTTAGATATATCAAACTATTAGCCAAGTCCGATCCAATATCGATTTGGTTATTTTCTAGCGAAGAAAGATACGATCAATTTATCTTACCACGCGGAGATATTTACCGAGATGAAATATTACACGAAGCGATGAGAAATATCGCGGAGAAGTATTCGTCAAATCCAGATCAGTTACTGACAAATTGCTTTACTGTTCCGTCTGTTGCTGCTCACGCTGCTAGAGAGAGAAATTCGTGGAAACCTACAAGAAATGAATTTCTTAATGATATTCAACTTAGTTGTATCGAATACGGCCATGGAGGATTATGGAATACCAAATATTATTTCGAGGATATGATTTCCGTTGATATGAGCGCATGCTATCCTGGAAGTTTCCTTGGATATGGTGATTGTGCAGATTACTTTGCTAAATTCGGTCATCCCACCAACGAGATGACTAGAGTTGCAATTAACGGACCGTTACCCGATTTTGTCATGACCGGATTCGCTCATGTTACTTCATTCGAACTTGCTGAAAATTTGCATAAAATTTGTTATATTTGGTTTGGTCGGCATTTATCTCAGCGAAGATGGGTCCCTACGGTATTGTTGAGATATATGTTGGATTCGTCGATGTTAATATCATTGACGGTAAGTGAAGCAATTATATCGTATAGAAAGCAGACCGAGGTGTGGTTACCCACGGATTGTGAGAACGCGAAAGATATTGGAAGAAAAATAATTGGTAAATTTACTCAAGGAGGATCAGTTGATCATAAACATCGCCACGCTAGGTTATTTATCAATGATGCTGAGATGGATTTTATTATTGCCGATACAGTGTCTCGTGGAATATTTTGCAGTAGAGAAAATATTATTATTGATGGAGAAAAATTAGGAACAGTGATAACTTATCTCGATGGAGAATCCGCGCAGTATACTCATTTAAGATCATCAATGCTCGCCTATGTGAGTATTAATTTGCTGTCAATGATAAATAAATTTTCTGATATCGCGGTAAGGGTTGCAACGGATTCATTTTATATCGATAAGAAATTCCAGTGCAGATTAGAAAATTTAATCACCGATGGTTCTTGGGGAACTTGGAGAATAAAAAACGAGGATATTCTAGATTATTGTGAGGACGCGGATGTAGAAGATTGCGATAAATTTCATAAAGATAAATGCGATGAAGTATCAACAGCAGTATCAGTGTTCGATCCAATTTCACGAAACAAATTCGTTTACCTAAATGGTCCTGGTGGTAGTGGTAAAACAACACGAGCAATAAACTTATTTTCAAACTCTGATATGATCGTGTTGACTCCAACTCATAGATTAGCGCGAGAAATAAAACAGCGTGGCGTTAATTCTTGTACGTATCACAGTTATTTCAAATATAGTGGTGGATTGTGGGATTCAGCTCGAATGGGAAATAAATATATCAACAAGATTATAATATTTGATGAAATTTGCACGGTAAATTTAGTTGTGTTAAAATTATTCCTGGGTTGGCTAGAAGAAAAAAATACCGCTGTAATAATGTGCGGAGATCACGGCCAACCTGATCCTATTGATGGTGAATCTCCTCACAGGTGGCTTAGAAATTTTGTAGATTATTATGAAGAAATTGACGCTGATTATAGATCTAATGATATTTTACTGACCGAGTTTAAAAAAATGATTCGATTGCAACCTAATAAATTTCAATGTGATGTGATGAGAAAAATAATCGACGAAACTTCGATGGATAATTTTCTAAATTTGTGGCGTCCAGATCATTTGATCGTTGCTAGTAGAAAAATTGTTCGCGATACTATTCAGGAAATACTATTTAAGCTTCATTGTGAGAAATTTCCAACATTGCAGGTTCCGTTATGCTATAGGCCAACTGATACTAGGAAACAAAATATCAATGTTATTTTGCCATGTGGAGAAGAAAAAATATTAGTTTTGAATGATATTATTTTCGTTGATATTAATCTTGTCAATGATGCAATAAACGCTGAAAGATCGCCATGGAAACTCGGATACGCAACAACGATTCACTCGTCACAGGGATTAACAGTAGATGGCCAAGTTTGGATTGTTGATGATAGAATTTCCTGGTCAAATTTAGTTTATCTAGCTGTTTCTCGAGTAAGAAAATTATCTCAGTTAGGTAGAATTAGATTTCACATTAACGAAGATGGCGGTAATTGAGTATCTCTTGGAATTACTTGTAGTTCTTCTTTGGTAAATCCGCGTTGCGGTGCCGATGAATCTAGAAAATAAATTGCTGGTCTTCCTGATGATCTTGTTACAGCCGATATTTTATGTGTTGTAACACTCCAGTTTGGATCGGTTGCTCTTTTTCTGCCACCTTCGGCTTCTCCTTCTTTATACAAATATCTAACCGTGACGCTACCTAACACCGGTGGAATAGTAGAATCTCGCTTTAGTGGTATTTTTGTCTTTGTAATTGCAATTGCGGGTTTCATTGATAATGTTCGTGTTACTTCATTATTTAGTGCGTTAATCACGTGAGGTAATCTTGTTACCCAATCGTGAGATCGTTTATCTTGGATAAATTCTCTCGCGTACTGATATCCGAATAATCGTTCTGCAAGAGTTTTATTGAATCTCTCAACGATAGCTTGATTGCGATGAACACCTACAATACCGCGACGGATTTTAACATTATTCTTTTTCATCAGTGAAGTAACCGCACCGAGGAATTCTCGTCCTGGATCAACCTGGAGAAGCTTCGGCCATGTTAATGGAGATCGTGAATAAATTTCGCTAAACGCCTTAGCAATATCTGTTGCTGTTTTATTCGATAACGGTTCCGCTTCCTTGTATCTGCTAGCAATATCAACAACCGTCAGAACATATTTGTATATAACTCCGTCAACGGTATCGTAAGGAAGAAACATAAGATCAGCCTGATGGACTTCATTAGGGACGCTGACAGAGAAACTCGCATATGATATTTTCTTAGGCGGAGGAAGATAAATTTGCCAGACCGCCTGCCTCGATAGCCACGATTCAGCGACAGATTGCTTTACTTTTGCTGCCTTAGCAAGTTTGGCTATTGCTGATTTTCCTCGCCAAAATCCTCGCGGAGAATAATATATTTGCTCCATTATAAATTACCAGCACCTAGTACTAATTTACCTTTCATTGCTCCTTTTATTAACCAAGTTGCCAATTTCTCTTTGAAATTTTTATCAGGAATAGCATCTATTGCGTGAATTAATTTAATATCAGCAAGATGTCTTTGTTGTAAATCTCCGCTGCGATATGCAAGATCGTGATAGTAGCATGCGTTATCGATAGCGTTTACTGGATCCTCGCCAGGATTTGGTTGATTATTATCGTTAAGTCTTATATCTAGCCTTGTACCAGGTCCGCAGTAATTATATCCTGGTAAATGTTTCTCTCCGGGATATTTCGCCCAGGGAGCTCCAGGCAGATTTGTTAAGGAGGTTGCGATGTCTCCTCCGGTTCTACTTTTTTTTTTACAAATCTAAACTTAATTGTTCCACAAACCGCGCATTCTCCCTTGATTGCATTTCTGTTGTTGCGTGTAACGACTTCGATTGGATTTATCGTAGCAGTTCGAGTGCGACACTTAACACAATATGAATCCATAATATTCTAATAACATGAATGTAATTGATTTTTCAGCCACAAAGAAACGCGAGCAAGTAAAGCACACCGAGGCATTACCAAATTCGATTAGAATGATAATCATTGGACCATCTGGTTCTGGAAAAACGCAATTGTTGCTAAATTTGATTATGCGATGGCTAAAATGGGATAAATTGTATTTGATTGCACCATCTGTTGATGATCAGCGATGTTATCAGGTATTAAAAGAATTTAGCGATAATACTGAGGATGGCACGATAGAATTTATAACGGATATTAATGAAACTCCATCAGTGGAAAGTTTAGACGGTGATGCTAATAATCTTGTTGTTTTTGATGATGTGATGCTGGATAAGCAAACTAACCCAGCTAGGATATTCTCGCGTGGCCGACACAAGAACACCGATGTGATTTACGTGACGCAGCGATATACACAAATTCCGAAGGTAATTAGAGACAATTGTAATATTTTATCAGTGTTCAATGGCGTTGATACTCACACGCTGAGGAATATTCATCAAACTTGGTGCAACGGCGACATGGATATAAATAAATTTAAAAATTTCTTCAGTCACGCTCAGGCAACTCCGCACGGATTTGTCACGATTAATCTTCATGATCCTCGCAGTAGGTATCGAGTTGGTCTTGATCAAATTTACTCATAAAATTGCAGTCCGAATTTGCAATAACAAACAAATTTTACAATACCCCCCCCCCCCAAAAAAAGCTGCCTTTTTTTATGCCCGAAAATGCAATTTGGGGGGAAATTTTGCGGATTAATTTGCGTAGGAGGCGTTATTTCTGCTTTCTGAGGCTTATACGGATAAAGTTTGTGTGGGAGGCTTAAATTTATCTGAGCCACCTGGTCTGTACGACTTCCCTGCTGCTTTTCATCTCGACAGAGGAAATAATGAACACTATAAAAAAGCAAACTAAAGGAAAATCCCAAGGTGGAGATGGACTCACAGCGGAATTTTATTCTAAATTCTGCTGCGAGTTGTCGCTAATCTTAGAATGGTTGTTTAACAATATCCTATTAAGAAACGACACCATGACAAAAACTATGAGGGAAGGGATTATTAAATTACTATATAAGGGAAAGGGAGATAAAGAGGATCTAAAAAAACTGGAGGTCCATCTCCCTCCTAAACACAGACTACAAAATTTTAAGTAAACTATTATTAGCAGAAAGAATCAAAAAGGAAATGGGAACAATAATAAATATAAACCAAACATGCGGTGCTAAAGGGAGGGATATACAGAACAACATATTAAGTATAAAAACAATAATAGACTACATAAATGAAAGTGGGTCAAAAGGTGCTATGGTACTTTTTGACCAGGAAAAAGCTTTTGATAGATTGGAACATAACTGCATACAAAAAGTACTCGAAAACTTTGGTTTTGGAAAAAAAAAATCAAAAATGGACTAAAATCCTGTACAATAAAATAACTTCAAGAGTACAGGTTAATGGAGCCAGAACAGAGCAATTTGACATTAAAAGATCAGTGAGGCAGGGATGCCCACTATCGATGCTATTATACGTAATAGCAATAGAAATTCTTAGCAAGAAAATAAGACTGAACAGGAAAATAGAAGGTATTAAAGTTCCAAACATAAAGGAGGAAATAAAAATGTTACAACACGCTGACGATTGCACAAACGTTATTAAAGACCCAGAATCCTTCATACACCTAGTAAAGGATTCGAAGAATTCGGTAAAGCTTCAGGGTCGAAAATAAACCAGGAAAAAACTGAAAATCTTAAAATAGGAAACTGGCAGGGCAAACACTTTGGTTTACCTACCCAATTAATTAAAGAAAAAGTCAAAGCATTAGGAATTTACTTCGGGAAAGGAGAAGAAAATAAAAACTATAAAGAAATGATGGGAAAAATAAATGAAAATGTAAATATCTGTGCGTTGACGCCACTTTGCCTCCTGGAACGGGCCCAAGTTGCCAAAACATACATGTATGCAAATGTAAACTTCATATTAAAATCCATTGACATAGATAATAAAATATTAAATAAAATTGATAATCCAATAATAGAATATATATGGGATTTTAAAACGCATTACATTAAAAAGAAACACTTTACAAAACGAGGGAAGGGGGGGGGGGCGGGCTAGCAATGCCGAACCCTACAATAATTAAATACGCAAACATATTAAACAGATTTAAAAAATTATCGGCAGAAGCAAAATCACCATGGGAAGGGATATACATATATTGGTGGGTTTTTTTAAGAAACAGAAAAGGCATATCCCAGAATAATAAGTTAGTTAAAAACTGGAAGTAACAAGAAAATTTAGAGGTATAAAAGAATTATTACAAAAATATAGGAATATCAAAGAGCTGTGGGAGGTGGATGAGAAATTAACTTTCAAATGGCTAAGGGACACAATCACTAGCAAACACAAAAAACAAAGTAGAACAGGAAAACTTATATGCTAATTGGGAAAGGGTTTGGGGAAATTGGATGAAATTAGGTTCGCTTGAAATACAAAGCCTCTGCTTCAAATACATTCATAATGCGTGGTTGACAGGAGAGGTTGCAGTGCGACGGCATATGGTCAGAGAACCGCCGAAATGTCCACTGTGTAAAAAAGCAATTTTTAGCAAAGAAACATACAATGATACAACATGAAGAAAGGAAAGCAAAAAGAATAAAGTTAATAAGTGAAATATGTAAGAGGGAAAAATACAAATACCAAAATATATTATATTTAGATGGTAACTTTGACAAAAAACACTCTGTGCAGTAACAGAATACATAATAGATACAATGAAAGCCAGGTAATAGTCATAGGAAAATGAAACGAGTAACACTTCTATAGAGTAACACTTTTATAGAGACAAAAGAGAGGGACAGCTATGATCCTAATCCGAAGGAATAGTACCCGAAAGGGACATAGCTTTTCTGGTTTTCCCCACCAAAAAATTTCTTCTAAATAATAATCTATCTTGCGGATTCATTTGGCTCAAATAAAAACTGAAAGGGCAGCCCAACTCGAGCGGGGAGAAATACAGAGGAATAAAAAGAGTATGGATCCCAACTCGAGCCCTGCCGACCTTATATATTTTTAAAAAAAGAAATTATGACGAAGAACGACACATACTAGCACACACATAAAACACTAGGCTTTATTTTTACAAAAACTAACGCACCGTTCTTCGGCAAAATTCTAATTTTATATAATAAATTTTTTGATATAAATATATAATAATTATATCCTCCTCAAAGAAATAAGACAACTGGGTAAAATTTGAAATAGCTGGCTATCCCAACAAATACATCATATAGCATACAAACAATATAGCATTATACACATATAGCACACACGGGATGTAGGGGACCTCTAGCCAAGATCAACTAGAGAAACCATGGATAAAATTTTGAAGACGGTGAATGAAACCGATTCGGAAAATCGAACCTGTAGAAAAAACTAGGGCTCTAAAAAATACCCCGATAAAATTTACTCTAAACAAATTTTTTTCGGAATCCTTTTCTAAAGAATACAAGCAACATATCGGGGGCAAACATACACACATAAAACAACTTTACTCTTTGGTTAAGTGGGGGGCGAGGCATCTGTCTGGTGCATCCCCCCCCAAAAAAAAGAACATAGTTAAGAGGTAACAAGCGAGATTAGTAGAGAATTAGTAGAGAATCAGATGCGACCAAAAACCTGCATCTCAAGAACAGTTGGAAAGTGTTCAAAATAAAAGTTCAATTATTTGGACATAGAGGGGGCGTTTTAAGTGAAAATATCGAGAGAAAAATAATTAATAGTTAGCGAAAAAAAATACCTTTAGGTGAAAGATTGAACAACTATTTAAAGAAAAAGGACTTACGTAAGTTGTAAGTGTTGCTACAATGTGTATGCCAATATTATATGCTGCACATTCCCAAGTAATATTTATAAAACGTTATTTGGAGGTATATGAAGAGTTCCCGCTACGTTAAGAGACAACGATCTAATGAATATTGGTAATTATTTGTTGCATTAGCCATACAAAGCAGCATATACATTGATATTCTTGGAAGGGTGTAATCCAAGTATATACTGGATGTCATTAAATTGTTGTTGTATCCAAATGACCTTATCATTCGGTAACGCAAAGATATAGTTACAACCAGCAACATAGCTCTATTGTGATTTTGAATCAATAATGTATTGTTGAAATGTTACAATGTTTTTATCTGTGTCCTAACTTTTACCATCCAAATATTAATATGTGGAATAACTTGTCAGCACTGGCTAATACTTGCTTACTTATACCTGATTCGTGTACATTAATCTGTGATAAATGTCACTGCCTCCTCCCATTTTCTAGTTTGATTTAAATTAAATACCTTCACTTTGCAGTCTTGGAGTCCTGTTAAACTTTTCCTACAACCGATACCTGTTGTAACAGGTTTTTCTTATTTGATTAAGTTTAGAAGCATTCAATGATTTCCCTGTCTTAACGTGTTTATTGTTAGCTCATTTTTTTCTCACCTAATTGTATTTTTGCTAGTTGTTGTTCTTCAAAAGATTTCTCTAAATAGGTTATATTGGCAGTGTCCCCTTTTTAGTGTTACAATCTTTCCACCTTATCGTAGTTTGAGCAAATATGTATCACTATCAAACTATGTTTGTATTTATTAGCTACTAGACTTCCGGTATGGTCGTAAATGTGTTTGTTTGTATCAGTTACTAGACGTCCAGTATGGTCGTAAAGGTGTTTGTATTTATCAGTTACTAGACATCGAGTATGGTCGTAAAGGTGTTTGTATTTATCAGTTACTAGACGTCCAGTATGGTCGTAAAGGTGTTTGCATTTATCAGTTACTAGACGTCCAGTATGGTCGTAAAGGTATTTGTATTTATCAGTTACTAGACATCGAGTATGGTCTAAAGGTGTTTGTATTTATCAGTTACTAGACTTCCAGTATGGTCGTAAAGGTGTTTGTATTTATCAATTACTAGACTTCCAGTATGGTCGTAAAGGTGTTTGTATTTATCAGTTACTAGACGTCCAGTATGGTCGTAAAGGTATTTGTATTTATCAGTTACTAGACATCGAGTATGGTCGTAAAGGTGTTTGTATTTATCAGGTATGGTCGTAAAGGTGTTTGTATTTATCAGTTACTAAACATCGAGTATGGTCGTAAAGGTGTTTGTATTTATCAGTTACTAAACGTCCAGTACGGTCGTAAAGGTGTTTGTATTTATCAGTTACTAGACGTCCAGTATGGTCGTAAAGGTGTTTGTATTTATCAGTTACTAGACATCGAGTATGGTCGTAAAGGTGTTTGTATTTATCAGTTACTAGACGTCCAGTATGGTCGTAAAGGTGTTTGTATTTATCAGTTAATAGACGTTCAGTATGGTCGTAAAGCTGTTTGCATTTATCAGTTACTAGACGTCCAGTATGGTCGTAAAGGTGTTTGTATTTATCAGTTAATAGACGTCCAGTATGGTCGTAAAGGTGTTTGTATTTATCAGTTACTAGACGTCCAGTATGGTCATAAAGGTGTTTGTATTTATCAGTTACTAACTTCCAGTATGGTCGTAAATGTGTTTTAAATGCTGTCCTTTATCGCTTATTTAAAACGATTTCGAAAGAGACAGAGAATAGTTTTAGCTTGATGAAAAAAATACTAGTTATCAACAAGCCGTCTAAAATATGTATTAAATTGCCTCAAATTTGTAACTTCTTGAATCCTTTTAAACCCACAAATGATTTCAGATCACGTCCAATTTTGCAATTAATATGGTTGACATTGTAATCTCAGGAAAACATAACGCTTTTCTACCGCTTTTTCATATCCTGAATCAGCATTTGCTATCTTATTCGAACCTTGTTTTCGTTAAATTCTATCACTGTTTTGTCGAATTGTTGTTGATTCTGTCTGTTGTCTTTGCAGGATCTCAAGTTATACAAATACAAATGTATGTATTTATTGACAATACATAATTTGTTCCTTCATCATAAAGCGCTGTTTAAACCAACTTGCCCTGGGTGTTGATTCTGTTTATTTTAATGTTATCTGCATTAAATATAATCTGCACATCAGCATCTGTTCTCAAAATTGTAGCACAGCAAACTCCTCAAAACGAATCCCATGTATACCGAAATCCCATCAAGACCAAAACTACGTTTTGAATTCCGAATTTCTCTTTCTTTAATATGATGATTTTTTTCTCAGTAAACCGAAACCTCTCAACTCTGAATACTGAAAGAAGTTCAGTTGCACTCTTTAAAAAAAATACAACCTAAAACCGAAACTCAATTAAAACTTGCAAATGTATTTAGCTGCGAAATTCCTGACACATGCTTGAACCGATTAATTAAAGATAAGAAGTACTGCACCAGGTTTGTCTGTGGTACAAACCTCTCAAGAGCACATGAGGTTCAAGCAATACTGCGGCACAGATTAGGGCTGACAATAGGCTAATCGGAAGCCTTTGCACCATACAAAAAGCCAGCTTTTAAGGCGAATTATTAACATCAACATGATTTTAAGTAAACTATTTCCGGAAGATTTTGTTTATATGCTTAGTGTCTAACTGCGATTGATGCTATTCATTTATGTACATGAAAAGTATTTATAATTTTTGTAAGTTTTCTTTCTATTAAAAATAACAGGGCTTTGTTAGCCAGACATAAGCCTCGGTGTTGGTGCCTTGCCGACGGAAACCGACAAAACAGTATTATAAAGGTCAGATTCACTCAGTTGGCATATATATATATATATATATATATATATATATATATATATATATATATATATATATATATATATAAACACCGACTGAGTAACATCATTTTTGGGTGATGTGTGCTTAGTCGTGAGGGAATATGGGCTCGTGTGTGCAGGCAAGGCGATGGGTGCCGTTTACTAGCCGACCTGGGTTTGAATCTCCGTAGAGTACGAATTAAACATTCTCTAACCGGTATGATATTACTTGTATTAAAATATTAATTCTGCCTACTATTATCAAATATTCTTCTAAAGAATCCAGATAGCATGTTCCGTTCTGTCTGGTGTATATTTATAATTCTTTCTCTCTCTTTCTCTCTCTCTCTCTGTCTCTCTCGCAAAATCCAATACGAGGCTTCCTCTGTCTTTTTTTTTGGTCATGGCGACAAACTTCCTCCGGCTAAGTTCTATACTTCTAATGCGCGCCAACAAGTATGTGATGCAAAGACACGGCGTTCAATTTTCACCAATAGATTCCAGGTCTTCCATCATTCTACTGGCACTCATGGATGAATGGATGATACTTGTCAAATGAGTGGATGATACTTGTCAAATCGCCTCTCATGGGCCTCCTCCATCATTGCTTTCCGTGGCACTGTCAGTCCCAGCGTAGTCACCTTTTTGATAGTTCCTGACCATAGTGATTATGCCTTTTGGGAACTTCAGCTCTCCTTTTGTATCATCACAAAGCTGATGAAGCTGGGACCGCTTTTCACGTAAGTTCCTTTGACCTGCTTGCAGAAATCACAGCAAGCACTTCGTATGTATGTATGTATTTATGTATGTAGGAAGGTAGGTAGGTAGGAAGGTAGGTAGGTAGGTAGGTTAAATCTAATTGGTACTCTAACGTTTCTTATTAAGTCAATACAAAGTGACTAGAAACAAAATGTATCCACGTGTCTGTTCTAATTTGTCTACCGCGCAACAAATAAAGGTGGTGTATGATCTTTCTTGACCCAACCTAAGTAAATAGCCCCAGGAGAAGAAAATTAAACCTCACAGTTTTCTCTTACCGGTTGATGTCTCATTGGACAATTGTTTAGTGAATTTTCATCTGAGAATAATTTTACAAGATACAAAAAAATAGAAACTGACTAATGAATTTATGAGAAAGGATTGTGGTTTTCTTTATATACAGAACCGACACTATCACCATAATACTCATTTTTACAATCATTTTTTTTTTTACAGCAATCAGCTACTTTGAATATTTTCCTGCAACAAGGCTGCTACATGAATCAGTATGCACTCTATAAATGATTAAAGTTCACTAGTTCTATAACAAATTAGCATACTTCTCATCACCCTTCAACCATCTCGACTTTTAGATATTTACCTCTGTAGCAGACATACGTAAATACGTAAGCCAAGTCGGCTGTTCATTTGCAGCCCAAGTTACGTATTCGATCTCTAATGCTAGTCAAACTGTAACATGCAGTCCCCAAACAAGTCAACCCATTTTCAAGCCTAACTCAATAAGAAACTATCGAGTGAGACCTGAAAAGGCCAGAGACCACTATACATATGAGCCTGTCAGCCAATAGGAGAAAGAAATATGTCGAGAAGGAAAGAGTTAACTCTGGCTAACAGAGACCAAAACAACAACGTACTGAGGCACCATAGTCATCTCTCTCTCTCTCTCTCTCTCTCTCTCTCTCTGCGAAAGAAAGGATGCTGTAGGTCAATAACTGTGGTGTGTCATTGGGTAACTTTAACCAAATTGTCTCAGACCTAAATAACCTACTTGTGTTGCTGTGCCATAAAACAATATATCAAACCAAACTCTCTAGACGTATATATGCTGACATGTATACGGTTCTCGTGAGCGGGTCAGATCGGCAAGCAACGTGGTTTAAATCGAGTAGATCTGACACGCACCGATAACGATTCGTGTTGTGGTAATTTGTCTCCTGTTCAGAAGAGTTATCGGTATAAAAAAAGTTGTGTTCCGAAATACGCTTTTCACTTTCAAACATGTGTAAGTTGTAATTTGATTGGTATGTCGAAAGGTCAAGAGGACACATATCGTATCTGTGTCCATTAGATCTCCGTTATGTCTCCGATATCGAGTGGATCTGACAGGCATCGATAAAGATTTATGTTCTGGTTGAGACATTTATATACAAGAGATGTTATTGGTTTTGGTGACCTTAATGAATTCGCGGCCAATATATTTTTAATAAGGTACAAATCATTAATTTCAAAGGGAGATCCAATATATTTTTAGTAAGGTACAAATCATTAATTTCAAAGGGAGATCCAGTATATTTTTGAAGAAGAATCCGATCCCCACCCTTGAAAAAATGATACTCTTGCTCTGATTTGTAAAACAAAATATACCATATTAGTTGCAAAAACGTATCGTCATATAAAAGACAAAATAATATCATGGTTGAAAAAATAATACACCCCACCTCCATAAACACACACACACACACACACACATATATTGGATGAGAACAATGAAATAATTACAAGGGGAAATTGTGGAAAGTAGATGTCCGCAATAATGTTATTAAAATATGATGTCACGTTGATGTGTTCTTTCTAGACGTATATCTACCATCGATATGTAATGAAGTGTACATTTCACGTGCACTATGCATCTCGGCTCGTTCGTTGATCACTGCAAAGCAAATACGTTAATTCATTTAGATTAATTTATTAGACAAAGAATGTATTAATATAAAGAATTTCTTAACATAAAAGAATAAGATTCCATTTGCAATATGAATCAACCAAGACTACAAGTATTGTATCACTTAGCTGTTGTGGAAAAGTTGTACTAGCGTTATTAATAACAACTACTTCTTGTATAGTCTGCAGCATGTAAACTGACCAAGAAATATCATTTGGGATTAATTTTATTTTTGCAAATGCCAGTGTTACTATCATTGTACTCTATAAGGCAGTGTTTCTCAAACTTTTTTGTCTTGCGGCGCACCAAAAAGATCTAAACAATTTCACGGCACACCTGAAAAGATTTAACAATTTATGTGGTGAAGTACTTATTTATTTTTACATATATATTTAATTTTAAATTTAATGTGAAGGATGTGCCTGCTTTCGAGAGCAAATCAGGTTGAAGCGAGGCTACAAAGTCTCTCTCTCTCTCTCTCTTTTCGATTTGATTACAGTCAATGCTGAAAATCCAAACGCACAAAACCACGAAGACACAAATGGCATAATTACTTTGATTGTTTCTGAACTGATTGCAGGATATGACTTCTTGATTGAAATCCAAAACTCATCCAGGCTCTTTTTCGGGAAATATTGACTAAAAATATTCATCGTTTTTTTTTAAATCAATGAGCTGTTCTTCTTCTTTAGTTGTAAGATTTGTAGATTCGTTGTTTCCGAATGGATTGATCACCCATCCATATTCATCGCTTGCATGTGATGGGAAGTAATGCTGCAGTGCCGACTCTAGGTCTCTCAGTATGTCCAGAATTTCGGGAATGATTTTCTTGTTTGAATGAGATTCGTTGACAGTAGGAAATCAGTCGATGCCTCTCTTTGCCACAGCGACAACTTTACATCAAATGACTTCGTGTATTTATAATTTTAGCGTGGAAAATTCCAGAACATTGTATAATGGAATGCATATATTTATTATTAGACTATTATTATAATTAGAGCGATCGAGTTCTCCCGAGATCTCGCACAAGTCTCGCCTTACGAAAGGAACCAATGAATGACAGACTGATAGAGACTGCGTTTTCATATATGTTACTTTTTTAAGTTTTGCGACATTGATTTACCATTTAATTTTTCGACATGTTCAAGGCTTCAAAACGCTAGCAATTTTAAATATTTTTTCAAAACTCTCACGGCACACCAGCAAATCTCTCGCGGCACACCTGAAAATCTCTCACGGCACACTAGTGTGCAGCGGCACACAGTTTGAGAATCACTGCTATAAGGACCCGGTAGACCATGTCTGAGGTCCGGTCACATTACCTAGTCATGCCATATTACAAGCTAACCTCTAATGCCACGACAAGCCAACATACTGCCTGACTACATTTCAGATTTATTAACCAATCGATAATTGTTTATTTTTTAATGTTGGACATGGATTAATCACATGGCATAAATGACACTATTGCAACTTCTATCTCTTTTATCTAATTTATAAATTTAAAAAAAAAAAAAAACATTTTCCATATAAATTTTAAATTGCCGTCCCTATTTATTGAAATGTTCTGAGAATGACAGTTTTATAGAAATGCTATCATGTTATGAAGATAAATTTAACTTGTATATACTTAAAAAAGCGGTTTGTTCTCAATTCTGATAAATAATAATTTTGGTTTGCCACACGTATTATTTTCTTTTTGATTAAAAATCCCATACAATGTAAAGACAAATGAGCATATAGTCACTCTTTCTCGTATTCTTTTTGGGGTGTTGGGTACGGGTAGCAGAAGTTCTACGGGAACAGAATTTCTACGAGTAACAGAAGTTCTACGGGTAGCAGAATTTCATCTGTGGGAACACTAGTTGACGTTGGATATAGTAGGGAACACGGATCGAGTTGCAATGTCGGCATCATGGCCGTAAAATGACTTTGGCTGGATCTGCACTCTTCACAATCCATCGTTAAGTGAACACACAAACAGCGAAACAAACAATATCATGCAAACTTAAAGACACCAACATTCAACCAAAAAGACGCTAAACGCAAAATCAGCAGCTGTTATTCATTCGATCACGTCATTGTTTACAGGGTTTTTGCAATTTGTAGTTGAGATTTAGGACCCTGAACGAATCAGTAAACGTGATATTTTCATAATCTGTAAAATCTTCGCAAGCCACGAGGAACAATCCTCGTTGTTACCGGTGGCTGGCTATGCAGAGATTTTCTCGTTTCAAGATAATATGAATACATTTGTTTAACTAAAGCTCCAGTAAATTTCCCTTGCCAACTTAACCCATCAAGACCTTACATGCTGTATAAATGAGCCAATCAAAAGTTCGAGACCAAACCCATTCAGTTATGGATCATCGATATGTAGGAGATTCTTTTACTGTATTCTTGATAACGAATTTGCTTATGCGCATCCTTGAAAAACGAGGAAATATAAATCTCAGCATAGGCAGCGACCAATGATAATAGATCGCAGAGAATTATGGCCTGCGGCTTGCGAAGCTGGCCCTGTACCAGCACACACACACACACACACACACACACACACACATGCAAACACACAAACACAAGGTCATACAGTTACAATTAGTTATAGGTGTGAAGATTTCAGTGAACTCAAAGATATCACCTATGGTACAAGTCCGGAAGGTGTTGCTGATTAGATATGTCTCCCTGATATCTACTCTTTTGTCCTTAATGGGTTCGATCACCTCTGGCCCGGCTTGCACGAAGGTGATCACCTCTAGACCTGGAAGGTGAACAATATTTCAAATTATTTTCTCAAGTTTCGAGTTTGTAGTTATAACGATGACTGAGTAGGTTCAATGACATTACACATACACTTGCATACGTACGTAAGGACGGACTTAATGGCAACGCATCCGCGCTTACAATAAAGTTCGAGAATTTCGTTTCTAAAAAGATCATCGGAGATTGTGCATATGAGTACATCTGTCTGTAGTTTATTTCTGTCCCTTAATCGCGGTCTAGTGGTGTGGTATTGGAACGGGGAAAGAGTAAGACATTTAGTGACAAAAAGAAAAGTGGGTATGTACTTTTCTAATATTTAGTTTTCTTTTACATTAAAATTTTCATTCAAGGTTCCCCTGAGGGCCAAGGGTCGAAGAATAAACGCAGTGCACCCTCCTGCGTGTCGAAAGAGGCAATTAATGGAAACGGTCTGTTTGTGATTGTGTGCGTACCGCGATAATGTTCCATAAAAATGTCTTAAATTTTTTTAAAGTGGAACTTATATATATATATGTCCATTATTTTAAGAATTCCGCCATTTGGAGGCCTTAATCTTTGTTTCTTTTGTTAATAGCCAATTTTTTGACACATTATTATCTTTTCTCTGTTTGTGTCAAGGCCCATAATTACTTCCTGTTCGGATGGTTTGTCTACCTTTGCAATGTTTTGTTTTTACCCATTTTGCTATCATGTCTTTCCTCGGCTCTGTGTATCTACGATTGTGATGATATGCCGTAAAACCCCATACATACATAAACCCCTAAACTAGACACTGTCAGGACTAAACCTTTTGGTCTGTCTCCTGAGGTGGCCAATATATGGAAGTTTAGAAAGTATAAGATCAGCATCATTTGTACCAAAATATTATGTCATACTGTAGAGGAATCCGGCTTATTGTATTAGAGTCTCAGAGTAGTGGTCTCTTCAAACAAAGACTGATAGAGAAGGGTATGGATTTTCTTGTGCTGTGGATATCAAAACACAGTTGAGATGGTCATGAAATGAATGAATGAATTACTGATGAATTAAGGGTGACAGTGTCAAACGGATATAATTACAGATGAATTAAGGGTGACTATGTCAAACGGATAAAATTACGGATAAATAAAGGGTGACTATGTCAAACGGATAAATTACGGATGAATTACGGGTGACAATGTCAAACGGATACAATTAAGGTGATAATAATCTTGATATGGCCAATAAATGTTACCCATAATACAGATTATCAGAAATCCTTAACTAGAATCATAATGTTATTATTATTAAAGAAAAACGAAGACGAATGGATCATAGTATAAATTTACACAGAAGCAGCTGTTATAATCAGATAACAATTTGACAAATATATGCTTGAAATATGACGTTTAAGCTATGCTTAACTCGCAACATCCTCTCTCTCTCTTTATACATATATATATATATATATATATATATATATATATATATATATATATATATATATATATATATATATATATATATATATGGGGTGGGGGTGATTTGGATTTGGAATGTTCATGTAGTTACGATGTATGTGGTGTGGCAGCTTGTCTAATGCTATCAGTCGTTGTTTGAAGAGACCACTACTCATCCGTAATTTTATCCGTTTGACATTGTCACCCGTAATTCATCCGTAATTCTATCCGTTTGACATTGTCACCCGTAATTCATCCGTAATTATATCCGTTTGACATTGTCACCCGTAATTCATCCGTAATTGATTCATTCATTTCATGACCATCTCATCTCAACTATGAGACTCTAGCACTGGGGCATCATGCCACAGACATGTAGCATTATGTCCCACCCAGTCACATTAACCTGCCACCATGCCGACTAGTCCTAACACTAGCTTCTAAATGCTGAACGGTGCTAGAACCAGTCTTTGGTATTACTCGGCTGGGGTTCGAATCTGCGAGCTTCCGCAACCGAGGCGGACGCTTTAACCATTTCGGCCACCGGAGTGGTCGATATTTGATGTACTTTTTGCACAACAATATTTGGGGTTCGTTGCATTTATTTGTTTGTTTTTGTTTCTTTTTATTTTCTTTTTGGGGGGGTGGGGTGGGGGTTCGTGTTTTGTTGGGGATTGCTGTTGTTGTAGGGTTTAACGCCATTTTTCAGCACACGATAGGCTATACATGGCGGCCAGTATTAATGGTGGAAGAAGAACACGGGAAAACCCCTGAAAAGAACCACCGACCCACGAGAAGCTACTGGCAAGCTTTCTCACATAACCACATTGGCTGAATCTGAGACTCGAACCCACGCAGACAGAGGTAAGATGGCAGTGATCCGTAGCGGAGAGCGCGTTAGACCACTCGGCCACTCGGGGCCCCCACGTTTTGTTGGGGAGGGAGTGGTATTTTTATAACAACTTTCACCAAGAGTAATAACTAAGAATTTGCCCCACAAATCTAACAATAGTACCCCAAACATATACACCCATCCAACAAAAAAAAAAAACATCAAAGAAGAAAAAAATATCTTCAAATCGCGGGACAAAGAATTGTAAGACTGGAATTGAACCGAAACGTAAGAGTATCTTGGACAACTGGAAAGGAAACGTTTTTGCTTAAAAGTTTTAGCAACTAAGCTTTGTTCTGCGATTTCTACTACAAATGTTAATTTCCACAAACTTAGTTTGCAGAAAACTTGTTTGGACCGAAAATCTTTTTTATTTCCTCTCATTGCCCAGCTATTGGCCCTATGTTCTAGATCACTGCTCTGCAGTTCAAGTGCCGGGGTCAATCTATCAGCAAGCCGCCTTGCTGGTATCACGTGACACTCCGCCAGGTACATTACGCCATACGCCACGGGGCTCAGTACTGTAAAAACTGCACATACGAGAGGTATCAATAAACTTTCAAACTAATCAATTAAATAGGAAATTAAGTAAATAATTACATTAAGTAATAAGTCAATTAATGAAATTATGCTTAGAACTCCCCCTGATTTCCACATTTTAAATGACGAGAAGATTTACAGATATAGATAAACAGTTGTTTGAAGACACGTGTGATCTAATGTACATAGGTAGGGGCTGTTTGAATGATTTAGGTTTTGTCACTTTCTGGTGAAATTTTAGAAACTGTAATTTTACCTATATGTAATTACAATGCTGTAATCTAGGTACTCACATCAGTTACAATTCATTATAACGTATAGCATTCAGGGGCGGATTAAGGCTCACTGGTGCCCTAAGCACTGACTAATCTTGGTGCCCCACTCCTTTCCACGTACACCTGGGAAGATAACCCTAGGGTGTACCATGATCAAGAAACAGAACATTATGATCAATTGGCACTAGTTTTATAAATATTTTTTTACAAATCTTCATTCGTTTTTTTTCTTCTCACCCTTTTCTCAACTTTGTGGTGCCCCCTTTGGGCCTGGTGCCCTAAGCAAGTGTTTAGTCTGCTTAATGGTTAATACGCCCCTGATAGCATTATTTTACCTATATGTAACTACAGTTGTGTAATCCAGGTATTCATACCAGTTACAATTCATTATAATGTATAGTATTATTTTACCTATATGTAATTACAATTGTTTAATCCAGGTACTCATACCAGTTACAATTAATTACAATGTATAGCTTCTGCTATAGCAGAAATTTGAAGTCATATCCAAGATGCATGGTGTAGTGACTAAGAAAAGCACATACACGTCTGTAGATCTGAATATATATATATATATATATATATATATATATATATATATATATATATATATATATATATATATATATATATATATATATTACAACCAGGAATCTTAATTCGTTAGATAATTCACTTGCACTGCGAAGAGTTGATGCACATTCGTTCAGGAGACGTGGATATTTAATTACCACCAAAGTGCGAGCTCAACAAACTAGTAGTCGGATCATCCTCTACTTTTTTCGTCACATCGGGAAAGAAACATCTCATTTAACTGGTCACCACTGAGAATTGTATTCTGAACTACTTTTATTTACCCGAATCGAAAAAAAAAAAAAAAACGACGGAAGGATGCAAATTCAGTCAATCTGTGTCGACCTTTGCTATCGTAAAATATGTGGTGCACTCCGCTTGGGGCGAATAACCAAACATATCCAATTGATCAATCGGAATATCCTCTGCCTTTTCCTTAAAGTCAAGAACAAAGTCTTAGGTGTAATTCATCGCCAGACTATATTCTGAACTACTTTCGTTCACATCAAACACTATGGTAGCGAAAGGAGACAAGTGGAACAATCTCGATATACTTTCTTAACCAGACTGATACGCTAGTGGGGGAACTGTACCTATAGACAATGATAGTTCCAATACAATCTATTGCTCGTGTGTGTGTGTGTGTGTGTGTGTGTGTGTGTGTGTGTGTGTTTTGCAAACCGCTATCGCTTTTTTTCGCTTGCGTTTAGCACAAACTTGCGTGTCATAATCTTGCTAGTATCGACACAAAAAGACAATACATTGTTTCTTAATTATTTTCGTTGCAAAAAATAAATGCAGACCCTTTTTACAACAGTAATAGTCTGATATTAAATAAAGAATCAATCGATTTTATCTCAACTATCTATCTGGCAAAAGAAATCACATTTCAAAAGAGCCTTGTATATTCAGTACAAGCGCGTTTCTGTGTTATTTGCATCACACGAAACCATCTGACAAAGAGTGCCGTATTTAAAAGTCGGAATTTAGATAAATGGACAAATAATACTTGATAATTTCCAAAAGATGTCATTTATATTACACGAAGTCATCTATCTTCAAGCATTGTATTTAACAGCCCCAATCGAAGCACAGTAATTAGCAGTGACAGTTTGATAACTGGTTGATAATTATCCGTAAAACTTAATTCATTTTATTGCAAAAATAGATAATAATGTTGAAAATTTGTTACAATTTTAAAAATATTCTCTCTGTCTCTGATTCACTGTCTCCAGACTCTGCGGTATCCGCAGGATCTGACATTGTCAGCAATTTCGTGCGGTAGGTGGGTGGGGTGGGGTGCCAAAACCGCCAGTCTGACCCTGCCTCGAATTCATATGTAGCTGCAGTCGCCTGTCTTCGGCAACTCCGAGCTGTCCTGGGTGCATCTTCCCTTTTCAAGGTTCCGATAACCTTATATACACATTCGCGGATCAAACAGCTATATTGGTGTTTTGTCCTAACGACATCTATTGGATTTCATGTGTTGCCTCCCATAACATATAATGCCAACTAACCAAGAGCGTGGTGCATTGTACATCCGCGGGAAAATGGTGATTGCAACTGACCTAAACAGGATACTTTGTATGTTTAACGTCGAAAGTATGACTATGTACCAGAGGGAAGCCATTACAAGTGTATTTCAGTGAAAGGGTATTTGTGCAAACAAGGGCAGACACTGGATAATTGCTTATTTATCAGTCCATTTAAGTTGTGTACTCCCCTTGACTCGATCACATAGGAAGAGTATTCAAATTTGAATCACTTCATTTTGATTGGATGCGGTGGCTTGCCGCCGCATCCAATTAAATACACAGACCCGAAGCACAGAAATATCTGCTCGATATGCCAAGATGTAGATAGGGTTATCGGAACCTTGGCTAGTGAAGAAGTCATTGGGTGACAATCAATATGGGGACCCTTGGAATACTAGTCCGTCACATTAATCAACTAAGTTACAACGATTCCCTATTGTATGCTGATGTTTTAACGTTAATTTATGTGGTAATAAAGGACTATTTACTGCTGAAATAGTTTCTTTGCGCTATAAACCGCCGTAAAGCTGAGAGGCTCTGGCTTTCCACCAGACTCACTATTCATAAGCAAATCTATGAAGTCGCTAAAAAGAATGTCACAAATATAGTCCATGCAGCGAAATCAGCCCATTACACTACTAAGATCATGGAAAGTTCCAGCTGCAAAGAGCTCTTCGAGATTACTAACAAGCTAATGTCAAGGAACAAATCAACACCACTTCCAACTACCTTCTCTCCAGTCGACCTTCCTAACATGTTTGCAAATTTCTTCCGTGACAAAGTACAAACCATTAGAGATAAGCCTGACACCACAATTTCAATTGACTTATCGTCACCATACAGTTGGGATACAGAATTTGAGCGGCAACCATTAACAGCATTTGAACCTGTCTCTATGGATTTCGTACGTACAATCCTGATGAAGAGTGCACCAAAGTCATGTGAACTTGATCCAATTCCAACATCACTGCTGCTTGAGTGCTTAGATCCAGTATTGCCTTCACTAACTGATGTTATTAATACCTCTCTCTCATCAGGGGAATTCCCATCATTTTTCAAGAAACCAACACTAGACCATAACGATTTAAAGAACTATCGCCCAGTTTCTAATCTCCCATTCATACCAAAAATCTTAGAAAAGGTTGTTCTATCCCAGCTTGTATCTCATCTAAATTCAAACAGTCTCTTTAGCAATATACAGTCTGCATATCGCCATTGCCACAGTACTGAAACTACTCTTCTAAAAGTAGTTAATGACATTCTCTCTGCGTTGGATAGCGGAAATATTACAGTCCTCACCCTCCTTGATTTGTCTGCAGCATTTGACACAATTTAACATGATATGTTACTTCACCGTCTCCAGCATGTATTTGGCATTTATGATACAGCCTTTCTGTGGTTCAAGTCCTACTTGGTCAACAGGACACAAATTGTATCTGCAAATGGAATACACTCCAGCCCAGTTGATCTATGTTGTGGTGTTCTACAGGGGTCTGTTCTTGGACCTGTTCTCTTCATTCTGTATACTCAGTCGCGCTCAAGTGTCATAGAATAGATCATCATCCAGTGTCTCACCAATTGTACGCTGATGACACCCAAATATACAAATCTAGCCACCCAACTGAAGTTGATGCTACCATCCAAGGTGTAGAGAGGTGCATTTCTGATGTGAAATCATGGATGACATGTAACAAGCTGCAGATGAATGATGATACAAATGAGACCATTCTGATCACAACACAAAGACTTTCTCATTCACATCCTTTACCTCAAACAATAAATATCAGCAACGCCAACATTAAATTCACACAATCAGTACGAAACCTAGGTGTTACTCTGGACAGTACTCTCACATTGCACCAACATGTCATGAACATATGCAAGGCTGCATATCTTGAGCTGAGACTCATCAGCTCAATTCGCAAATATCTTTCAGTTGATGCCACTAAAACACTTGTGTGTTCATTAGTCCTTTCAAGACTGTACTATTGTAACTCAGTTCTGTCTGGTTCATCTCGATATCTACTCCAGAAACTTCAAAAAGTTCAAAACACAGCTGCTCGGATCATACTTAGAGTACCACGATCAGAGCACACCTCCCCGCTGCTCTGTACCCTACACTGGCTATTCATTCGATCCAGAATCAAACACAAAATTTGTTCTCTGTGCTACGTTTCACTGTCGGACTCTAGTCCAACATACCTATCCGATCTCACCGATGTGTATACACCAGCAAGATACTTACGCTCCTCTTCTGACAATCGTATACTCATTATTCCCACTAGGAAAACAAAGTCATATGGTCAGCGTTCTTTTGCATACCAGGGCCCAGCAACGTGGAATAAATTGCCCACTGAACTTAGACACAAAGACACCGTGATCACATTCAAGAGGGCTCTCAAAACTCACTTATTTCGACTGCAAGAACAAACTTAAAGACCTAATAATGTTTCCTACCTGAAATATTCTCAGCATGTTTTTTATTTTTTAATATTTTTTTCTAATTTCGTCGTGTTTGTTTTTATAATAATATTATTATATGTTTTTTATCTTATAGGTGTTGTCTAATGTCGTAAAGCGCTCAGAGCTTCTGAAGATTAGGCGCTATAGAAAGTCCTCATTATTATTATTATTATTATTATTATGTATTCTCTCATAGGAGCAAAGTAGCTTAGAAATAAGTTAGATCAGCTAAATTTGAGCAATAGATAAAGTGAGTCATTTGTTATTTAATATACTCATGAGTCGTCTCAATATGTCACCAAATGAAAGTTTACGATTACCATATGTAATTCTGATAAGTGCCTTTATGTCGTGGAAAAATTCTCATTAGTGCTAAGGTCAGACTCTCTCTCTCTCTTTCTCTCTCTCTCTCTCTCTCTCTCTCTCTCTCTCACACACAAACACACGCACACACACACACACACACACACACACACACACAAGCACGTGAGGATTCAGTACATTGTATTTTCAGCTGACTTAAGCTGATAATAAAGTTTCTGATATTATATCTTGCTGCTATGAAGACTGCGCACAACCACTCATTTAGCCCTCACACACACAGACACACACACATACAAACATTCGCAAATTATGAGATTTGTTCCTTCCTTCTCTCTGTTATCCTCACGGTTGAATTTTACATCTTTTCCCGATCGTGGTTGATTTAAAGTATATAAAATTCACTTTTAGCTGTAATTCAGTATCCATTCGCAACCGCTCACTACGTATTATCTGTCTGTCTGAATGTCTCTCTCCGTGTTCTGACTTGAACCTACGGTAAATACATTAATATACGTGTAGATAAAAGAACATCTTCGCCAACAATGGAACTTTAATATCGGTCCACTTGCCTCAGACAAATATAACTGTGATGGAAAGCATGTTAATAAGCAAAACTTATGAATAGGTCAACAATTTATTTAGCCCGAGTTTCCGTAGACCCTTGCCGCCCCATTTTTGATATTTGGACATTTATGTTGGGGTGTAGGGTCAGAGTCCATTCCCTATCGAAAAGCTGGAATTCGCCGACACCAGTTACATTCCTAGCCATGTGACTACACAACTCTTTCAATCTACATGTCAATGACATCAGAGGCCATACAGTCACGTGATATAAAAAAATGGACCATTTCTAGTGTTGCTGTAGGAAAACAAATCAACGTATAAATGAAAGTCACGGAATATTTATTTTAAAAAAATTAAAAAACATAAGAACAATGACCGAAAATCTGTAAATGTTGAAGCAATTTGAAGAAAATCAAATTCAATACGCAGATAGCACATGTTAATGTGATAGTCACGTGACAACAGCAAAAACATCGCTGACCCGTACTCGGTACTTCTTGAAAATGGCTATCTCCACACTGCTGCGATACCGCCAGGGATCATGTCGTTGTACTCAGAATAAATATGTTGAGAATTAATTGTGAATTATATCGATTTATAAACATTAAGTTACTTCTATATATTATGTCCAAATTCTATGTACAGCAACTTTGGAAATTTGTTTATTGTCAATATCACGTGACTATATGACCTCTGATGTCATTGACATGTAGGTTGCGAGATGTGTATAGTCATGTGACTCGGAATGCAAATGGCCAGATCCAGGTCAAACTTCAGTAACAACGTACTTTCGTCTCGTCTGCCAGCGGATTGAAAACATGACGAATGCTATGCTCACGAGTTTTGAGAAAATAAATCATATTCCTATTCATTTCATGCAGGTATATCTCGATGAAAGGTCGTTCAAGTTTGCTGGGCCGGCTAGTAAGCGGCTACCCCATACCGACACCAAATTGGCGAATTTCAGCTTTTCAATAGGGAATGGACTCTGACCCTACACCCCAACATAAAAGTCCAAATATCGAAAATGGTGTGGCAAGGGTCAGAAGAAACTCGGACTAAGTTTTACTAAGATAATTTTATCCGGAATTTATTTATTTTTTCGGGAGGGTATAGAACTATACAGCTTCCACGTCGAATATACCCCTACTGTTTATTTAGCGTTTTGGGGGAAACTTTGCACGTTTTGTGAAAATGTGATTACACGTTTACATGTGCCGAGAGCACAGTCCCCCCCCCCCAAACGAATTCAGGATTTTGAAATAGATGATAACGAAATCGCTGCTTCATGATACATGCATTCTGTTTTTCGTATGTTGAAGTGCGAGAACATGATCGTATCGCCACATCAACACCCGTCACACCTGTTCTCACGCTGAATAGCAATGATGATTCGAAAGGCGGAATTTCTCCAGCCACGCCACATTACCGAAACTACCAAAGTTGCGAATGGCCTTGAGGGAATATTTTAACACGTACATTTAAACTTAAAATATATCGCCTACCGTTATTCGCATCGAGTCGAAAGCTTCAGATATTGCATAAATTGTCGTACTGAATAATCCGACGAATTGGAGTGGCCTTCCATTTTGGCATTACTACAAGCTCGAACGCTCAACCTGGAGATTAAATATATGAATAAACGTATAAATAAGTCAATGTCTTTCACTCTTTCAAAATGGAAATTATTGGATAATTGAAACTAAATTGGGTCAATCGACACTTTTATAACTGCATTATCTAACATTTGTACTGCCTTTTTAGCATCCACGTGAAAGTCATTTACGTTATACATTTCTTGTGTAGTATCCTTAGCAACCATTCATATCACACCTATACAATGCCTTTGTACTATCATTAGGAATCGTTTATATCACATCTATACAATGCTTGTGTAGTATCATTAGCAACCGTTCATATCACATCTATAAATATACAATGCCTTAGCAACCGTTCATATCACACTTACATAATGATTTTGTATTATCCTTAGCAACCGTTCATATCATATATATATATATATATATATATATATATATATATATATATATATATACAATGCATCTTGTACTATCCTTAGCAACCGTTTATATCACTTTTATATATGCTTTTGTATTACCCTTAGCAACATTTCATATCACATTTACTTGCAAAATATTCAAATGTATAAATAAATAATTCCAATTATTACAAATTGACTGCGTTTTCTACGCTTTGATTGGGTGCAAACGGTCACGTAATACTGATCTGGAATTTTGTATACATCGATAAATTCTGCTGACTACTTTTGATTAACAACAAGCGCCCACCCACCCATTCCTGTGATTTCCGATATAAAAAAATGACAAGCCACAGCTTAAAATCGACCATTAGCAGTTAAAACAATGTAATTGCACATACCTTCCTGCACTCCAGCTTCTCATCCCTTTTGCCAAAGAAGGCATATGGCAGTCTTTAGAAGACTATCTTCGGAAATAATTGCATTTCACCTCGACAACATGTTACAGCAGCGGTTATTAAAGGTCAGGGTCACATGTCAAACAAGAGATGTCACTAAAATGGACACGATTTTACTTTTGAAAGATCGAAATGCATAGAAAGTAACAACGACGTTGCTATAACAACACGTGCCATACGCAAACGTAATTTTCAACAAAAAAAAAGAGAATATTCCTAATTTAACCGCAACAACCATTTTTTTTTTGTATATTAAAATATTGATCATAACAGTAGGCCTATATCACTGGCATGACCCGTAATGACATTCTACCCCCATCACTGTATAAAAGAATCGATGAATCTAGTCTACCGATGATAGGGCTATGTATTCTACCGCAGTAGCCCATTTCATGCAGACTTCGGTGAACTTCGTAATTTGCTCGGCATTTTGATCACGTGGAGGGTGGTCCGCTGACCGTAATAGCCACTCGATAGGTGGTGGGCAAAATATGGCTAACGCTTCAGCATCAGCATCAACTTCTGTAACTACTTCAACATCGTTTATCGAGTTGAAAAATGTATATTCAACAGCGATGCTGCCGCAGATATTGACGAAATTTAATAATGGAACCATCCTGTCTTATTTTCTGGAAACCAGGGCGGATTTCAAACCCATACGAGAGAGTGGCTTTGAGCTGTTCACATCTTGACATGTACATGTAAGTAAGGAAACGGTGTCGAAGTAAACAAATTTTATCCTGACAATCAAAGAGCAAGTTGTTCAAACTATTTCTGTGCATCCGAAACGTCACTATAATAAAATGCGTTTCATATGAGTTTATCAGATTTGTTTTTGAAAGTCTGTGGATAATTTACATATAAATTTCAATCATTTAATTAATTTTATTTCTGAAATATTTCTAAACAACAATGGACGCCATTTTGTTATGTACATGTACCCACCAGCGTTTGATTGGCTGGAGTATAAAGTAACTCGGGAGATTATTCGGATAATTACGGAGCAACTCGGTTTAATTCGGTATGAAATGGGCTGTTAAGCTAATGAAAGAAAACGTGGATGTACATAAAGGTGAATGTTTGTTGGTTAAATCAGCTGATCTGATGTTAGAAAGGAAGTAAATTGGAATTATAAGGATTAAATGATCATGGTTGGGTATTTATCGATGTGTAAATTTTACCTAATCACTCACAAAGTTTACTGCGGACTTAATGTAAACTTTGTGAGTGATTAGGTAAAATTTACACGAAGATAAATACCGGACTTTATGTAAACTTTGTGAGTGATTTGCACGTCGATAAATACCTAACCATGTCGTTCTTCAACTCTGCTACCTCTAACACGCACTGTAAAGTATTGTTTGTAAAGCAAACTTGAAATACATAATAAGGTTCCACAAAGTACTCACTTTTCACACTTTTAGGCTAAACTTTCGAAATGTTATAACAGAATGAAATAAATGGAATTATACGGTATCAAAATATAGGCACGTAGATTTTTGGATATTTAGGATGAATTACTGTAATGCACCCATCTCTGTAAAGGGTGTGGGTTGATTGGCGGATTGAACCTTTTTTCATGGTATCCGCTTTATTCGGTTCTCGTTATCTAGGAGATGATCGCCCTCGGTGTTATTGCCCGGATCGAATAAACTTATAGGTAGTATAAATAGAGATCTGATCAGATATATGGAACAGAATGACTCGAGCCCCCGTATATAAAAATAAAAAATTAATCAATTACATAAACAATGGTGATAATACAAGACATTATGAAGATACACTTCTTTCTAGAATAAATCTTTCACCGAATTTCAAAACACAAATATATTTATAAAAATAGCCGATCTGTTTTACTGATAGAATTAGTTCATATAAGATCGAGTGAACAAATCGAAGTCATTGCCTTGTATAATTGCTATACCTGCTTAGCTCTGGTTCACTCCAAGTTCACTGTAGCTGTTCTCTGTCCTTTCGCCTTTTCTTTTCCTTCCTTTTTCTTTTCTCTTCAACCTTCCTACTGTTTCGCCTCCCTTCGGCCTTCAAACTTTGTATGGGTAGGTGGATATGTAAGCATGTAGATACACATATACTTGGATACGTCAGTGCGTAGGTACATATGATGATACGTCTGGGAATATGTCTGAAGAGCTATTTTCATCTTTTAAACAGAGAACAACCTAACTTTTTTGTCGGTTATCCTACTGGGGATAGATCATTACTCCCCTCTCGTTATCAGATCTTACTATTGGTATTGAACAGATACCAAAGCTGTTAGTCGGCCCAAGCCTGACAGATCAAAACAAACCTAGTTTCATGACAGTATGGTACTTCTTAATGGCTAATTCATCACTTGCATTAACATCACACAAGATATAACAGTTCAGCTCTCGTCTCAATTCCACAAATGAATGAATGAAATTCACTAAGTGGCTTAACTACCCGATGTTCAGCGAATACACATATTCAAGTCTTTAGCATACATGAAATCACACTGCATGGCTTAACAACGTCAATTTCAGTCAATATGTACTCAAATTTTTATCATGCGTGAAATCATCTAAGATCGGTGAATTCACGCGGATTCTCGTAACTCATATTAACTAAAGTAATGCATGAAGTTCTTAAAACCAAATTCCTATAAATACAAGACGACTAATTCAAACAATTCGACAACCTTAAATAAAGAAGATTATTGTACGAATTCATATATATATATATATATATATATATATATATATATATATATATATATATATATATATATATATATATATATCATGTATGTATGTAAACTCCACACAGTTATATTCATATCAAGAGAATTGATCAAATAATTCAAGCAAAACATTATATTGGTATCAACGAATTACGTGAAAATTGATGCAAATACATCGTGATTCAAGCTTTGTTCGTTTATAGCGCCAAATTGTGTCCGTCGACCTTCCAGACATCCTGTCCCTTGGACAAATGATTTACGAAAGAATTTCTTACAAATTCACTCTCGAAGTCCCCTGTACGTTTACTCTTGCAGCAAAGCTGAGACTAATTAGATTTTTCGATGAGGCAATATTTAAAACTAGGAAACTTCCTGTGGAAAACAAGCCCGTAATTTAGCGTAACCAATCAGGATTAAATATATTTTTACCGCCTTTTATCTAGGCACCAAAATTACGGTCTGCTTGCCCTTCCAGGTTTTCGACTAAAGGTTTCTGGAGTTTTCAATTTTGACAGTTCCACTATGAAATCGAAGTTTAACCGTGTACTTAATTATCCGTCTCGCGGTTAAATAAACGATTGCTTAATTTTAAAATCTCTACCTCTACCGACCAGACATTATAAATCATTGCAGTATAGCGATGTAACAAGCGCCTGTCCCCATAAATCTAATTAATTGTTCTCTGGCCCAAACTAATGTGCTTTTCGGAGATCGACATAAATTGCCCCTTCACAGCTACCAGACACAAAAATATTCGTAAATTTGACATACTTTTTATTAAATAAATTAAACTGGTTTTTCGTTTTCAGTGATGTGGAGAAATTGATAGTAATTCTAAGGTGATATACATCACAATTTTTTTTAATTCTATGAGTACAAAGCTAGCTAGCACATTTTATTAATCAATCAATCAATTTCACTAATCCAAAGACAGAAAACAATGAAGAAGAAACAAATAACATCAGTTTTTCATTATAATATTTGGAAGTACATTATTATTGGTTATATATCATCTTTACACAAAATATAATTATGTATCATATACGGCAGCGTGCCAAGAAACACTATACCCACCCACCCCGCAAAATGTATATATGTTGCCCCCTCACAGCAGAGGCTCACGCAGAATTATTGTGGGAAGTTGGAAATGCCTAACCGTGGGGACATAGCTATTAAGTTTTTACGGATGTAGGCGAAAACATGTTAAGAGATGAAATGGGGGGGGGATACCTCCATCATTTACCTCTATGTGCGGGTGCCCATGCCTCCCAGTAAAATAAAAGTTGTTTTATAGCAATTTTGCTCCCCCTCCCCGCAGCATACTATGTGATTTAAACTTGAACATTATAATAATAGAAGAGCATAATAACGAACTCAATATTGTATAAGATTGTACAAGTATGAAATCAGAAAATTAAACTCAGTATGTTATAAGATTGTACTAGTATGAAATCAGAAAATTAAATTATTCCGTTCGAAGTGATATAGCTTCTTTCCAATCATATTTTTCTTTAAATCTAGTTGTAAATTCGCTAATAAAAGAAAATATATGTCTGTCTGTCTTTCTCATTTCGTTTACCTACAGCTTGATACATTTGCTGCTTCCCTGCAAAAGCCTTTTACTTGTATCTTATCTTCACCCTTAGAAATGAGGAGAAAGCAGTATCATACAGGAATGTTAACACTGAACCAGTCAAGCAATGTCCAGACTTGGTGGGTTTGCTTTCGCGTTGGGGCATTGCGATATCAATCGGGGGTTTCCAATTTCTTGCATGTAACATTCCAGTTACGTAAGTTGGAAATGCCTAACCGCCCAGCTTATACGTTGCTTACACGTTGAGAAATACGGAGCGGCCTCTTGGCGCCACCTGTGAAACCAAAATACAGACATTTTTATCACCAAACCAGTCGAGTAATGACCTAGGGCGTATTTTTTGGCCCTGTGACCAAAGAATCGATTCACCTTTATTGTATTATTCAGGTGTGTTGGTAACCTTAGTTATGATTAAAGGAAACAGATTTATGTTTAGAATTCAGGTGAAACGAAGTCACAAAATCATCAGAGGGATCGTCAAAGTCGAACCATAGGTATAATCACAATCGCTAAACCTAGATGTGGCCGGTAAACGTTATCTCGGTGGTATTGCAATGACTATCGAGAATTTTCTACCTCTGTCATGTACAAGGGGCCCTGGTTTTACGATCCATTTATACAAATGACAATGCTTCATCGCAGTATTTAAACAGACTCATCTTGTGTGACAATGCTTCTTCTTGGATAGTGGTCACTCCGTCTTTATTCATATTTTTATTTATTTCTCCATTACAATTACTAAATATTTACAAACTGCTGATGTGCATAAATATTGCTTCCACTTCTTCATCTAACCCCCACCTACCATCGTCTGCATAAGAAAAGGTTTACCTTTTACGCAAAAATTGAAGCATTTTAGAAACTATTTGCCTAAGACAAAAACCAAGATATTGTCCAAAATCAAGTTCGTTCTTTATATAAAACAATTAATCTTGTCTTGGCTTAAAGTTATTTATATTCTCTGTTTTAGATTTCCTTGAGTGACTATGTTGGTTATCTCCCACAGTTGCCCTATCGCAGAATGTTGGCCAAAATCAAACACTATGATTGCTGACCATCGTGGACAGTATAGGTATTTGAGCCTTATCAGATGTACAATTGAAAGCTTGGCAGATGTTGTGTAATGTGTTTAAATAATTTTCTTTATAAAAATTAAGGTTCATTCTAGTTCCTATGGATGACATATCGGGTCTGATTTTGTATGATGTTGACTGCTAATCTGTAGGCGGGTTTATCGATGGTCTGGCAACATATTAATTAACTCATGTAACGTAGTACTGTGCAATCACTGGCGTCAAAACCGTTCTATTGGTCGCAGGTAAGAAGATAAGGAGGTGCTAACTAAGGCCGATTGACATGGTGGAATTATTTATTATTGAGAGTACAAAGGATCGTATGGACGAATCAGTTTGATAGCAATAGTGACGTTTCCCAACGCGTGCAAGCAGGTGTGAGATTACAAGTGAAAGGGGGATATTGTGTGATTTATTTCCTCTCGTACTGCAAACCGCGTGCCTACCTAGCAACCCAGCTATCATTCTTGCATCCTTCTTTTTGCGAGCGGCGGCTGTGTGAGACCGAGAGTGCTGGAGGTATGTATACAAATAATCAGGAGACGGGAACGGGGATAAAGAACGCTCTAAAAATGTTTAAAATACGGGACAAAGATTGCTAAATTTTAACATCCTATAGTTTAATGACGTTATTTGTCGGATATATATGATAGGACCATCAGAATTGTATACAACATCTCCATTGCAATTCGTATATAGAGAGTATACTTCTGGCATGATATGTCGTTACTACCTTGCATATTTACGAGAAATACTGATTATCATTTTTGTTTTCAGCTATAATCATTTAATATTGCCAAATGTACAATATTCTCGAATAACAAATTAGAATATATTCCAATTCGAAATATTTCTTGTATAGTCGTCATTCCTGATTTAAGCAGCGAACATCTGGTTTTCTTGCATGATGGAAAAGGTGAGTCCACCACAAAAAAGATGAAGTCATGCTTGTAATTGCTTTTGAAGTTTTTTTATCGCACTTTGAACGCATTTTGGGCTATGTCATTCCAAAGAAGTCGTAGTTAGGTTGAGCTGAGTAACACGATTATTTTTTTTTAACATACCGCGATACGAACCACTGTTTAACCCATTCATATATAGGACCAACAATTGAATGTTCTGGTGCAGGAGCGTTTGTCTTTTTTTTTTTTTTTTTTTTTTGAAATTTCCATCTGTCAATAACAGGAAAAATATCTTGCTCTGATTTATAGAAAAACAACACCATATTATATCCATTATATTATTTGAACAAAACTGATTACCTTGAGATAAAAGAAAAGAAAACATCTCCGCTCCAAAGAAAATCGCAGCCCCTCCCTTTTCCTAAAAATACCTGAGTAGTTTGCTATGTGAATGCTGATTGTTGTATAAATTGTAATCTAAAAACTGTAACTATAGTGGGATGATTCAGCTTACACTACAGCTGACACCCTGTAAAAGATGTGATCAAAAATTGTAATTATAGTGGGATGATTCTGTTCTTGTAATCTTAAGATAGTTTGCAACCGTACCAAGGAATACCCGTACCTTAACACTTAACAAATAATTAAAACATGACATTTCTTTTCAATCCGAATTTTTCCAATAGTTTAGATTGTCACGAATACCTTTGACAACATCCCATTTGGCCACCACGTGACACGTGTCAAACGTGATGAAAGGATCATAATTATTATTTTTAATATTCAAAATTAATTTGTGAAAGTTAAATCTGTTTTGTAAATTTAAATATCTTTTAAAATTAATTTGTCCTGAAAATGAAAACATGCTGCTAATGTAATTACATTTTAACAAGATTATTCGGGAATTTCCGTACATTACTTGCTGATGGAAACTACCGAAGTACCGGTACAGTTTTAAAATACAGTTGTATGTACCACAGGAATAAAATATAGCGGTCAACCGGTATACCGTTAATACCAAGCACCTATAGTCAGTTAAGTGTCTCGCCCAGGACACACCGAGACAGCTGTTTCGGGCTCGAATAGGTAGGCAAGGAACCCGCGACCATTGGATCAAGAGTCTGACGCTGTAATAAACGAACTACTGCGGTTGGTGTAGGTAAACAAAAAAATGTGTGCATCATTCAGATCGTTCTACACGGGGAATAAAAGCTCGTCGAAAGAATAACACTTTTCGTGTAAATGAAAATTGAAAAGTAGGGCACGTTTATAACGTCATCTACAACATTAGGCCATAACCACCCAACTTCTATTAAGTTCTGCATGAATGTTACACATATTGAAATGTCGTGGCCGATGAAATGATGAATATGATCATTAAATTGCTGACTTTGCTAACCATTATTTCGTCACTTGTCTTTGTCGACGTCGTTATCATTGTTGGTAGTTAGGATGAGTAATTGTGGTAAGAGTTGCATCAGTAGCAGTAGTAAACGTGTCATGAGTAGCATCAGTAGTCGTACTAACTGTGTGATGAATAACATCAGTAGTCGTTGTTACTGCGTTATGAGCAGCATCAGTTGTCGTTGTTATTGTGTTATGAATAGCAATAATAGTTAGTGTTAGTGTGTTATGAATAGCATTAGTAGTCTACTATGTTATGAGTAGCATTAGTCGTATTGTGCTATGAGTATCATTAGTAGTCGTAGTAATTGTGTTATGAGTATCATCAATAGCCGTTGTTATTGTGTCATGAGTAGCATCAAGAGTCATACTAATTGTGTTATGAATAACATTAATAGTCAGTGTTATTGTGTTATGAGTAGTATTAGTAGTCGTAGTAATTGTGTTATGAGTAGTATTAGCAGTCGTAGTAATTGTGTTATGAGTAGCATTAGTAGTCGTAGTTATTGCGTTATGGGTATCATTAATAGTCGTTATTATTGTGTTATGAGTAGCATCAATAGTCATAGTAATTGAGTTATGAATAGCATTAGTAGTCGTACTATGTTATGAGTAGCATTAGTCGTATTGTGCTATGAGTATCATTAGTAGTCGTAGTAATTGTGTTATGAGTATCATCAATAGCCGTTGTTATTGTGTCATGAGTAGCATCAAGAGTCATACTAATTGTGTTATGAATAACATTAATAGTCAGTGTTATTGTGTTATGAGTAGTATTAGTAGTCGTAGTAATTGTGTTATGAGTAGCATTAGCAGTCGTAGTAATTGTGTTATGAGTAGCATTAGTAGTCGTAGTTATTGCGTTATGGGTATCATTAATAGTCGTTATTATTGTGTTATGAGTAGCATCAAGAGTCATACTAATTGTGTTATGAATAACATTAATAGTCAGTGTTATTGTGTTATGAGTAGTATTAGTAGTCGTAGTAATTGTGTTATGAGTAGTATTAGCAGTCGTAGTAATTGTGTTATGAGTAGCATTAGTAGTCGTAGTTATTGCGTTATGGGTATCATTAATAGTCGTTATTATTGTGTTATGAGTAGCATCAATAGTCATAGTAATTGAGTTATGAATAGCATTAGTAGTCGTACTATGTTATGAGTAGCATTAGTCGTATTGTGTTAAGAGTAGCATTAGTAGTCGTAGTAATTGTGTTATGAGTAGAATCAATAGTCGTTGTTATTGTGTTATGAGTAACATCAGTAGTCGTAGTAACTGTGTTATGAGTGACATCAATAGTCGTAGTAATTGTGTTATGAATTGTATTAATAATAATAATAATAATAATAATGAGGACTTTGTATAGCGCATAATCTTCAGAAGCTCTAAGCGCTTTACAACATTAGACAACACCTATAAGATAAAAAAACATATAATGATATGATTACAAAAACAATCACCATGAAATTAGAAAACATTAAAAAAACATGCTGAGAATATTTAAGGTAGGAAACATTATTAGGTCTTTAAGTTTGTTCTTGCAGTCGAAATAAGTGAGTTTTTAGAGCCCTCTTGAATGTGATTACTGTATCTTTGTGTCTAAGTTCAGTGGACAATTCATTCCACGTTGCTGGGCCCTGGTATGCAAAAGAACGCTGACCATATGACTTTGTTTTCCTAGTGGGAATAATGAGTATACGATTGTCAGAAGAGGAGCGTAAGTATCTTGCTGGTGTATACACATCGGTGAGATCGGATAGGTATGTTGGACTAGAGTCCGACAGTGAAACGTAGCACAGAGAACAAATTTTGTGTTTGATTCTGGATAGAATGGATAGCCAGTGTAGGGTACAGAGTAGCGGGGAGGTGTGCTCTGGTCGTGGTACTCTAAGTATGATCCGAGCAGCTGTGTTTTGAACTTTTTGAAGTTTCTGGAGCATATATTGAGACGAACCAGACAGAACTGAGTTACAATAGTAGCCGTCGTTATTGTGTTATGAATAGCATTAGTAGTCGTACTGTGTTATGAGTAGCATCAGTAGTCGTAGTAATTGTGTTATGAGTAGAATCAATAGTCGTTGTTATTGTGTTATGAGTAACATGAGTAGTCGTAGTAATTGTGTTATGAATAGTATTAGTAGTCGTCGTTACTGTGTTATGAATAGCATTAGTAGTCGTATTAATTGTGTTGTGAATAGCATCAGTAGTTGTGGTGATTGTGTTATGAGTAGCATTAGTAGTCGTATTAATTGTGTAGTGAATAGCATCCGTAGTCGTAGTGACTGTTTTATGAATAGCATCAGAAGTCGTTGTGATTGTGTTATGAGTAGCATCACTAGTCGTTATTATTGTGTTGCGAATAACAACGGTAGTTGTAGTGATTGTGTTATGAGTAGCATTATTAGTTGTATTAATTGTGTAGTGAATAACATCAGTGGTCATATAAATTATGCTATTATGTGGACCAGTAGTCATAGTTCTTGTGTTATGAGTAGCATCAGTAGTCGTAGTGATTGTGTTATTAGTAGCATTAGTAGTCATAGTAATTGTGAGTATCCTCAGTAGTCGTAGTAATTGTGTAAGTAAAATAAAAAATGCATGTAATATAAGTCTCAGAAGAGTTCAGGTCCATAAAATCATTGTTCATTACAATGTGTACTTCGGCCATATGACTTCAAGTGAGAGTTTCAAAAACTATATATTGTAATATATTCCAGCTGTAGGCACCCATTTTTTTCATTGTGATAAGCAACTGAACGAAACGATGTTTATTTTTTAAAGCTGTTTTAACAGCCCCTATGCATTTACAGGAGTAAACGCACCAGTGTTTTCGCACCACAGTGGTCAGGTATTTAGACCATACTGTCGATGGATGCCCAGGATGGTACTGGCGAATAACCTTAGCGTTACAAGTACATGTTGAAGAGATCAATTCAAAAGTGTATGCCAATATTTTGAAGGCTAGAACTCTCTACATCAAAGTCAAAGGCATATCTGACCATCCAGTTGTTGGCAGAAAGGCAATTGAGAAGGCATGTATCGCAATTACTTTTCTTATTTCCTCTACAGCACAAAACACCGCAACTAAACCATGCGTGCCATTGCCATACCGTACTGTTCCTAATACATACTGCCTTCTATTCGATGTTGCTGGAACACGCTTCCTTTGAGATCCCATAATTATCTGTGACCATTGACAATACGTAGCCTATCCGCCAGGGGTAATGTGCGTAAGATATGATCTGACGCAATTGTTTATGTTAATATGTGCCAGTACTTACGGTCTGTCAGATGTAATTATATTTCTTAAATTTGTGTAAATAGTAGATACGCTCAAGGCATGGCGTATGACTACATTCATTTCAGTGCTTAGAAATATAAAGGTAGTTTAAATAATTTATGCATTTGTGACAAATGTTTCCTTTTTTTTAAATTGTTTAAATAGTGTTTGTAGTTTTTCGAACGTTTTCTCTAAATAGCTTACAAAAAAAGAAATATCTTAGAATTTCACATTCAATGCCTTAATTGATCAACTCTAACAAGCAAATTACTGGTCCTTATTATTGAGTTCAAGTTAAATTGTACCTTAGAGGTAAGTGCTATACGACATGAATTATGTAGTCCTACCTACCGGTTCTTGACCATACTGAAACTGTTTTCAAAAATTGAAGAGTCGTTATCAACAGAGGAGATCTACATATATTACATACTTTTAAGAAAGTGACAGGTGTAAGTTATTTGCATATGCAACGCTAACAGTGGATAGAATGCTTGCATACTTCTATACTACTTTCATGTACTGCCGCCGATTCGACAGAAAATATTATCTGTTGTGTTTTATGTGCAGCGTTGGATTTTTTGTTCGATTCCCACCATGCAAAGTAATATAAATACAACGTTTGGAACAATAATTCATCCACTCATAATAAGCGCGAACATCTTCCTCAACACCACATTCCAATACCAATGTGTCCTTCGATATAATAAAACTGAAAGGGTAAACGTGAGAGGGCCAATCATTGCGCTGGACAACTCTACACTACCACCCATCCTATGATTACTTATTTAATCTTCACTGCCAAAGAGCTTCAACTAATTTAACTTACTTACTGTCGAACACTATATATCTCTGTATGTTCCGAATACACTATATAAATTTCATAAAGAACACTTTATACGTTACTGTTCAGATAAGTATCTGATAAGCAAATTTCACATTTGTACTCAACCCAATTTATACACAGTTCTTAAAATTTGTTCATGTGAAATGCTTTCTTCCCATGCCTTTTTTTTGTGGACTATATTTATATTTGCAGTTATACCCTATGATAAACTTAAGCATAGCGAAGGTGGATGGGATGATTAAACTCAAAATCACGAAAATAGTGTTTAAATAAATGCTTAAGAATGCAATGAGAATTGAATATGATGGAAACGAAAACGTATTTTTCCAATTCAAAATGTTCTGACCGGGCATCTTTGTCTTGGACACAACCCAGACCCTGTCTGTACTGCATGCTTAGTTAATGAGTGGAGTCATGTTTGTCACCTGTTGCGTATTTTAAGGAACCTTTCAGCATTGAATCATAAGATGATGTAATATGTCAATAGCTTAAGGGATCTCTTCAGGTGGAACCCTTGCATGTCCTCAACTCAAACCTATTCCAGATGCCGAACTGTAAACAGTTCTATGTGTATACACCTGTGGGAGGTCAAATTCACCTGTGTTAGGAAGTATATTTGTTAAAAGAAACACCTTTTGATAAATTAAATGCAGACGAAAATAGTTAAAAAGGTTAGTGTAATAAAACATTTCAGATTTTCTTCGTTAGTTATGTATACCTATTTGTCCAAATCATTGGGGGGGGGGGGGACGCGCGGGACCTGTTGTGAGAACGGCATTTGGAAACAAAGTTAGAAACAAGTGTTATATGATACTGAACTTAAAAAAATTTCTTCCATCGCTTTAAAATTACTTTCTCTCTCTATATATGTGGTTTTTTTTTTTTTTTAAATTAATAATGCGCGAAGCCCGATTCCCTCCAATCGGCCCAAGGCCGGCCTTGAAAACAATAGCTGGTGTTACTCGGGCGCTCCCGGCCAAATTCTTTGACACGGATGTAACTGCTTTGGACAAGGTTCCATAGCTTGTAGACAGGGAGTATACACTGAAGAACGAACAGTGCACCATCAGATTCAGACATGTAATGGGCAAAACATGTCTTTATAACCTTACAACCAATATCTTAGTGGTAATACATTGCAAGAAACATTGAAACTGTTGTTTAGTGCTTAACTTTTGTCCAGGTGTATATTCTAAGCTAGAAGATGACGAACAAGATGAGCAGTTGTGAACATTTCCATGAAGCTGGGTGATCATTGTGGTCAGCATGCCTTTGAAATTTTTTTAATTGGTGATTTCTTCTCAATACTTGTGCTCACACTGCCTGTTTTTAAACTCTGAAGTTTACGTGCCGTTGAACGCCTCTATTTATTTTAAGAAATATACTTCGTGATATTTGATGCATTATTGTTTAGTTTAAGGTTCATTGTGTCAGAATAAATAGTATAAGCGGTCTTCAAACGGTTGTTACACTTGAAAAATATTCCCGCGGGTACGTGCATTTTTGTTTTGTGCTTACCAAAAACCTTGCATAATCTAAATAATAATAATAATAATAATAATAATAATAATAACTAAATTCCAAGAGATCGAGAAGATGTAGGGTGAAGCCAACAATTATTTTATGTGAAATTAATTTTTAGTATGCCTATTTCAGGGCCTTATGAAAATGCTGAGGACATTGCTCGTGATCTGTTTTTTCAATGCTGGGTTTTATTCCGTGTTTGCGGCCCTCGAGCGTTCATGCTCGTCCTGGACTGTCAGCCGTGGACCTGACCCCAGGGGAATCTGCGGCCGGAGGTTAGACGAAACTGTCAAGTTACTTTGCGGTACATTTGGATACAATGGTCGACCTAGCTATTACAAAAAGAAACGAGAAGCAGAAGGTACGTACGAGTAGGGGTACAGAAATGCACGAATAGACCGGAAGGACTCAAACAGCCATTTAACGGATTACGGTGGGCCGCTGACAATCATATTGCCAGCAACGTGTTGACTCGATCTACGGTTTGACTATCAAAACATTTTGTTTATTTTCTTTTAGTTTATTTATTTTATGAACTTCAGGAAGTTCTATTCTTGGGATTGGTTACAATATTAAGAAGCGATGTTTTATCGTTGTTCCGATTTTTGGACTTTAAAATGTTCATTTCCTTATGATAGAACTCAAAGAGAGAGAGAGAGAGAGAGAGAGAGAGAGAGAGAGAGAGAGTCAGACTGACTGACAGACAGAGTAAGAGATCCGTGTGCTTAATCATGGTACAAAAAAGAAGATGCTACCAATATGGACGAGAGTAAAATATTTAATTTAAACCGAGGTTTTTTATTTTAAAAAATTATTAAAAAATTTATCAGATTAATCCATATGAAAATTTATTTCCTTTCACGCTTATAGCTGGATATAGATGTGAACGTCTGTGCAAAGAATGAACCAATATAAAAATTATGTTGAATATGTCTCGCCTGCTTGGTCTGTACAGTACATAATCCAAACACTTGGCACAGCACGTTTGGCGTGAAAAGTTGGGTTTGGCATGAATTGTCCGCTATTACAACCACAATTTTTTTTTTATGGATGACTACATAAGTGATAAATATGACATTGCATGACCATGAAGTGTCTAGCATACATTGCCTTAGCAATTAAGATCGCTGAGCATAACAAACAACAATATAGAGAGAGAGAGAGAGAGAGAGAGAGAGAGAGAGAGAGAGAGAGAGAGAGAGAGAAAGAGAGAGAGACAAAGTTAAAGCGTAATCTGTCACTCGGCAACGATTCCATCCCGTCTAAGACAGAAGTCAATAGTTTTATATTACTACGGTACTTATTATTCAATGTCGAAGCTTCAAAAAACACAAATCCATGAACTAACAGAAAATTGTATCACAAATAATTCAGTACATACAATTATATACCTAACACATTAAAAAAAATTAGTTTGTTGAAGCACGTTTATTGTAGAGACCATTTATAATTTTTTGTGTGCGAAATGCTTTGAAGTGAACGAAGGAAAGAGTCTGAAACCTCGTGTTCAAAGATTTTTCCGAAATAATTCGGCAAGTACTTGCGCACAACAAACCGTGTACGATTGTTTAGTCGTGTATGATCAGGTGGCTAGATACATAAATAAATCACACATTCTTAAAAATAAAAACCGTTCCTTAAGTGTGCAATGTGCGATTCTGGTTGATCAGTATGGAGGACGTCACAAAATGGCACGCCTCTAACCAGCTAAAACCAAACAAAATCCTATCGGAATATATGATTTAAAACTACTAATTATGCAACGTAAACTACACTCAGACATTAGAATTTCAAGTGTTGCTTGAGGCATGTGGGCTTTAATTCTTCCTTCGTGCACCTACGTAACGTTCTGATCAGATCAAGCTGTGAACGATCGCTGTATTTAGATGTACATCTGGAATGTTTAGCAATCGTTATCATTCATTTATCACAAAACTGTGACATTTACCTTTTCATTCATTAAAAGACCCAATTTAAGCAGGTATATAGCGCACTTGGGACATATTTTTCTCATCATCGATACCGTTTCTCTTATAATATGTTTGCAGACGATTATGTTGTCTCTTGCACATGAACTTGACAGCTAGCTGATAAGCCATGGAAATTTGCCTGAAGTCTAAAAGGACGAGGTCTAAAACTTATGCGGCATTCGTCCAAAGAAAGCACAAAACTGTAACACTGAGACGACACACGTTTAGTATATTATGTATAAAATGATTAATAATTTTCGAAATAAGCCGGACCAGTTATGGATGTTTCCTCGCTAAGGTAGAAAATATCACTATTTTTCTCAGAAATGGCATCCAGAGAAATAGACCGATATATGTGAACTGATAATCACATGGTCTCTAAAATTGCATATATATATATATATATATATATATATATATATATATATATATATATATATATATATATATATATATAGAGAGAGAGAGAGAGAGAGAGAGAGAGAGAGAGAGAGAGAACACACATGCCTCAGGTGTGATTAGAATAACTTTGCCTCTTTGTTAGAGACTCTGAGTTAGTTGTAGTGATACTTCTTAAGTTGGATGAATTTTGGGTTGACGGTCAACAGGCAATATGTGCGAAGAAGGACTTCTCATAAAATAATAGTTTTTTGGGGGGTGGGGGAGAACACTTGAGGAATTTTCCACAAGCAATGGCGTATCGGTACTTATAATTTGTAATGTTATTCCTGATATTTTGTAATAAAAGAATTGAAGAAATCATTATGTTTCAATAGCATGAAACGATTGCCTACCTTGCTCTTAGCGAGGACACGTCATCCAGTCATAGTGACGTTTATAAAATCATTATGACGTCATGAAAACCACTTAATTGAGGGAATTGCAAAAAGGCCATTATCTACATCAGAGATTTTCTAGCATGCGATGAATAGACCGAGGACCTTCCAGTTGAGAAATATATATGCAAACTAACAGTCATATAGTTTTTAACTTTTTATATAAATAAAGAGGGAAAAGGAGGGACGGAGATACTTACGCAAACTGATAGTAACATTACTTATAACTTGATGTATGTTTAGAGACGGAAACAGATAAGTGAACTCTAATAGTCACTTGGTGTGTGTGTGTGTGTGTGTTTGTGTGTGGGTGTGGGTGTGTGGGTGTGTGTGTGTTAGATTGATAGAATACAAATTATAATTTTTTTTTTTCAGGCCAAGACTTGCATGGTTTGGAAAGATTTATATTAAGACGAGAAGAAGCCCATTCGTATCTTGTAAAACGGTCAAATTTCTATCAACAAGGCATAGCGTGCGAATGCTGTTACCATCGATGCCTTATAGGAGAGCTTTTGCAGTACTGTAATGGCAGGGACTTTTCCTGATTCAAACGAGCTAATTTTTTTTTAATGAGAAAAAGCATTATTTGGACCAGATAGGTGGCGTTTGAATCTGGAAGAAATCAACATAATCTCAAGAATGCAGTATGGAAAATGTTCCAGACTCTAGCAAAGGCTATCTGGTCCATAGCATCTAAATCTTACGAAGGTGAGACAAATAATCGTAAAGTTGTAGTCCATCCCTAACCACCAACGCTAGTATTGATAGACACTACTGACGGAGTTCACAAATTACTGTAAAATAAAATATCAACCCGCAGAAGGGGTGTGGGCCAGGCGTATTACCCGCCTAATTGGTCAAACATTTGATCGTTTCAATTAGCCTACTGATAACTGCAGTTTTCCAGAAAAAACGCTTAACATGTAGGGCCGTACCTGACAATTGGAAGTCAGCCAGCATACAACCATCTCGAAAAAGGGTGACTGCTTAGATGCCAGTAACTACCCACGTCACTGACCAGCCTCTGCCATACAATCCCCAGCAATGCCATGAAAGATATCAAGGATCATCAGATGCTGACAAGATTATCAACACAGGTTCAAGACAATATGAAGTTGCTACACCCAGATTATACCCCTTCTGGCAGGGTCTTGTTAATAAGGGGAGACAACAAGATCGGATCATCTTGGACATTTCTAAGTTGAGGTTCTTGAGCAAGTTAGAACACTGTGTTGTTATCGATCGAATCCAGTCAGATTGAAAGCAACAACTAATTGTTCACTATGTATCTTCCGATAAGGTTCCAGAAGTAAGTAGGGTTCAACGGGCAACGGTCCTTTGGCCCCTCATTTTGATCCATGATCTGCCAGACTGAATGTCATTCAAAGACGAGACAGTTTGCCGACGACTGCGTCATGTACAAGAAGATCCCTACCACTGAATACTGCATAGCCATTGATCGTGATCTGAGAAACCTTTCAAACTGGGGGGTGGGGGTAATAATGGGAATTTCTTTTTATCGAATTAGCCAGGAAAAGGACCCCTCTAAAATTCATGCACATTCGGAAAGGATAAAACATGGAGGTCACCAATTCTGCTAAATATCTGGGTATGGATACTTTATCAGAATTTTCCTGGCAAAAGCCACAATGACATAAGAGTGAAAAGAGCTAGCAGAATGTTGCGTTTTGTGCAAATGAATTTACGCGTCATCAGCGTAAAGACAGAGTTCTCTGCATATTGCACACTCGTACGTGCCATTCTGGAGTACTGTGCTAATGTTTGGATTTCATTAACTTACCAGGATATGGCGGCATCTTCGTGCAATGAGATTCACTAGCTGTAGATGTCGCGGTAGGACTAAGTGTTACTGAGATGAATCTACAACTTGACTGGGCATCAGTGGACACCAGGAGAATACAAGAGCTTACCACGTTATGCAAAATATCAACAACCTTATAGATATCCAAGCCACATCATTCCTCACTTTTGCATCTCCCAACAACAAGATCAACCATGTTCTATAATTATGGAAGTATACAACATCTGCAAATGTTTCTAAATAGCTTTTCCCCAAAGTCATATTCTAGTTGGAAGTCTTAACTTGATGTAGTACCTTCTCACCCTCAACATTTAACAACAAGTTAGGAAGGGAATTGAAAATGCATGTTGAATCTTTCTTTCTCTTTTATCATTTTGTTTCCTTATTGCCCGATATGGTGATTCATTTCATCTGCTGCCAGCTTCATTCGTCTACCTTTCACCTTCACCAATACTGCGCCAAATAATAACCGTGTGTGATGCAGTTTCTCACAAAATAAATTTTGATGTATTCACATCCTCGCTGGAATCGTAGCAACAGTACCTATGGAAACACCGACGTCGCCATGTCCAATCACACTTGGGATAATCTACTCATTAGGATGATGTAACCACCTAATACTATTACCCGCTGTCTGCCATTGTCAGTCTGATATTGAAGAAGACATTTACCACCCGTTACCCACTCCAGTTCAGATATTTACTGTCAAAAACCACGGTTTAACTAGCGTCAGACGAGGCCTTATGTGCCCTCAGCATTCGAAGATCATCGCATTGGAGAGAACTGGTGTATTCGCTCACTCTTCTGTTTCTGTTTCCCCCCCCCCCACCGATTTTTTTCATCAATTTATAATTTCTAACCTGATTGACGTCAAGGGGTCTTTGACTGTGTAAAGTTATTGACGTTTCAAACCAAGCGAAAGCTGTCCGTGTAAACAAGCAGACCGTTCACTATCCTTTTCTGGTTTCCAGAACAGTCCATTTCAATAAAAACTGTCGTCTGCGTCCACTGCTTGCAGTGTATAGTTTTCGTAGTTCTAAAACAAATGGAAGAAAATGAAACTGAGGAACTCTTGTATACTTGTGTTCAAAAAGATATAACTCCAAATTTTACGTAATTATTGAGATTGTCAAAGACTGTGAACTACATTACATATGTTGTTTGAAAACACAAACTTCCCGATGTAAACATGACGACCTTGTTACACAAGAAACGCTCGTTTGAATCGAAATGCCAACAAGTTGATAATGTATGGGACCTTCTGGCGGCAATCAGGTTAGAAATTATAAATTGATGAATTAAATTACTTTTGTTTTGAAATCGGTGGGAGGTACAAACAAACGAGAGAGTGTGTGAATGCTAAAATGAAGGCAATCGTTCGAAGACATTGAAATCCACCGGTAAGTACATAAATTGTGTTGTTTGTACTTCTAATGTAAAAGGTATTAGCATATCACCTATGTTTCATTCCTGATACTTGATACAGCAGCGGCCAACTCCGCCTTTTACCGTTGAAAGACATTTAGCCAAACTATAAATATTCAGAACTATTTTTCTCGATGTTTTGCTATTAATCAACTGATAAATTACCACTAACACGAGCGTAGAGAATACTTTAGCCGAGTTAGTCATTTCATCCGGTTGTCAATTAGCGTGTTTATAGATCCAGTATAAAATAATATAAAATAATACAGGCTGCTCATTTCACACGAAATTAGAAGGTATTCTTAAGTTATTTTCGGGTATGTTTTGTGTCGTTTCTTGTTACGACATTTAATGGGGCCATGGTATCTCAAAACACTAACTGTACTCAATCCTTTGTCTAAAAATATAGTACGTTTTAAAATGTTACCGCTATGTCCACTTGCGTGGTTTCTGGATGCTGTGCTGCTGAATGTTTTACTGAAACTAAAAGCAACCCATATCAATGGGAAATCGGGGGTGAAATATTGATACACTTAAATGTGGAAAGGTACACTTAGGTTGTAATAAGATTAATTTGGATGTGTAGTTTTGTAAAGACAAGTCACACGGGTCAGGTAGGCATTCAGCACCGACTATTTGAGTAATGGGTGTCATTGTTTTTAGAATTTGATTCTACATACCTTTAAGTGACAGGTATTCGCTTCATATGGATTCGTTTACATCTATATTCATTTGGATGGTCATTATTTAGACGTCACGAGAGGTTCATACGGCAAAATCAATGTTAAAGAACGTATTCATTTTTGTGCGAAGTGAATCTAAAGATGTGATCCAGTACAATCCGGATTGAATGTCGCGCTCTGTGATGTCAAAAAGAAAGCTACCCATATTGATAAACAAATTCATTCTACCCTCGATTGTGACGATTCCACTCGACGCGCCTTTATTTTAACCTAAGTTTAGTACATGGCCACCATTGTAAAAGTCCATAGCGATAGATAATTTTCGGCCATAATTTTCTTCAAGACAGTTAAGGTGCAGAGCATTCAATAATCAGGATTGAATAGGCTTTGGTTAAAGAAAATTAGTGTTACATTTTAAAAGAACAATTTATATTTAATTTAAAATGATTAAATGCGCATACTTGACCCATGTGACTTGTACTATAAGCTGCTAAATGCAAATCGATAGAAACTTCAAATTTTGGATTAGACATAGAGTGGTTTGGTGCTGTGCAAAATGGGAAGGGGTACAGTGCAGAAACTATGATGGGAAAATGGCGAAATACGTCTTGAGGAATGCTGGCTAGTGTCTAGCTAAGATGCTGATCTTGATAATTGTGGGATAGTGTTAATTTGTCTTAATGAATATTGATAACTGAAAGTATAATGTTACCCTCTTATGACCTTCCGTCACATTTTGGTAAAGTATCGCCTGTAGGGTGAATTTGCAGGTATTGTTGTGGGCATCTGTGTTCCATTAAATGTCTTTTTTGTTTGTGGGTGTCTAAACCATTTGAAATCATTGAAGAGAATCATGTGACGGATGTACCTCTGTCATAGATCCATTTATGGTCGAGACACAGACCCCTACCATGGATAGTGTCTGACATCGTAACATTCCAAGTGTAGTTGTGCGGAATAGTCAATGACCACTGGTATTGAAGATCCGTTTTCAAATAGTTATAGACAAATTGCATGGGTAGATGGTCATTATTTATTACGCCGTCTAAAAGCAAACAAGTAAATCAGAAACTCAATTAATGAACGAATTTCTATAAATGACTTCTGTTGGCACCTATTATTCCATGAAATAATGATCAAGGACGTGTTAAGTTTCCACAACTAATGCTTGTAAAGGTTAGTTCAGCGCGGTAATATCATTCAACTTTTAAAAACTTGAATACCAATTTAATCATTTTATCGCACCTTTGAAGATTAGAGGACGAAGATATCACTGATTATCTAGAGTATGCCCCACTATTTATTTAGTAAACACCCGTTCATTTGTAGATAAGTGATATTCCCAAATTTTTACGAAAGAATCTATTGAGGAATTTACAAATTTATTCTGTTTGCTGGAAAATGAACAACACCTTTAAACGAAATCGGGAAAAAAGAAATGTGCCCTCCATGTATTATGGTTTGTGTTGTGTTTATTTTTTAAGTGAATAATTTTTAATAACATAGTATTATCTTTAATGGAAATTATAAATCTTGTTGAGAACATTGTCTATGCGTTTCTGCCTATGTTGGATTGTTCTTCTCTCATATTACTTTGACCAAATCACTAACTCTTGAAAAGCCATCGTGTGGTTTACTATTTTCAGGATCGAGGATTAATTGCATGATTTTATTCCTTTAAACAGTTCTTTGCATCTTCTGTATGTAAGTGTGTTCATATCTCAAGAATCTAATTTCGATTCATTGCAGAATGCTACCAAAAAATGTTCACTTACGGCTTTTTTCTTGCATGTAGAATGTTTAGAGCAGGACAATCCTGGAAGTCAGCTATTCAATCTAATCATGTCTTACATGGACCAAGAAAGTGTTGATTAATTTATTTTTTACTCATAGTGCAGATTACAAACAGATGAGATATGAATATTCAGTATTTGTTAGTAACATAAATCAGTATGTGTTAGTAACATAATCAGTATGTGTTAGTAACATAATCAGACACTCAACATCAAGATTGTTTTTATTTTTCGCTCTAGTTGTCCCGGACCAAAAGAGCATATGGGATGGGTTTTCATCTGTCATCCGACGTCCATCGTGCACTGTCCGTCCGTTATCACAATATTTTTAATGCTACTTATGCTAAAGAACTAAATAACTTGGAGGATTGTCACGCACTCACACATTGATCCCGATGTCTAGTTGCTCCTAAATGAGAATGGCGCTTTTCAGACATCCATTTGGCCGCCACAGTAGCCATCTTGAAAATATTGTTGTAGCTACTTCTCCTAAAGAGAAAGATATATCGACATGGGGTTTTACCAGAAGATTCCTTATGATGTCTTACTGGTTCTATATGAAAATGGTGTTCATCCAATGGCCACCACAGCCACAAGTCTTAAAAACATTGTTATCGCTACTTTCCCAAACAGAAAGTCATATCGAGATAGGGTTTTCTTGTAAAGATTTCTTGTTGTGTCTTAGTAGACTAAATGAAAACGGTTCCGCTTGCACATCCAATATGACGGCCACCGTGGTCATCTTGACAATCATATCGCTACTTCCTATTATTTTACTAAAATACCTAGATGGTTTTTTATTAAAATAGTACCGATCTAATGCCCAATATGGCAGACTCAGCAGCCATCTTGGAAATCTTGTTATAGCCAATCCTCCAGAATGGAAAGTCATATTGGCATGGAGTTGGTCCTGAATTAAAATGGTACCAATATGCTGACATCTTGACAATTTTATTGTCGCTACTACTCCAGAATGGATGGTCATGTCAGCACAGGATTTTAACTAAAAGACGTCTTATAATGTCTACTCGGAGCAAAATAAAATGGCGCACGTCTGAAATCCAATATTACCACCAATATTACCATCATGAAACATCTTGTTATAGTCACTCCTCCTGAGCGGAAAGTCATATTTACAAGAGATTTATTTGTTGGTCCTAAATGAAAATAGTGTCTGCTGGATTGTTAGTAAGGCCACCACAGTATATATCTTGAAAATATTTTAATTGCTATACCTCATAAATGGATAGTCATATCAAAATGTAACTTTCACTGAAGGACGTCTTATGATGCCTAGTTGGCCTTAAATAGATTTGGGTTACAATTATTACTTCTGGTTCAGTACCCAACAATGTAGTCTCAGCCTGTTTTTAAAGCATTTTTCCTCTGTCATTTTGATGGAGATACAAGAGCTAGATTTAGCCATTCTTGGTATTGATTTAAATAATTGTTTATTTTTTAGAATATGAACAATATGGCGTGGTTCTCTGTTCTCTATTTGTACTGTGGCAACAAATTACAGTGATTACTGAGGTATTCATGCTGATCTGGAAGAGAAATCTGTGACCCATTGTATGGTGTGTTGTTTATAGTACAGCATATCAAAACCTACTGCAAGAACTTACAAATAACTTCATCTTTAAAGATATATTTGAGCAACATATGATTTACTAGGATTTTGACAAAGTGGAGAGTTCTGTACTGATAACAAAAAATGTAGAGACTATATAGGAAAATTAAAATTGTGATCTGAAACCTGTTAGTGACATGACCATAAAAGTTTAAATCTGGTATCCCATGTTTATTAATAAGGTTACACATGAAATTTTGACATTTTTACATACTGACTTTTAGAAAAGAACAAGGAACATAAACGTTCAACACTTTTTCACTTATTTTACACACATTTTACTCATCTAGAAGATTAAAAAATGTTATATCTTTTTAGGACTAGTCTGGTATTTGGAACAAGGTGGAAGAGTTGGATTAGATTGGAAGCTCTCCAGTAATGAGGTGGTAATACCAGGGTCTCATTTAGACATGTCCGAATTAACCCTCCATAAGTTGCCAGGATTAGTTCATACCACCACCCTGATATATAACACTTGAAAGACATAGCATATGTCTTCATGGGAGATATCAGCGCCACTGTTCAGCAAGGTAGAGCCTCCCTGGAGGTGTATTTTCCTTTTTAAATTGTCACCTTTTGTTGTGAACTTTTATTTATATTAACAACTGACTGAATAGCTGACATAAGAAATTGTGGAACATAGCACTTGTCATTGTTTCTTTAGTGTGTACATCTATATTCATTTGAACAGGAATATTGAATTTTGCTGTAAATTTCTCTTTAAGTTATTTTGCTTTACTAGCCTTTGACAAAATGTTATAAGTTGTACATGTTCAGTGTACCACTTGTTTTAAATACCACTCATTAGTCAACTTTTATCCCTATTTCTTCTTGATGGCTGGTTATATCGACATAGTGCTCTCACCAAAAGAATTCATGTGATGTCTAGTTTGGCCCTAAAGGAAATAGTATGTATCTGGTACCTAATGGCATCCATCTTGAAAATCGTGCTATTGTTTCTCCCCAAAACGAAAGGTCATTTCAAAATAAATCTTTCACCAGAAGACTACTTATATTGTCTTGTTGGTCCAAAATTAAATTGGTGCTGACCCAACATCCATTATAGCCACAGTGACCGTCTTAAAAATTTGGTTATTGTTATGGATCTTAAATGGAAAGTCATTTTGACCTAATGCACAGCAGATAAATAAATCAGAATTACTTGAGAAGACTCCAAGACATTTTAATTATTTTATTTTGCAGAATACTTTGGTATTCAACATTTGAAATTTTTAAAACTAATTTAACCAATCACCAGCAATGGCAGTCTGACATATCTACAGTACAAATGTCCTCTCTAAATCAGGTGATGTTATTATGATTCATGGCCTTATCAGACCTAAATATAATGTTGACATGATCTTGTCAATTAGACATTGAGTTATGAATGGAAATAATACATGCATGTGCACTTCTGATAGTAGTGGCCAGTCATAGAATTGAAGAATAAAAAATGATATTAATCAAATGACTTAAATAAAAACTATATTACCAAATAATATATGTGAAATAGATATCCATAACAAGTATATACTTTGGCACCCATACAAACAGGAGCATGTTCAATAATTTGATTCACCAGAAACGAGCTATACTATATCATTCGTATTTGTTATGTTGCTCAGATTTCATTTACCTACACATATGTCTGAATATTTTCAACCATATTAATTGCCATATTAATTTATAACCATGACAATATTATTATTTGTAGCCACGACAGCTGTGAATGGCAGTAATGCTATTTGTTTTATTTACAGAAATACAGTCATTTTCAGGCATGCATGTCTTCGATCATAGAAGCCCAGAAACTGTAAAGTAAAAAAGTTAAGTATAAACTTAAAGATATAGGAACTGTTGGAAGCAACACTGTTAGCTAAAGCATTTCGATACGATATATGGAGGGAGGTGCTTTCTACATGAATGACATACATACCAAAGTGCAGTGAAGTATAAATAGAATCAAAGATATTTTTCGGTATACCATTATATTGTGCTTAGAATCAGCTTTGTGCACTAGTCGGCATTCTGTTGACAGTAAAAACAGTTAAAATGGTCAGGGGCAGCTCTCACGGATTTTATGTAGTATAGAAAGACGTAAAATTAAACTAATGATCTATAAATACAGCATGAAACATGCTACTGAGCTATAATTAAAGTATGAATCATACTGCTGAGCTATAATTACAGTATGAATCAGACTACTCATCTATAAATAAAGTATGACTCAGGCTGCTGAGCTATAAATATAATATGAATCAATCTATAGAGCTATAAATGCAGCATGAATCAGACTACACATCTATAATTATAGTATGACTCAGACTAATGAGCTATAAATATAGCATGAATCAAAACACTGCACAATAAATACAGTATGAATCAGAATATAGATCTATAGTTAGAGTATGAATCAAACTACTCAATATAACTTAATAATTTCAGACTAATGAGCTATAAATACAGCATGAAACAGACCACTGAGCTATAAATACGGTGTAACTCAGACTAATCAGCTATAAATACAGAACGAATCAGACTAATGACCAATAAATACAGTATTAATCAGACTAATGACTGAAAAATACAGTATGAATCAGACTACTGAGCTATAAATACAGCATGAATCAGACTACTGTGCTACAAATACAGCATGAATCAGACCACTGAGCTATAAATACAGTATGAATCAGACTAATGAGCTGTAAATGCAGTGTGAATCAGACTAGTGAGCTATAAATACAGCATGAATCAGACTAATGAACTATAAATACAAAACGAATCAGACTATTAACCGATAAATACAGTATGAATCAGACTAATGAGCTATAAATATAGAATGAATCAGACCACTGAGCTATCAATACAGTATGAATCAAACTAATAAGCTATAAATCAGCATGAATCAGACTAATAAGCTATAAATCAGCATGAATCAGACTAATGACTGATAAATACAGTATGAATCTGACTACTGAGCTATAAATACATCATGAATCAGACTAATGAGCTATAAATACACTATAAATGAGACTAAAGAGTTATAAATACAGCATGAATCAGACAATGATCTATACAGATAGATGGGTTGGTCTACTGTGCTATTAATACAGCATGAATGAGACTAATGAGCTCTAAATACAGTATGAATCAGACAATGAGGTACAAAAATAGAATGAATTGGTATACTGTGCTATACATACAGCATGAATCAGACTAATCAGCTGTAAGAAAAGCATGAATCAGACTAATGAGCTATAACTACAGTACGAATTAGAATAATGAGCTGTAAATACAGTATGAATCAGACTAATGAGCTATAAACACAGAATGAATCAAACTACTGTGCTATAAATACAGCATGAATCAGAATAATGACCTGTAAATACAATATGAATAAGACTAATGAGCTATAAATACAGCATGAATCAGACTAATGAGCTATAAATACACTATGAATGAGACTAATGAGCTGTAAATACCGTATGAATCAATCAGCTATACACAGATGAATTGGTCTACTGTGCTATGCATACAGCGTGAATCAGACTAATGAGATATAAGTACTGCATGAAACAGACTAATAAGCTATAATTACAGTACGAATGAGACTAATGAGCTGTACATACCGTATGAATCAGACTAATTAGCTAAAACATAGAATGAATCGGACTACAGTGCTATAAATACAGCATGAATCAGACTAATGTGCTGTAAATACAGTATGAATCAGACTAATTAGCTTTAAACATAGAATGAATCAGACTACAGTGCGATAAATGCAGCATGAATCAAACTAATGAGCTGTAAATACAGTATGAATAAAACTAATAGCAATAAATACAGATTGAAACAGACTAATGAGCTGTAAATACAGCATGAATCAGACCATTGCACTATATATACATCATGAATCAGACCAGTGAGCTATAAATACAGTATGAATCAGACTAATGAGCTGTAAATACAGTATGAATCAGACTTATGAGCTTTAAATACAGCATGAATCAGACTAATGACAGATATATACAATATGAATCAGACTAAGGAACTATAAATACAGTATGAACGAGACTAATGACCTGTAAGTACAGTATGAATCAGACTAATGAGCTGTAAATACAGTATGAATCAGACTAATGAGCTATAGGCATAGAATCAATAGGACTGCTGTGCCATAAATACAGCATGAATAAGACGAATGAGCCATAAATACAGCATGAATCAACTAATGACCAATAAATACAGTATGAATCAGACTACTGAGCTATAAATACATCATGAATCAGACTAATGAGCTATAAATACACTATGAATGAGACTAATCAGTTGTAAATACAGTATGAATCAGACAGTGAGCTATACACATACATGAAATGGTCTACTTTGCTATAAATACAGCATGAATCAGACTAATGAGCTGTAAATACAGTATGAATCAGACAATGAGCTATAAACATAGAATGAATTAGCCTTCTGTGCTACAAATACAGCGTGAGTCAGACTAATGAGCTGTAAGTACAGCATGAATCAGATTAATAAGCTATAAATCCAGTATGAATAAGATTAATGAGCTGTAAAGACAGTATGAATAAGACTAATGAGCTATAAATACAGTGTGAATCAGACTAATGAGCTCGAAATACAGTATGAATCAGACTATTCACTGAAAAATACAGTATGAATTAAACTGCTGATCTATAAAAACAGCATGAATCATACCACCGTGCTACAAATACAGCATGAATCAGTCCACTGAGCTATAAATACAGTTTGAATCAGACTAATGAGCTGTAAATACAGTATGAATCAGGCTAATGAGCTACAAATACAGCATGAATCAGATTAAAGAACTATAAAAAGAGAAGGAATCAGACTGCTGAGCTAAAAATACAGTATGAATCAGACTAATGAGCTATAAACATAGAATGAATCAGACTACTGGGCTATAAATACAGCATGAATCAGACTAATCAGCTATAAATACAGAATGAATCAGACTAATGACTGATAAATACAGTATTAATCAGACTAATGACTGAAAAATACAGTATGAATCAGACTACTGAGCTATAAATACAGCATGAATCAGACTGCTGTGCTACAAATACAGCATAAATCAGACCACTGACCTATAAATACAGTATGAATCAGACTAATGAGCTGTAAATGCAGTGTGAATCAGACTAGTGAGCTATAAATACAGCATGAACCAGACTAATAAACTATAAATACAAAACGAATCAGACTATTAACCGATAAATACAGTATGATTCAGACTAATGAGCTATAAATATAGAATGAATCAGACCACTGAGCTATCAATACAGTATGAATCAAACTAATAAGCTGTAAATACAGTATGAATCAGACTAATGAGCTATAAATCAGCATGAATCAGACTAATAAGCTATAAATCAGCATGAATCAGACTAATAAGCTATAAATCAGCATGAATCAGACTAATGACTGATAAATACAGTTTGAATCTGACTACTGAGCTATAAATACATCATGAATCAGACTAATGAGCTATAAATACACTATGAATGAGACTATAGAGCTATAAATACAGCATGAATCAGACAATGATCTATACAGATAGATGGGTTGGTCTACTGTGCTATTAATACAGCATGAATGAGACTAATGAGCTCTAGATACAGTATGAATCAGACAATGAGGTATAAACATAGAATGAATTGGTATACTGTGCTATATATGCACCATGAATCAGACTAATCAGCTGTAAGAACAGCATGAATCAGGCTAATGAGCTATAACTACAGTACGAATGAGAATAATGAACTGTAAATACAGTATGAATCAGACTAATGAGCTATAAACATAGAATGAATCAAACTACTGTGCTATAAATACAGCATGAATCAGAATAATCACCTGTAAATACAATATGGATAAGACTAATGAGCTATAAATACAGCATGAATCAGATTAATGACCGATCAACACAGTATGAATCAGACTACTGAGCTATAAATACATCATGAATCAGACTAATGAGCTATCAATACACTATGAATGAGACTAATGAGCTTTAAATACAGTATGCATCAGATTAATGAGTTATAGATACACTATGAATGAGACTAATGAGCTGCAAATACAGTATGAATCAGACAATGGGCTATACACATAGATCAATTGGTCTACTGTGATATGCATACAGCGTGAATCAGACTAATGAGATGTAAGTACTGCATGAAACAGACTAATAAGCTATAATTACAGTGTGAATGAGTCTAATGAGCTGTACATACAGTATGAATCAGACTAATTAGCTATAAACATAGAATGAATCGGACTACAGTGCTATAAATACAGCATGAATCAGACTAATGGGCTGTAAATACAGCATGAATCAGACCACTGCACTGTATATACATCATGAATTAGACCACTGAGCTATAAACACAGTATGAATCAGACTAATGAGCTGTAAATACAGTATGAATCAGACTAATGAGCTTTAAATACAACATGAATCAGACTAATGACAGATAAATACAGCATGAATCAGACTAATGACAGATATATACAATATGAATCAGACTAAGGAGCTATGAATACAGTATGAACGAGACTAATGAGCAGTAGATATAGTATGAATCAGACTAATGAGCTGTAAATACAGTATGAATCAGATTAATGAGCTATAAGCATAGAATGAATCGGACTACTGTGCCATAAATACAGCATGAATAAGATGAATGCACTATAAATAAAGTATGAATCAGACTAATGACCAATAAATACAGAATGAATAAGGCTACTGAGCTATAAATACATCATGAATCAGACTAATGAGCTATAAATACACTATGAATGAGACTAATTAGTTGTAAATACAGTATGAATCGGACAGTGAGCTATAAACATAGAATGAATTAGTCTTCTGTGCTACAAATACAGCATGAGTCAGACTAATGAGCTGTAAGTACAGCATGAATCAGACTAATAAGCTATAAATACAGTATGAATGAGATTAATGAGCTGTAAAGACAGTATGAATAAGACTAATGAGCTATAAATACAGCATGAATCAGAACAATGAGCTTAAATACAGTGTGAATCAGACTAATGAGATCGAAATACAGAATAAATCTGACTAATGACTGATAAATACAGTATGAATCAGATTATTCACTAAAAAATACATTATGAATCAGACTGCTGATCTATAAAAACAGCATGAATCAGACTACCATGCTACAAATACAGCATGAATCAGTCCACTGAGCTATAAATACAGTTTGAATCAGACTAATGAGGTATAAATACAGCATGAATCAGACTAATAAACTATAAATACAGTATGATTCAGACTACTGAGCTATGAATACATCATGAATCAGACTAATGAGATATTAATACACTATGAATGAGACTAATGAGCTGTAAATACAGTATGAATCAGACAATGAGCTATACACATATATGAATTGGTCTACTGTGCTATAAATACAGTGTGAATCAGACTAATGAGATGAAAGTACAGCATGAATCAGACTAATAAGCTATAAATACAGTATGAATGAGACTAATGAACTGTAAATATGGTATAAATCAGACTAATGAGCTATAAATATAGAATGAATCGGACTACTGTGCTATAAATACAGCATGAATCAGATGAATGAGCTTTAAATACAGCAAGAATCAGACTACTGAGCTGTAAATACAGCATGAATCAGACCATTGAGCTATACATGCAGCATGAGTCAGACTAATGAGCTGTAAATACAGCATGAATCAGACTAATGAGCTATAAATACAGTATGAATGAGACTAATGAGCTATAAATACAGTATGAATGAGACTAATGAGCTGTAAATGCAATATGAATCAGACAATAAGCTATAAACATATAATGAATTGGTCTACTGTGCTTTAAATACAGCACGAATCAGACTAATGAGTTGTAAGTACAACATGGATCAGACTAATGATCCTTAAATACAGTATGAATGAGACTAATTAGTTGTAAATACAGTATGAATCAGACTAATGAGCTATAAACATAGAATGAATTGGACTACTGTGCTATAAACACAGCATGAATCAGATTAATGAGCTGTGAATATGGTATGAATAAGACTAATGAGCTATAGATGCAACATGAGTCAGACTAACAAGCTGTAAATACGGTATGAATCAGACTAATGAGCTATAAATACAGTATGAATCAGACAGTATGAATCAGACCAATGAACTATAAATACAGCATGAATCAGACTAATGAACTATACATACAGACTCAATCAGACTAATGAGCTATAAATACAGTGTGCATCAGACTACTCTGCTATCAGTACAGTATGAATCAGAATTTGCAGAATAGTTGTTGTTGTTATGAAAGTCACTGATATGACAACACCTTATGTAGCGGGGCTATTACTAGTGTATGGTCACACATATTGGTAGATGGCTTAATTTGTTTTTGTTTTTTTAACGTTTTTTTCTTCAATTTTTCTCTTTGGTTTTTTCTTTCTTTCGTGGTTAACGAACGTCTACTAAGTTAATCCACAACAAAAAAATTGCCAAGTTAGAGAGTTGAACGTGACCTCATGAGATTGTATCCCCACATAATTGTTTGTTTACACTCAATCCGAACAGAATTTTTTTGTAATTTTATAACTTCTACACATATAGCAAGTATCAATTAAAAGGAATATTTCTTCACATCGTAAATGTAATTTCATTAATTTTAGAATGTGCAGAGATGTAATTGTGGAAGACGAAAAGTTTTTTCACATGATATATGATGCCCATGTCACCTTTACTCTTGGAAACAAAACTATGCCACAGATGACTGGCTGTTTACTGCTAGGATTTCAGTATGGTTTCCAAGTTCTTTTCAGTAATGATGAGATCTGCCAGAGATGTATTTAGTTATTAAGTTGTTCAGTGTTATTACTACAACACTTTAGAATGCCTATTGTACTAATCAAAGCATTATTTTGTAGCATGTAAACTTGTTGTAATGTACTGTTAACAAAATGGAACAGAATTTGATGTTAATGCCCAGTAGCATACTAACAAGGAGGTGGATTGGGCACCAGAGTTCGTGGGGCGCCAAAACAGCTGATATTTTTGTTCCGAAAATGACTAAACATGTGTTTGTAAATTAATTACTTTTGAATCCTGACCTTTCAGCAAATTACATAACGCACCCGTATAATAAAAATTTGCAAACTCATTTCTGCTGCCAGCGTGTGCTTCATGAACAAACTGCTACTATATTCATTGGCGCCACCCAACACTCCGCTAATCCTCTTTCACATCACAGCGAGTGAGAGGGATACATACATCGATCAATAATGTCACCTGTGGACAAATCAGTTAAAATAGATGTATATCTTCTAATCCATCAGACAACCAAACTCTACTGAGCAGTTTGCAGCATTCAAAGCTCGAAAAACTTATCGTCTTTAAGTTGTTGTGTTGACATATTTATATTTTGTAAACAAATGGTCCATAAATAAATCTATTTTTCTCAAGTTTATGGTATCTGTACATGTTTAACAGTAACATGTTTGAGGTGAAATTAACGGGCCTAGCATGGAAATAACATACATACATAAAATAAGTGCTTGATTGTCTTGTGTAAATGACAGAATTTAGATGCCAGGTAAAGCCACCAAATGGCATTAAATTGCAGGAAAATCGTTTGCGGCCAGGGTTCCGCCAAGTTCCATTGGGGCAGCTCACAGCGCTCCCCTAAACCCCGTAGCTGATGAAAGGGGGTGCTCGTGACCTCCAAAGAAGCCTTCCCCAGTTTCGGCCCTTTGGGCTTCTTATTCTGGCCCTTTGGGCCATCATCATCGCCCTTGGGTGCCCTCTGTGACACTTTGCCCGGGTGTCATTTACCCTTATTTTGCCACTTTTAATACCAGATCAGATGGTCTTAATTGTAATATAGATATTGGCCCATAATTGTAACTAAGCATTAGCTAGTTTGCGCAAACCACGGTTGGTAGTGAACAGGGTAACCGGTGTGGGGTGGGCAGAATAATCATCAACCATATGCATATTTTGCGAGGTTCATCAAAGGTTTGATTCTTGGCTCCGCATGTCCATACAGGGATGACAGAGAACACGTGGCTACAGCTACGGACAGACGTTTGGTAAGGTAGTGACCTATATCGGTTAGGGCAAAATGATATTGCAGTTTGGGTAATGCACAAGTCTTTGTGCATATTATGCGCGTAATTTATTTGCATCTTATCAGAGTGGATTATGCACTGTAATTAGGGCCAAGGAACTTGCTGTTATCTTTAATTGCTGTGATCTAAGGTTTTAGAACCTATTGGAAGTACATAATTTTGTAATTCCAGTGATTTCTTTGCACAAAAAGATTGTTCTCAGAATAACTGAAATTCTTGTAGTCATTCTACGTTAGAATCTAATTTATTACATTATAAATTGCTTGTACGTATTCGTGTTGTTCTGTTTTCATTCGCTTATTTGCATATGCATCCATTTTTTCAAGTCTGCACAAACATAAAAGTGCAGCAAGACTTTAAAGATGGGAGGACTGGCCCGTGCATAATCAGCATTTTCAGACAGCGAATGAAGAACACCAACACAACATCTTTAAGTATCCATTGGATACAGGGCGAATTTGAATTTACTTGGATTGTTGAGAATAATATTCAAGTGAGAAATTTTATAGTATTCATTTTATATTAAAGTTTTAAGGTATACAACTTTCGTTTATGTGATAAATTTAATCTTCCAGATGTGATTTGCAAAGGTATTATATCAAATGCCTCATCATTAATGACTACAAAACACCGAGTGTTTAACGCTGGAGGCAGCATGCTCCATGTTTAAATGAATGTGTAAAACAAGAAACTTTATTATTGATTTGTAATCAAGGCATAGCTGTTACTGAACAGAGATAATTGTGTTACGTATTACAAAACACAAGTTTGTATATATCTCTGTTGCTAAGATACAGTTACATTATCAGTCATAAAGACTAATGGTTGAGTATTGCTTGGCTAAAATCATGTCATTAATATGTTAATACTAAATATTGACACAAATTTCATGCTGCTACAGTATCCTGATTTATACAAACATATCTGTTTTATCACTTGAACAATTCTTTGCTGTCTTTATCTTCATCAAATTTGAGCTTAGCAGTTGTCTGATAGATAGAAAGATAGATAGTTTTGTATCTTAAAGTTTATATTTCTAAAGATGTTCCTGTCTTCAAACTTCTTATTTATAATAACAGAAGTCCAGAAAAAGTATATGTAGTTAAAAAGATATGATAACAAAATAAAACGTAGCTGGCTAAACAATTATTAGCATTTTCCATTTTTTTCTCAGGAGCTCAGTCTGTATCCGCAGGACTAGTTCGACATTTAAAGATTGAATATAAAAAAAAAGGAAATCTTACCCTGCCATGGAAGTGCAACATAGAAAATTTGAATGAAGTGAAGAACTTTGATGCTTCCGTTGGAAGGACAAACCTGATGGGAAATGTAGAGTCCGCAAATGTTCCCATCTCATTAAGAAAAAAAATGAAAAATGTGTGAAGCTAATGTTGACAGTTTGGGACGTAACGAAAATATGCACTCCTCACTGAGGAAGTAGTTCCTATCACAGCTTACCTACTTGATGCATATAATTATCTTCTCTCTCTCTGTCTCTCAGATGAACCTGTTTCATATGATGATTTGGTTTTTTGTGTCTTATGGCACAGCAAAACAAGTAGGTTATTTAGTGCCCATGCAACTGGAACAAAGTACCTTGGACAAAACACAACACGATAGCTGAGTTGGACTGAGCAGATGATATTATTTGAGCTTACATCCTGTCTATGTAAGTCTTCATTTACGATACACAAGTGAGGGTGCATCAGACCTATTATACATTATCTCACCCGCAGTGGCAATTCCTTTGATGGGTTAAAGACAGCGTTGATATGAGAAGACATTTCCACCGACAGCAGTAGATCATTAGAACAATTTGAGTAAAAATTGTATTGGGCAGAAAGAGGTCCCTTGTGTGTTTAGAATATATATGTAATGGATGAATAAGGAAACATAGATGAACTACTGGAAGAACTAAAGCACAATGAAGTCATTTATATGAATGGTTCTGAAATTTACTGGATATTGATGAAAGTGAAGATGAAGTGGCTGAAATGTGCTACCTTGATGAGCAAGAAAGTGTGGTAACAATGAAGGAAATATTGACCTTATTTAAAATTGATGTGGTAGAGAAAGATAAAGTTGAATAATTAGATTGAACGTGGTTATAGTGCTAAATTTGAAAAGGAAATAAAAGAATGATGATCTATTCAAGTGGCATAGATCATCGGATTGATTTCATACTGATCCTCAGTGTGCCTGTTATGTGAAACCCAATAGTGATATACGCATATGTTGTATAATAAGGAAGAGATATATGCAGTTAGTGTGTGTTCGATTCTTTAAATCATTTTCTTTTTTTTTCTTCATATATAAGCACATTCCACATTTTTGTCGATTAAAAATTAATTTGACATAACATTGATTGCGTAGCTACCATGTAGCAGTCATTAAACAAAATCCCATGCATTTCAGCAAAAAATAAAAATGCTTTCTTAATTTGATATTTGTGTTTTTCTATGTGCATATACACAATACATAATATTTTATTTCATAAGATGTATATGTAGATATAAAACATCTTTTAATAAGATTGCAATTTTTGAAAGCAAAGAAATATTATTTTGTGTAGAACCTTGTTATCTTTATTAGAAGCTGTCTATAGGACAGTGTCAAAAATTGCTTTCTAATTTTCTATATGTTATGTAACTTGTATTACCTTACAGTGCTTTGTTAAAACCTATGTATTACTGGTGTACAACTTTATGACCTACCTGTGTTTTATTACAAAAATTTACCCCGTTGTTCATGGAAGTATCTAACTAGCCTGAGAGCTTTCGACTATTAATGAGTCTTTTTCAAAGGCAAATACAAAACATAGACAAGACAAATAAAACAGAAAAACTGTTGTGTTTGCAAAACTTTACATGACTATGACTCGTTGCGGCTGCTGGAAGATATTAATCAATCCCTGATATGGTAAAAAAATGGCCCCTTTGTATGCTAATATTTTCATGGGAAAACTGGAGGGTCAGCTTTTAGCATCCTTTGAATTTGCACCATGCCAATGGGTACGCTCTATCGATGATATAGAAATGAAGTGGCAACATGGAAGAGAAAGTCTGGATGATTACATATCAAAGGCAAACAACTTCCATCCTTCAATAAACTTCACAGCAGAAGTCTCCGACTCAAACCATGTTTTCCTGGACACAACAACCAGACTGGTAGAAAACAAACTCATTACAGACATCTACTCAAAACCAACCAACAAACACCAGTATCAACTCCCAACCAGCTGTCATCCAAAGCACTGCAGTATTAACATCCTATATAGTCAGGCAATTTGGATACGCAGAATTGTCTCCGACGATGAAAAATTCCCAAAGAGGTCTGAAGACCTATCTCAACATTTAATTTACCGAGGCTACGACAAAGACCTGATTGCGGAGGCAACCCATCGGGCTAATTAAACAAACCGCGATGACCTACTAAAATATGGAAAGAAGGAAAAGGCTGATAGGATACCATTTATCCTGACCTACCATCCAGACAACCCCAAAGTAGGTAAAATCATCAGGAAACATTGGCCCATCGTAGAATCATTGGATGTATTAAAGTTAATTCTCCCGAACAAACCTGTAGTAGCCTACCGGAGACCAAAAATCCTCAAGGACATGCTAGTCAGGGCAAAACTAACGCCAATCACTAATCAAGACCATCTTAGTCAAATATGGTCCCTGTGGCAATAAAAGATGCAAAACCTGTCAACATATAATAGAGATCAGGACATTTTCTAGCACTGGTCCAAACAAAACGTGCAAAACAGAATGAAATTTATCTCATCTCATGTAAGATCTGTAGCCTTCAGTATGTCGGAAAAACTGAAAAGCTACACAAAAGGATCAACCTTCATAGATCTGACTGGATGACAAAGAAGCTGTACAGAAGCCCAATTGCAGAACACTTCTCTTCCCCTGCCCGCACTTTCAGTGATGTAACACTGCATTTGCTCGCAACCCCAACTGGAGCTCCGAAACCAGGAAAGAAAAGGAATCTTACTGGATAAGCCGCCTTAGAACATTGAAACCAAGCGGTTTAAACCAAGAAGAATAGGAAAGGAGAGCCATGCACAAATAAACTTATCTTTTGCAGCCGAAACATTTTCTTTTTAATAGTTCTCTAAATTTTCATAATAGCCTATGATGACTACTATAACAACGAAATATCTGGGATATAATTTGCGCTTGCATACATGTATATAAAACAACTTGTCGTTATGGCTCATCGATTTCTAGGTCAATAAAAATATGTTCCAGCATCTGCAACAAGTTGAAATAAACTAGATAAAACATAATAAATTTAAAGGTTTAATTCTTTTTGAAAGCTTTGCAAACACAACTGTTTTTTGTGTTTTATTTGTTTGTCTTGTCTATGTTTTGGATTTGTCTTTGAAAAGTGCTCAGCCAGTTAGATACTAGTTTTGCTCTGTTCATTGTCAGTTTATTGCATTATCTTAATCCCTGACACACGTGATCCGTTGCTGGATCCAGTGTACTTGAAAGGACTGTTATTCGCCATATGATGTGTATTCTTATATATATATATATATATATATATATATATATATATATATATATATATATATATATATATATATATATCTTTCAAAATGATTGACATTTTGACTGTACATATGGTTTAATATATTGACGTCTTCATGCATCACGTTTGTGTTGCCATTTCTATACATGTCAAATAAATCTTATCCTCTCCGAATGCTTATAGTCTGGAAAACATTTATACACAGCGTCTCTTCAGTCCATTAAAGTGAAATTTGATTTATCAGTAAGTCTGAGTAAGTCTGAAAATATACATATTTTGTTATGTGCCAAAAATAGAATAGATCAGTTGCATATAAACATAAAGAGCTATTGTTGACATGGGAATGAATGTTGTTTGTAGCTGCATGTTTGCATACCAGTTTATCTAGTTTGATATATTGTAGGTTGCACACAAAGTAACACAACACAGTAACAATGGAATCTAAACGTGTGTTTAAACTAAATCAGGCTACAACAGAATATAACCATTTAAGCTGTAGTATTCCAAATAAAGGAATTTGAATTGGCCATATGGGCAAATGGATTCCTCATAGATCTACATCCCGCACAGTACCCGTTATATTGCGACTATTTCTGTCGATTCTGAATGTGCTATGTTACAGTCTCTCATTGCTAGGGGTGGCGGTATCCCGCTACTAATGAGCACTAAACTAAAAAGCACACCTAGGTAGAGTCGTCACATTGAGAACATGGCTTCCATCATACATTAAGTCTTTGACGCGTTTCCGAACACATTTTGGTTGACCTCGAACAGGTTTTCAGCATCCATCCGTTGATGAATCCGTCATGGAATCTGGATGCATAGTCGGCTGGGTTGAGGATACTTGTTTGATGCTGAAGGGGTATCCTCGTTGCCTTTGTTTACAGAGGATCTCTACACTCCATTTGATACTGTGGAACTAGCTTTTATAATGTTCATTACAAAATACAATACTGGGAATTTACAGTATTGACACGTTCATATCGCTTTCCCATCGACTATTTGCCTTTGCAGATGCCAGGTGATGCAGATGGCAGTATTTGGTTTTTTGTCCAACAATAAAGAGGGCAACGGCCTAGTACTGTGTTGTTTGTTCTAGATTGTAATTTCCAGCATTTTTCCCCCCAATGGTGTCTTGTTTACAGTGTCCCCGTCTTAAACAACGAAACTTTTATCCCTGTTTTGTGATACTGTATTTGTTTTTATTCGATTAGTTTATATAATCAATTTATGTCAGATGTACTATCGCTGTCTCGCAAATTCAGCGCTCTGGAGATTGTATTTAGCAAAAAAGGTGCTCAAAGTCGTCTGCCCGCCTAGGTGAAAATCGGACAAGAATGGTCTCCTCTTGGATAGAGGTATTGTCACTAAATCCCATACCTACTTCAGTTACTACTTCCGCTTGTGCCAGAAACCTTGCAAAACTGATTTCCATGTGTGCCTTTTCAGAATTTGAGCCATTCAAAGTTTTATTTTTTTCACAAAATTGCGTGCACTCCAAATATATGTATGCCTGTTTCTTTATCTATTCAATCTGACACGAAGAATATATGCTTTTTATCTAACCTTGTCTTACGGTAAACAAGTCAGCGCCGTTTTAATTATTTGCCCTTTAAGGCAGTCCATTCAGTACTTACGCATAGGTGTGGTTAGTCCGAGTTTCCTCTGACCCTTGCCACCCCATTTTTTGATATTTGGACATTTATGTTGGGGTGTAGGGTCAGAGCGCATTCCCTATTGAAAAGTTGGAATTCGCCGACACCATTTGGTGTCGGCATGGGGTAGCCGCTTTCTAGCCGACCCAGCACACTTTAACGACCTTTCATCGAGATATACCTGCATGAAATCGATAGGAATATGATTTATTTTCTCAAAAATCGTGAGCATAGCAGTCGTCATGTCTTTAATCCGCTGACAGACTAGTCGAAAGTACGTCGTTGCTGAAATTTGACCTGGATCTGGTCATTTGCATTCCGAGTCACATGACTATACAAATCTCGGAACCTACATGTCAATGACATCAGAGGTCATATAGTCACGTGATATCGAAATAAACAAATTTCCCAAGTTGTTGTACATAGAATTTGGACATATTATATAGAAGTCACTTAATATTTGTAAATAAATATAATGCACACTTAATTCTCAACACATTTATTCTGAGAGCAACGAACAGAAACCTGTCGGTATCGCAGCAGGGTGGAGAAAACCGTTTTCAAGAAGTACCCAACACGTGTCAGCGATGTTTTTGTCGGTGTCACGTGACTATCACATTGACACGTGCTCTTCATAGTGAATCTGGTTTTCTTCAAAATTTATGCAACATTTACAGATTTTCGTCGTTGTTTTCACAATAAATATTTTGAGAAGTTTGTTTTTTAATTTTTCTATAAAAATTACATTACTTTTATTTATATGTTCGATTTGTTTTCCTACAGCAACACTAGAAAAGATCTGTTGTTGATATCACGTGACTGATGACCTCTGATGTCATTCAGATGTCGGCTGCGAGAGTTGTGTAGTCATGTGACTAGGAATACAAATGGCCAGATCCAGGTCAAATTTTAGCAACGACGTGCTTTCGTCTCGTGTATCAGGGGATTAAAGACATGACGAATGCTAGGCTCACGATTTTTGAGAAAATAAATCATATTCCTATCGATTTCATGCAGGTATATCTCGATGAAAGGTCGTTAAAGTGTGCTGGGTCGGCTAGAAAGCGGCTACCCCATGCCGACACCAAATGGTGTCGGCGAATTCCAACTTTTTGATAGGGAATGCGCTCTGACCCTACACCCCAACATAAATGTCCAAATATAAAAAAATGGGGTGGCAAGGGTCAGAGGAAACTCGGACTAAGGTGTGGTAACCCAAATGCATACGCTTGCGTGATGGGGGGGGGGGGGGTTCTAATGACAATGTACCTACGCATTTGAAACGGGGTGGGGGTGAAACCGCGATAATAATTTGTCTGATACGTAACCAGTTCGACTGGGTTCAGTCTGCGTTCGAATTTAAGCATACACTAGACAAACTGTTTGAAGTCACGCCGCTTATTTCTTTGATGCAGCCAGACATTCGACGTCGGTGGACTATCTGTTTTATTAAACACGTTAATATTATTAATCCTTTATGGTTACACGTAGATTAAATATAGGCCGTTCTATAGAATAGGGGGTGGGGTGCGTTAAGCGTACGTACGCAGGTGGAGGGTGTAAAAAGGTCGCATGTATATAGGGAGGGGGGGTCAAGCGTTGCTAGATTTTTGCGACGTACTAGATGGATCTAAATTCCGTCAATTCAAAATCTCGGTACTCAACCTGGCATATGAGGTATGTCAAGTAATTGCCTGGAAATACAGTTCGTTCGGTCAATCAAGTAACCTCTGCATAGTAAGTTCACGTGACGCTTGATCTGTGATTGTTGTGTACCGTCCGACCCTTCCTCCAATTTTAACAGAAGTCGAGTCTGGAAAAGCGTGCTAAACTTCTTTCTTCCTGATAAACTTGTAAACATATCTTCTGGATTTGTTAAATAATACCGTTTCTCACTTAACAGTTGGTTCGCTGTGACTTTATAATATCCAAACATTCTAATGGACTTATTTCTCCTGGTATCAGGGTAACTAATCACCCTGGTCTACCTAATAAAGTACTCCATCTCCCTCTAAAGTCCATATTTTTCGCATTTTCATCCGAGAGAAATGAAACTCATCTTGCCCAGAAGAAGATTGGGGTGGTCTCTTCGTTTGTGTTGATTCATGATTTAAATCCTTTGATGGGAGCTTCCCTTTGCTCAAGCACCTCTTTGAACTTCATTGCAGTCGGGAGCACCGGTTAGCCGAGAGGTCTAATGCGCCCATCTTTACAGCTTAGTTACTATCTCACCTCTGTCTGCGTGTTTTCCAGTCTCAGACTAGGCCAGCGTGGGAATGTGACACACCTTGCTAGTAGCCTCCCGTGGGTTGGTGTTCTTAACCATCTAAATATACTGGCCGCCATATATAGGCTCTCATGTGCTGTAAAATGGTGTTAACCCCAACAAACAAAATAAACAACGAAGGTGACAATACCACTGATGTACATTAAGAAAATGTTCTTCAAATTCAACTGCATTTTCTCTAACCAGTTTCTTCCAAACGTGACCTTTGAACACGAGTTACAGTATGTTGAGGGATATTCACTCTTTTATTGATTTATATCTGCACTGACATTTCTTACTCTCAATGAATATTGTATCTGGCTTTCTTTGTGTTTAATGTTATGGGAGGCTAGCTCTTCCTCCTAGCCGACTATTGGTATTTCATTATCAACATACTGCAGAATAACCATGGAAGATGTACATACCTGACATCAGTTTCAAGAACAACACAAGCCCAAAACACCTAATTCACAAATATATCCATATCTTTAAATATTAAACAATAATAGCTGAAAAGTCTCACCATGGCCTTAAGTTAAGAACAACAAGTCTAGTTAATCTGGAGAGATCAAAGTTTAATCAAATTACATTAGACCATGCTGGAATATTGATATATTGATGTGTGGGACCCTGTTAAACTTAACAAAGTGACATATCAAATAAATTCATTGATACATAGCCACTGACATCAATTTCAAGAACAACACAAGCCCGAAACACCTAATTCACAAATTTTTCCATATATTTAAATAATAAACAATAATAAATGAAAAAGTCACACCATATCCTTAAGTTAAGAAGTTTGCCAGGGGCCAATTTACGAAACTAGACCCTGCCACGTGAGATACAGTTTTGTCGTTTTGAGTGACACATTCTGGAACCAGATGTCAATAGTGTGTCGCTCGAGTTGAATGCGACAATGTGTGTCGTTTTGCAGCAACAAAGTGTGTCGCTGTGTCGGATATATTATTTCGACATCTAAATGACGCAACCACTGCAAAATGGAGGGAAATTTGGAAATTTGTGATTTCAAAATGATACATTTAACTGAGTAGGAAATTCAATAATGCCAATCGGAATGCTAAATTTCCTATGGATAGCAGGCGGCAGTGTTGATGACGACACAGTGACAGTGTCGTCAGCTAAATCCTTCTATGGAAACTTTCATCAGATATAACTGAGAAATAAACGTTGAAACAACTGCAGAGAAACATTATAGTCATCACGAATACTAAATGTAATGTATCGGTAGTGACTAGTCTACCTTACTATGGTATTGATGTTTGAAATTATCAGTGGAGAGACTTGTTCTGTTTGCTTGGTGTTGAGACCTTTACTGGAGTCCAGTAGAACCACGAGTGCCAAAACGGCGGATATCACCCCTGTTAATATGTTTTCTGAACACATTCGGGAAATTTATGACAAAGTTCTCACGAATATGACTAAATAGTAGAAATTCGAGCACCCAATACACACAGTAGTAAAAATGGCACCCGATTTCAAATAACAAAAATAGCACTTATTTCACAATAAATTATACAAAGATTCACCGTGGATGATGAACAGTTTCATCACCATGGTGACGAAAAACTATGAATTTACATGATTATTACCATAATCCTGGAGAAAAATGGACAAGTGATAACAGTTTACAATCCTATGATGTACACACTGGGCTTCAAAAAATCGTTACTTAGATGATAAATATTTAAACAGATCATATTTATATGATTGACGTATTTTATCAAATTACTTTTCTTTTGTGCAAGGGCCATATACCAAAAACTGTTACTATAGTTACTATTATTTGCATTGGAAACAGAGGTACAACTTTCTAACATGAAGGGAATGTTAACAATAAAAGATCATACATTCTCTAAAACATTAATTATATATGCAAATGCACTTTATAAGAATAGAAGTTGACAGGTAGTCAGATTATTTTAGTATCACCCTGAAGAAACGGGAACAAGGTACTTTTCCAAACCAGGCAGCCAGACCAGGTTGACCAAGGCGGGTACCGAACCTGCGACCCTTGGATTACAATTTAAGGGTTAGGATGGTGTCTGAATTTAGACTATTCTAAGCATTTTACCTGTATTCGACAGGCACGTTACATCAGTCGAAATTTGTTTCTGCTCAAGAACGTTTTGAAGACTTTTGATTTTGAAAACAAATTTGGTATGACGCTTTAAATTAAGAAGTATTAGACTGGATTCAGTTTTCATCTATTTAATGCAAAACGTTACTTAGTTATGGCCCTTTATTGGCTTAGCTATTGACCGTTCAAATTCGGCAGAACAGGCCTATGAGGATTTTATCTACTGCACGAAACGTGGCAAGAGGTTTTTACACCATTAAGAATATCCAAGTCACCTAAAATTGTAATAGTTTTCCATTTCAATTTTACGAATGTATGGTCCCTGTTTGACTTGGAACGTTGCCTTTAAATTGAATAAAAAAAGACAGACTCTTTTGTATTGCGTGAAGCATGTGAGACAGCCCATTCAGCTGACTTGAAAAACAAAACAAAAAACAAAACAAACAACAATAAAATTACCTCAAAAACAAATGCAAAACAAATACAACAAATAATTAAATTTCGCTAGTTCTTAGCATGATTATGGAACATCATCAAATCCTACACTTGCTTATCCTTTCCTCTTCATATTAATAAATGCATTTGTATATACATGTACACTAATATGGCAAAATATACAGTTGCATTGAAACTTTTTTAGATGGCTACATCAAGCAAACAGGTCTTCATAGAAAAGTGTAAATGACAGAATTTCGCAGTGACAGATCTCCCGTAAATTAGAAATTGTAGCGGAATTGTTGCTTATTTTTTAAACTCAGAATGTTAACCAAACAAATAATGAACAAGGCAATCATTTTGTATTTGCCAATCTATAAATTCATTACTAACGCTCGTTTTTGTGCTTAGCAACCAAATTTCTAAATTCTCAATTCTCTTCTAAATTCTCAATTCTCTTCTAAATTCTCAATTCTCTTCTAAATTCTAAGATGCATGAAACCTGAATAATCTCTCTTTGTTGTTTACATATGACAACGCTCATAACAATGCATCAACACATATAAAAACAGGCTTCTAGATGGAAGAGGACAGAAAAACTAAAGTCTACGTCCGAAGATGGTAGAAACGCTACTGACAATGGACCACGTAGAAAGAGCAAAAGAAAAGCTGAATAACAGAGCCTGGACAGCAGCAACATCTGCAGGGGGACTACTACCACGATCACCAAGCTGAGCAACAAGGATATTGTGAGTCTGAGGTCTTTGAGTCTTGTTATATTTGTTTGATTTCCGTCTGTATGTGCTCCAGAAACAAGCGTCTAAGAGCTGCCTATGCTGCTGAGCCTGAACTTGGAGACGTGGCTGCTCTGACCATTAGAACAAACGGCCTTCTAAGGAACCATCAAAGGGCTCCTTTCATAGCCATTCTATTTAGGTCAGAAAAGGAACACACTTATTATGACTGACGTTTCTTTTTGTAGACGAGTGTTCGTTCATCGCACCATCTATTTGCCCTCACTATCTTGGCATTTGGTTGGTAAAGGTGAGTGTTGTTGTGTAGGAAAGCGAATTGGTCTTTATGTGCATGTGTTAGTCTGTAAAAGTGAGTATTGGTCTCTAGTGACATGTATTGATAAGGGGTGGTGGGGAATCTGATGGTTGTTGATGTGAAAGGAAACTTGTTTGTTCTAAAGGACATTTGCTTTACCGCAAGGTTGAGTGTTAGTCTGTAATTATGTGTGCTTGATTACCAATATGTGTGTTTGTACGCTGGTATGTCTTAACTTCTTCCCTCCAATGCCCCTATCAAATTTTAGGGCCACTGTGAAAGCCTGTTCCTAACAAGTTCAGATCTGCCTAATTTGTGATATAACTGTCATAACTACTTTCGTGCAGTCAGATATATTGATGCAATATAACGTTATAGAATGATAAAGAAGAAGAAGGGAAAAAATTGTTCATACTGTTTTTCTAAATAAATACCAGTACCTGTTCTTATCAGGTTCAGATATTGTAAAGATTGATAGACAATACCGATTCAGTTTCTTTGAACTAGATTTGCTGTGGTATTGACTACGTTTGCTTTATCAAAAGAGCATAACAAGTATGACAAAAACTATAACAAAGACCTTCCGCCGCAAATCAATTTAAAAGAAAGACACTATCCGCGATTTGCCAGGAAAAAAAATTCAAGGATGTAGTTGCGTCGATACGCATCAGTGGCTTAGAGAACTCGATAGAATATTGTTTGTCTTGGAAACTTTTTTCCCATGTAAGTTTTGTCCTGTAAGTTTCTCTTGTACTAAATGTTGTTTTTCAATAACGTTGCTTACTGAAAGGTTGTTTGGATCGAAAGTCTTGTTATCGCCCTCCCTTGTTCGATGGTATTTGCTAGGTCACTGCCCAGAAGTTCAAATGCACTGTTCAACTATAAACAATAGTGGGACTATTAATTGCTTCGGTTATTGCCCAGTATAGCATTCCAGTTATGCAGGTGGTTATTGAAATCGCCCATCGTGTCAAATTAATGCATTGAGAAAGTGCTGCTTCAAATATCTTTCCTCCATCTTTATTCTCAAGTTGTGATCTATTTCTATTCCTTAAATTTCTAAACATGTCAAATCTGTCAATGTGCAGAAATGAAATGATACGCCTGAATTGATCGTATAGTGATCGAGTCCAGTTCCTTGCTATCAGTGCGTTTTTCCCCAATACAATGAAGCAAGTGAGGTTGAGAAAATAGAGCTAAAACGGCGAGATAATGCGGTTCTCGTTCTCAATCGTACTGCACGCCGCGTGCCTCCCTAGGGTGCAAGGGACAGTTTTTATGCACAAAATTAAGGTTGCATTCACTTGCCTAATTATAAAAATTCATAAAAAATAAAATATATGTGAGGTCAAAATTATCCATATTTTTAGATAGGTATAATAAAGTCAAAGATAAGAATATATTTCACTTGACCTGACAAGTCAGTGGGAATTCATAGAATAAGAAGTCGATTCATCCCACACCCAAATATATGCATGCATTTTTCATATCCCAGGGCCATTGTTTGAGAACAAGTGATGTTCACCGTGCCAATATAAGCCCTTTGCCTGAGTGATAATTTTTAAAAACGTTGTGTACTTAATAGCTTGATTCAATTGAAAATAGTTGTCATCAGGGCAGTTTTTGAGACATTCAATTTGCCTTGAACCGACATGTATAATACAGTAGGTGACTAGCTCTGGTATTTCACTGGCTACATACTGTGCAGTGGCTACATGAGGTGTACGTGCTTCGCATCCATATCAAGAACAATAAAAGCTGGAAAGACCAAATTCACAAATATATCCGTATCTTTAGTTATTGCACAATAATAGCTCAACAAGTCACACCATAACCTTAAGTTAAGAAATTTGCCAGGGGCCAGAGTACGAAACTGTCTCCTGCAACCTATAACAATCATTCATACTCGTCTGTCGGGATAACTAAATATGGAAAGGGTAGAGGGAATGAGGGTTAAGAACGCTCTTATAAAATTACAGTATGGGACAAAGATGGCTAACTTCTGATAGTATACAGTTTAATAGAAATATTGTCAAAAATACTATAGGAATAGCAGAACGTAGTCTACATGAGGATAACATATATACAAAAGTATATTTTTAGCGATTCAGTGATGATATGTCGTTATTATATTGCACATTCACGCGATAGACTGATTCCTAATTTTATTTTTTAAAGCATATTCATCTCCTCTTGCCTCAAGTACAAAACAACTGTGAATCCGAAAATCTTCACTAAGCTCAGCACGCTGCAGTAAGTATAAAAAAAAAAAAAAACATGGAGTTTATGCATAATGGAATACCTGAGCGGCTAAACAAGAAAGATGGATGTCGGGAAAAAAAAAGTAATGTGTACATGATTTTAAAATGTTCAGAACAAGGAATAAAAGATCGTTCCATAAATATTTATTATGTTGGAAGTAAGTAAAAAGAATTAAACCTGTGTTTCATATTTTGTCTAAACTAATAGGTTATAACCAGTGAACTTTCACAAAGTTCGATTTTGATTTTTTTAATAACTCTTGCCATTTTAGTAATCAAAATACGTGAATTAAATAGACCATTCATCAAGCCTTAGTTATAATTAAATTTTCGTAATGACATTTAAAATGTCAGCTTACAGATGTTAGAAAACACGCATGTTTTAGAAGGGTAACAGTTGTATATAAATGTCATGTTATAAAGGTTTTAAATGCCAAGTTGAGTACATTGTGTCTCACTGCAAATATGCTCATTTCGACCACTGGATTTCGCCACATCCATTGCTGTCGTCTTCGAGACTATCATCATCGTAAGTTAATGGAGAAAATGCTGTGACAAGATTAGCAGTAGTAGCGGCAGCAAGTACAATAAACATACATGTATTATAAATCTCCAAGACTTTTGGATCCAATGAGCAGGAGCATACTTCCAGAAGACTGGATATTCTGCAATTAGGTGTTGATTAAGGTATGACATTAGCTTTTCACAACATTGAGCTAAATAGAAAACTCTCTTTCTTTGTCAGTATTAAAACTGTAAAACATGTTGTAAAATCGCTCTAAATTCCGCATTTCATCGTTAGTATTATTATTATTATTATTAGTAGTAGTAGTAGTAGTAGTAGTAGTAGTATCATAATTATTATTATTATTATTATTACCATCATCTCTTATTATCCGCGTCCTTTTCGAAAAAAAAAAGGTTGGTCTTGACCGCATATACATGCATGCGTTAAGTCGTGCGATAACTACATCGTTCCAGATGGAGAGTTTAAACCATGTGATAAGATTGTGGATGATCCATAGACGTGCACATCGGTTCTTAGAATTTTGCTCCGTTCCCTGCAGGCGAAGTTGAAGGCATGGGAACACAAATTTTGGATGATTGTATAAAAGATGTGTAGCATTTTAATGAGTTTTGTTTGTTTCATTTCTCTCCCTGCACTATCCAATATATCATTGACATATCCTTGGGAACTGAACACCATCCAGTGGTGTATGACCATTAGCCAATGTTTCAACTCATGTCAGAGAGGTTGTCAAGGAAACCCCTGGATCATGGCTATGGTGTACACACATGTGGTCTCAAGGTTAGAGTACAGAAAGAATTCAGATAATATTACTACTACGGTTTCTAGCTTGACAAACCTGTTGGGTCTTGAGCATGTTATGGGTTGTTTTCTTTTATATTAATGGCGTTTAGTTCTGTTTTATCCTTTGTGAATAGAGTTATAAGGAAAAGGTGTACAATACAACCTGTGTTGTGTATTCATTTTACATCTGATTTGTCAGTCTATAATACTACTGCTTCCATTATTGTTACTCGTCGCCATGATTACCGAACATAGCAAACTAGATGTTTTAGGTGTCTATGCAGGTCTTATGGGACAGTGTATTGAAATATGACCGAGTGAACACGTTTTTATAAACTGGTGACATAAGTCTAAAACAGTATGAAAAAACAAGAATTCAATCCTGCTATGTCACACCATTGATTTTCATACTGATATATACAACACGTATATAAATGTAATGACCTGCAGCTCGACAAACATTCCTCATATTAACTTTTACTTACTATTCATAGTGGTTGGTTGAGAGAGAGAGACAGAGAAAGAGAGAGAGAGAGAGATCAAACTATTGGAACTAACGAGAATATATTCACGACATACGGATCTTGCCAGAATTTACATAGATGAATCGTAACTGTCTGCACGTTCATTCGTATTGCATATGTGGCATGCACAACCTGTTCCCTGCCTTGTTGATATATACATTTGACAGGACGGTGATGTAACGCCATATCATTTTTTTCACTATTCAGTAAGGTTACAAATCTGCAAATCAGTTACTGCCTGCTGATCGCTTTTCATTGAGCCTAACGTGCGCAGTCTGTGTAATTTACTGTGCCGTGCGTTGGAAACCTGACATTGTGTGAGTTTGATAGATTGCTGCGATTAGCCTAGATTCTTCGATTTTTTTTAAAATCTGGAGTATACACCTATGTACCAAAACAAACCCAAAACTAAAGAATCAAATTTGGAGCCCAAAAATAAAAAACCTAACGAAAACCAAACAAACTGTCAGAAATATAGCAGCAATAAATTGTTGGACCGAGTGTAGTGAATTAGAATCCGAATCACCAAGTCTACTCGAAGTACAAAGAAGCATCCATAACAAAGGTTATGAATCAAACCATTCGGAAATACATACATCTATACATTAGACTGATTCATGCGGTGACTGTAAGCCTAATTGAGGTACATATATCATGACTGCATAACAGCCGCTTCCGGAATAATTTATTTACATACTAAGGCAATGGACATAATTTACCGAAATTAAGTACACCGAGAGCGTAAATTAATTTGTATAGGGCCGTAAGTTGAACTGCTTTCGTTCTTTTCTTCGTATCTTTCTCCCTCATCCTTTTTTCCTTCTTTTTTTAATCAAAAGCAAAACAACGTAAACTGGACACCTGTATATAAAGAATTCAATCGAACACGCACACATCAACCTTGAGTTACCTACAGTTTTGAAGGAAGTGTATAAAGAGATAGCGTGATCCGAATAAATAAATAAATAAATAAAAAAATAAATAAATAAATAAATAAATAAATGAAATATAAAAAAATAAAAATAAAACTGTCTCTTGTTAGAAATCGAAATTGCTAGATCATTTAAAACAACATGGACTCTTTTAATTTAATCAGACAAGTGGAACAATATTAGAAAAATGTTTGCATTTCCTAAGAATTTCATCCCCTTATTTGTATCTATAGAAAAAAGTTAATATACGTAATAGAATACTTTTTGTAACATCATGAGCAGTCAGTCTTCTTTTATTACAAATCAATTTTATTTCCATATATATATATATATATATATATATATATATATATATATATATATATATATATATATATATATATATTGCAACATCCCGTGTGTTATTTATCGAAAAGACCAGAGTTCAAGACTTAAAAATATTTTTTATAGATAATAAAGTGAGATAGAACTTGCCTTTCAATATAGCATAGTGACTTTTTACATCAACACAGTGTTTGTCACGACATTATCAACTTCTGATAATACAGAGCAGTCGCGTGTGTTAAATGTCAAAAGACAACGCTGTAATTCACCATAGTATGGTGACATTAATTATACTATTAAATTTATGCGTATATTAAGAGCTAAATTTATTAGACTGATTGTAGCACATTCTGACATAGTAGCGTGATCTCAGTGTATTTTGTAATAGTACTAGTGTAATTGAGCAGTGTGGTGGGTGATAGCTGCGGCTTTATAAAGAATTATATGATAATTATAAAGCATTCAAATTCAAAAGCATACTTAAAATTTCTCATAAAAATTTGATTCAGTTTTGGGATTTTAAGGTGCCAAAGTTAGTATTGGTTATGTACAAATATATAATTGATGGATTTAGAATACATGCCCGAAATTCTTTTCTACTCAGATGTTCATACTTTGCCGCTCTGACAGCTGTTTGCCAGCGCATTGTCTGCACTCGTATTTATAGACTCCTATTCACGTCACATGACCTTAGTTAGCCAATCGATGTTTGTCCATTTCGGGGCTAGCCATGGCGGTAACCAAGTCAACTGTTCAAACTTCATGGAAAAATCCATCAGAACAAAAAATCGAGACAGAATCAAGTTGTCGTCTCCATGTCCGTGGTTTGCGTTTTTACATTTAATCTTATTTGTATATTCATACCTATGATTAAGTAGGATTGAACGAAACGGACAGGTGAATTTCGATGCGAATCGAGCGAGAGTACAACGTACTGACGATGCAACGAGTCGCAATACGGTTAGAAATAGTACCTATCAAATGCACACTATTTTGCACATTAAAGTAAAATAACAAGTTCATCATAACCAAGAATTTACAATAATGAACAGTAACATTAGTTCTAACTTATTGTTCAACAAAAGCCTGACAAGAGAAATGTGATTCTTCGGCTTGGCACACTGATTTCATCACTATCCTGCATCTCCGCTGTTTCGGTATCAAAACTCCACCGGATGGTTGAGGTCACTAATGGATTAACATCATATATCTGGCTTTGATATTCCAAATAAATAATGGAAGGTAAGATAATTCATTTCCTAAACTATTCATTTGAAATTCCAGCACGACACACGCACGTTCCAACATGAAAATGAATATGGTACAATGACTGCTATTTTGCGAACTTCTTTCCACTTAATGTTGATGTCCCAGAGCTTGTAGAACTGTTGATATCTTTAAATGAATTCCTTGAGGAATGTATTAATACTCGTGACAACAGCGTGACAATACGAGGACGAGAGCAAGGTTTTATATTCACATATAGTATAAAACACAGAGTACACATTTATACGAGATGCAGATGGCGATCTAAACAATGGTGGGTGGGTGGCATACTTTTTGGAATGGAATAAGTAATTCACACGTGGTAGATGTTTTCAGTGACATAAAAATGACATGATCAACTATGCCAAAGTCTCGTAGTTCAAACATCATCTCACATCTCAATGATGGTATTCGTTGAATATACATCTAAACTGAAAATGACAATCAATACAGATTTTTTAGTAAACATGACTTGAATTGTATACATGAAGATGATGCAAAACATGATAATAGCTAGCTAGCAAATTCTGGAATCAAACATTATAAGGTACTTCTGATTCTCGAAGGAAATGTAGGCAAACTAAAAAAGAGAAATTAAAAAAATGAAAAGTAAAGCATTGCAATGTATTTCACACAATGAATTTCATTATTTTTAAAATGGTAGTAATGTTGTCAACAATCCTATAATTGCTTAAAAGAGATCGTTGATAAATGATGTTATATCATATTATATATTTCGTTCATTTATTAAAGCATCTGCAATGATGAAGCAGATAGTACAATTAACAGAAAGTCTTTCTCTCTCTCTCTCTCTCTCTCTCTCTCTCTCTCTCTCTCTCTCTCTCGTGATATTAGATACAACAAACAGTACGATATGGCAATAATATGGTTCTGGTTCAATTGCAGTATTTTCTGCTGTCGAAAATAAAGCAACTGAGAGCACTACGATATTGATACTTGTCTTTACAACTGTTTTTCCATGCATTATCTCTTGACATTTACGAAAAACTACACAGAGAATTTGTTTGGAACTTTTCCTGACCTAACTTTACGTGTCAGCGTCACATGCCTCAGCAGATGGCAAGTAAGACGTTGCTGCTTGAAGCAGAGAGAGAGAGATGCTTATTATGTGAAACCGTAATCACCCGTGAACATTAGCATCCCTTATTTGGCGTGCCGGGTGTTGTCTATGTTAGGTAGGACCGTTACCCGTTTTCTGGCTTGGCGGGTGTCGTCTTTGTTAGGTAGGATCGTAACTTCTTATCTGGCATGCCGGGTGTCGTGCATGTAAGGTAGGACCGTTACCCGTTATCTGGAATGCCTGGTGTCGTGTAAGTAAAGTAGGACCGTTACCCGTTAACTTGCTTGCCGGATGTCGTCTATCTAAGGTATGACCGTTACCTGTTATCTGGCTTGCAGGGTGGCATCTATGAAAGGTAGGACGGTTACCCTTGATCTGGCTTGTCGGGTGTCGTGCATGTTGGGTAGGACCGTTACCCTTATCTGGCTTGTCGGGTGTCATTCATGTGAAGTAGGACCGTTACTCGCTGTCTGGTTTGCCAGGTGTTGTCTTTGTAAGGTAGGACCGTTACCCCTTATCTGCCATGCTGGTGGCGTCGTCTATGTATGGTAGCACCGTTACTCGTTTTCTGGCTTGCTGGGTATATATATGCTAGGTAGGAGTGTTACCCCTTAACTGGCGTCGTGCATGTAAGGTAGGACCGTCACCTGTTATCTGGCATGCCGGGTGTTGTGCATGTAAAGCAGGACCTTATCTCGTTATCTGCCTTGCCGGGTGTCGTCCATGTCAGGTAGGACCGTTACCCCTGATCTGGCTTGCCAGGAGTCGTGCATGTAATGTAGGACCGTTACCTGTTATCTGGCTTTCAGTGTGTAATGCTTGTAAAGTAGGACCATTACCCCTTATCTGGCTTGCCGAGTGTAGCGCATGTAAGGTAGAACCGTTACCAGTTATATAGCTTGCCGGATGTCGTGAATGAAGGATAGAACCATTACCCCTTGTCTGGCTTGCCGGTTGTCGTGAATGTAAGGTAGGACCGTTACCCTTATCTGGCTTGCCGGGAGTCGTGCATGTAAGGCAGGACCGTTGCCCAATTGATTACGTTGACAGATGCTTGTATTCGTGGCTTTCACATCGACTGTAGCTCTATTTCCAAACTGTTTGCAAAGTGGATATAAACTCTGGCATGAGCGTTACTGGAATCATTTCCGTATTAACATATGCCCACATAATAGATGATAATTAGCTAGTGCGAAGGGGATTAGGGTAATGATTTTTTGTTGTCATTTTTGCTATTTTTGTCTATCCATTTTTATAGATTTCTTAACCAATATTTTAAATATTTTGCTGGAGAAGATACTTTTAATACAATAATTGCAATTGCATTAGTTGGAAAATGTAGCACAAATTTTCCTTCTTCAGAATGTTACCATGTGATTTGCGTTTATTTCTGTATAAACTGTACGGAGAACTTCTTTAGAAATAGACTTGCAAAGCAACGAATTTAAACAATGAAGCAGAAGGCATGCACATTGCATGTTTTTAAAAAGAAGTGAAAATGTTGGTGGGTTTATTATCTTATTCTGAGTCAAATAACATGAACTTATTTCTGAAAATAAATAATTCTTCTTGTGGCTAGATTTGATATAAATCTGGAGGAAAAAATATGGCATGTATGCTAGATCTTGGTCTGCTGTGCCCCCCGTATTGTGAAAGCAACTGTTGTTTCCGAAATGGCCCAGTTTTGAACATTTTCGCGAGATTTGCCATATCAGATAAATTTCACAAATGGAGACATTGAACCATCAATATCTGATGTGCCTTCTGAAGTTGGTATACCACAGGCTAAATTATTAGCCAATCCCAATAAACAAACTAAACTTTAGTCACTTGCCAATTGAACAGCAGGATGACCATACGTTAAAACGAATTAAATCTCTCAAGGAGGAAGGATAACCATAAAACAAACGTTCTCTTATGTAGACCTCCAATCGCAGAGCACAGATGCTCGATGCGAAGATTAAGCTCGCGTGGAGCACTTGTGTCTCAGAGCTGGAAAACTCAAAATCTACGATGAACATTAGAACTTCACGACTTTCACTGCCCCAGGTTACAAATGAAATTAAAACTATCGGTAAATGGATATAGGGATTGGGAGGAGGTGGGTTTCAGAGACTAACATTAAAACATTTGGACCTATAGTCCTAAAATGTAAGAGGCCGAACCTGATAGCAAAATCGGCTAACGTAAAATTATTTAGCTATGACTAATTGTTTGAAAATACAGTTACTAATTGTTTTTAAATTCAATTACTAAGCCCGTTGGAAATGCAAAGAAAAACAGCATCAATACGCTGAGACTGGAAATTCAGACAATTTTTTTTTTCTTTATATGTGATGCCATTGTGGAAGCTCTTTACAAACACACGAGATACTCTTTGCTCGTGTGAATGATTTTGAGAAGCACAATATGCTACCATGTTAATTGTTATGCACTGGCAAACAGTTGCTCGATTTCACTGCCTATCAATCAGTTACCTGTTTTGGGTCGCTACGGATAAGATCCAGTATATGTGCGCGGAGATGCCGATGATTTCTACTTCCACCACCACCATTTCTAACTCACCTGTACTAATTATTCATCTTCGAAAGCCATCTAGTAGAATGTACTAATCGTGCCGAGATTGTTTTGTGCTGCTGCCAGAAATTCCAAATAGATACGCATTAGTTAATGAAATCGTATCGAAATTTTTTCCAGAACCACCTGCGAAAACGGTTACTATTAATAAAGCCCCGTCAGAAAATCCGACTGGTGTACCAATGATAGTTATTGTAGTCCCAATTTCACAAAATCCGAGGCCAACAGTACTCGCGGTCGTGATTACGTAAGTAGCATCAACAACCACATATACGCATTTGTATTTTACGAGTAGCGCAGTTCTCTTGGTGATTTTATCTTGCAGTTATTGTGTCGCTTTGATTCTTTTCTCGCTTCGGTAATATTGAGGATCCATCGTAGATCTTCTCGCGAAGTATAATTGCTCGATAGGCTGATATTCTAACGCACTTCTAAACCAATAATTGTTTTTTTACTGATATAACTGCCATACACTCACAGGAAATATCTTAGTTCAACCAATGTTGATGCAACATAATCGCCGGGGAATGCAACAGGGGTGGCCTTGTCGGTGAACTCCGCCTCATTGTTGTAGAAACAATCTCTGAGTGTTTTCATAAATAACTGTGCATTCTGCGACTGAATATTTTCACGCGTTAATGTTATAATGCCAAGCTGGCCTCGATTTGATATTGGTACATGAGGGTGCTCCCATTTGTTGATTTCTAGTAGGCCCTTAAGAAGATAATATTGTAGTGTATACGACTGTCGATTAACACCACCATGGCGCAGATATTCGTCGATAAAAGGCATTAAGTTACTATCGATATTAGCATCGCGGGTTAGCAGATGCAAAACCCCTTTGGCAAATTTCGTAATCTCATCGTTAAGTTCAGAATCCGTCACCTATTTGTAATGATAAATCTACTCTTAAACGTAAACACCAAAGACGGTTAAGTGAACTTGCGGATAGACGACGACCCCTTGGAACTAAACATCATCCTGGAAGATCACGACAACATAACTGATAAACTCAGTGAAACCCTTTTTGATGACAAACCTGCTCAGATCCACATCAGCACCTCGATGGGCTGAGTAGCGTTCATGAATGCTAATGGGTGTTAGGTATGCTATTATGTGTACTTTCTAAGTGAAAAAGAAAAATATCAATAAGCATTTGCGGGATTAGTGAACGTTCGAGTGCACGAGACTCTTTAACAACAAGATATAGGTATATGCGTCCAGCCGATTTCGAAAAAGCAGCGTTGAATACAAGAGCGGCAGACGACTTTTCCGTCTTTGGTTCAATAATCAACAACTTGAAGTGGCGATGCAAGCCCGTACGAGCCACAATATAATATATATTGAGGCACTACCACGTATGCAACCAAAGGATCTCCAGGCCATATTGTTAAACCCAGGCTAATAATGCTGGTTTCCCATGTGTTTGGGATTATCGATGCAAGTTCATCCCGCATAAAGACACCTCGGAAATGCTTGACTGACTTGTCCATTTTACGGGTAGCCGAAGACCTGTTCGATTATTTTTCTTTTACGAGACGTAAGTTTGTAGATTTTTCCACCGACTGCCATTTCAGAGCTATCCCAGATGCAGTTATGAGAGCCGCTTTTCAATTACAACAAATTCAACAATTACTGGTTTACGACAGGCTCGGCAATGATCCTCATTCGACCACCTGAAACTTGTCAGAGAGCATAACAGCAGTGCATCTGTAACTACCAGGGATGTGGGAGATGCGGCGGGATTGCTAGCGGGGATTTTAGGTACATTGTGCGTGAAAGGGCCGGTCGAGCACAGACTGCCTTTGTAGGTCCGGGTGTCCAACGAAAAGTAATAAATCGAGCACATCGTCCATAAGTCATACGCGAAATCTGCCAACCTGTGTCAACGTTTTGAGACCGACCCAAGAACGACCACAGATTGTGATATGAACGTGCAACAAGTTTTGAGACCGACCCAAGAACGACCACAGATTGTGATATGAACGTGCAGCATGAAACCATTTAACCACAGAAAAATACAGACACTCTTAGGCAGTCGAAATTTATTTGATTAACAGTCTGTCCGCTTCGCGCTCAAACACATGGCCTAGTACGTTTATTGGGTTGATGTTTGCAATGAAAGTATTAAACCGAGTCTTGGGGGAGCGCGTGAAATGAAGGCGGTACGTCAAGAACTCAAAAACGATAAAAAAAATTGTTTCTGCAGTCATGAAAGGAATTATCACATGCATCCACATTGCTGTTCTCAGTAACACCACTTCGCCATGACGCTAAATTACATCATCGTCTGCGAGTTTTCGGCATAATGTGACCATTATAGTTAAAATCTCTTTTTCTTCGATCTATCTTCAAAGGCGCGTTCATGTAAAACTCGGGATTGGATAGTTCTCTAACTCTTGAGATTGTTCTTACTTATACATTGATTGGTTCGTCATATACCTTTTGCGAGACCACCGAAAACCGCTTCCCGATGCAATCGAGGAATCACCTATTCGTAATTATCTACACTGTTCGGTCTAGTCAACGTCGTCGATTTATTTTTTCTTGTACATTTCCATAAATTGACCTTTCACACTTTTGCTCAAACCCTTGACCAAGTCTATGTCGTTGTTGTTCCAAGCCAATCCATCAGCTGATAATTTTATTAAGATCCTATAGATAAGTTTGGGAAAAGTCTCAAAACATTATTGAAACTCTTTGACATATAAGTATGACACTTTCAAAGAAACGGCGCTTTTATCTTTTCTGTGACATTGGGCTCATAAATTCCGTCAACATACTATACTCTTTGCGCATCAATTTGTGCATTTTTCACCATCTGGCAAATTTTGCTCACTAAATTCGTTTACATGACCATAAGGTTTGTTATTGTAATTGTATTTTCGAAAACTTAGCAATTCTATTTCCAAACATTTGTAATAGCTATATATTTTTACGCTACCCGATTTCGCATAGCAAAATCATTAACGTTAGCGTTGGAAATCGTTCTACTACGACAAATTTAGCCATATCGCACGCACTCACATGTGGGGATAGGGCTACAGTACCAAAGTCAATGTGTTGACGTATCTCAGTTACTGAAACCTAAACCGCCATTATGACACTACCGCAGAACAAGATCGTTAGGAGTGCACACACGATCTATTAATCATTTTTTAAAGGTGTGATTGTAATAGAATGGTGAAATTGAAATTGAAATTCCCATACATAAAGAAAACGACCTGTCTTTTGTGGTGCGTTATTTAATGCAGGTAATTGACTACAACTGGAGATTTTGCACTAAGTTGCTTCACTACAGGTAGTGCCTAGAAATTGGCGTTTGCCTTACTAAAAATGACAAAATTAATAAAGTTGCTTCCATAGTACCATACTGGGCAATCAGTACAGAATAAGACGAATGTCAAATGACACAGATATGGACTCACACATTAAAATCGTAATGGAAAGGTCTATATTGTAAACTTTATTCATGATAAACTGCACCCGTATTCTAACATAAACATTTGGACCAAAGGTAAATATTTACAAATACCGGATGATCAGACTGGTTATCCATCCATTGGTAATATTTTGGTGAATTATAGTTGAACGACAGTCATAAATTGGACTGAGAACATTTTGTCTCCGTACGTGTACTTTCGTTTTAAAGCACGGAATTCTGCGTGTCGTATGAATGCTTTATTTCCTATTTTGATATAATGTCTTCACTTTTAAATAAATTTATTCTTTTTTTTAAGTCAATTTTTTCGAAACAACTGGTATACTTAGTATGGAAAATTGAAATGTTTGCATAAGAAATATAATTTGCCACGTATTTTTTAATATGTTGTCGGGACAATTTGGAAGGAATTTGTCGAGGTAGTTTCTCATATTTAGGGGGCCCCGAGTGGCCGAGTGGTCTAAAGCGCTCTCCGTTACGGATCACTGCCATCTCACCTCTGTCTGCGGCGGTTCGAGTCTAGGATTCAGCCAATGTGAGTATGTGAGAAAGCTTGCCAGTAGCTTCTCGTGGGTCGGTGGTTCTTTCCGGGGTTTTCCCGGGTTCTTCCTCCACCATTAATACTGGCCGCCATGTATAGCCTATCGTGTGCTGAAAAATGGCGTTAAGCCCCAAAACAACAACAACAAAAATTCTCATATTTAGTACTGTTCAAAACCATTAATAATAATAATAATAATAATAATAATAATGACAACAACAACAACAACAACAACAGCAACAAGTAGTATCCACATCCCAGAACCATAGGAAGCTGTATGGCTGGATTGATATGTATTGCACTAACCAGTGAAAATAAATAATTTTAAGTATACTCATTCCAGGGCCAAGAGAAAATGCAGAGCGAGGCTTGGACATTCCTGGTGCTATGTTTTGTGATGGTGGAGTTTTGTTTCATCTTTGCGGCCCTTGAGCGCACATGTTCCCCCTTGACCATCAATCGGGGACCTGACCCCAAGGGAATATGTGACGGGAAGATAGACGAGACTGTTAAGTTACTATGTGGGACGTTCGGTTACAATGCTAAAAGGAAAAGAGATGCATTTCAGCAGAAAGGTACTTATACAAAGGGTTTCTCAAACTGAGATTTTGCTTTTTCTTGATTATAATATTTCTTTAAAAGCTGATTTTTTTGTGTGTAAATTTGTACGAAGGTAGATAAAATAAAAAAGGTAAAAATAACACTAAAATTATACACTTGAAAGTTCACTTATTATCGATAAACGGGTCGAGGATTTCCTCAAAATTTAACGAAATCAACAATTTTTCCCAGAAGATGAAACAAATTAATTTCAGCAAAATATGTGATAGTTTGCCTGACTTTAAATCATTTAAAGCCCGCATAATGTTTAGTGAAATAATCATGGTTTCCAACTAACCAATAAGAAAGAGATAGCAAAATTTCGAGTTAGGTCGTTAGACTTCTTTAGTGAAACCGGATTAGCTACATTCAAGTTTGATCTGGTTCCCTATTCACTGAAGTCGTTCAGTTCAATGCTCTCGCTAAAACCTGCTATTACATTTGTCTTTTAGACAAGTACAGGGTTGATGAGAGATATTGGACTCTCTTCGGCCACATCTTGATGATGCTGATAAATCCAGTTTTCGAGACATCTTCAACTTTTAGTTAAGTTCGAGACAACTGGCGTTATTCCCACAATAAACAAACAAACAAACCACCGCAAACAACAACAACATTAACAACAAAAACAACAAAAATCTGGTTGAAGATGTACTTTTGGAAAGGATAGAAAAGTCCGCTTGGGCAATAGACAAATTACCTAGCATTGATAGGCATGCTTTTATTACAGAATACCGTATGAATCTGTGCATGCGACGAATTCAGCTGCGAACAGCCTATCCCTTTTTAGGTCGTCGTATAATGCGCAGGTAGTTCAGGATTTATGAAGGTTGATCAGATTTATAACTCGACCGAACAGCTTACACGTTTGCTTGCCAGCATATTGTTCTACGGCGATCTTGCGGCTTATTTCAAACAAGAATCATATACTTTAGCGCTGAATTGTGGTTACAAGTGAGCGCCTCGACTGACCATTACTCCGAGGTAATACAAAACTTACAGATGGTTTAGTTCTCATCTTGATGTAATTCGGCGCGTTATCCATAACGTTACGGTATTAAAAATATCATTGAAATGGAAAATTGAGAAACTTGAAATTACATACCAGATATACTGCCTTTTAAAATAAATTTGTTTAAAATATAACTTGGCCTTCTAAAGGATTTTTTTTTAAATATCAATTTTAAATGAACCAGTTATGTTATGTCCATGTACTGCCATAACTGCAACGGAAAATGGTATAGTTTGTGCGTTGTCTTTCACTCGTCTTATTCCTCTTCATCACATACCTTCGTAGACATTTACGTTGGGCACACTGTATCAAAAATAATTTTAAAATTCGGCTAAATAGTACTAAAAGCCTAACCCTCAAGTCTTTGAAACTCTTGATGCTAAATCGTAATGCTAGTGCGCTCAGGGAAAGTACAGTGCGACGGCAATTGCAATACCACCCAGCCATTTCCTTCAGACCCGAAAATGATGTAGGGCTTTTACTTATCTTCATCATCCAACCATTCGGCCGTGTACGTCGAATCTGAGGCATTGCAGGTTCACGGCTCTGTCTAGTAATGGTAACTCGATTACACTTGCTGCTATAGTAATACACATTAACGCTCCTTTTAACGAGCACCGTTAGCCCAAGGCAAGCATTTTACATCTCTTTGATGTAAATCAGTGCCGAGCACAGAACGAGAGACAAATAGTCCGAGTAACTTTCATGTTTACGGAAAGGGACGAGGTGCGTTCAATCTATGCGACAGCATATCCAAGTCTTCGCTATATTCTGGTAGATAAGGAATTTGAAAGATTATTGTGTAATGCACAGGCGTTTTTTTTTTTCTTCTTCTGACCTTTGCTTTTGGTCTTAAGATTAAATAAGTATTAAATGAGCATTAGTCACGTAGTTTGTTAGTTACCCGAAATAGAATGATACCGAATGAGTAGGAAACTTACTGGGCGAGGCTGTTGCACCGTACTCAGATAAGTTCACTACCGAATTGAGGGTCATTTCCTGCCGGTTCAGGTGTCGAACCTGATTAAAGTCAGCCTCATCACATAAAATGTGATGCCTGCGGTTATGTAACGCCTTTTTCAAGACTGGAACTGCATGTACTGCAAGATTATAGATTTTTCGTGTTTAAGAAAGACTAATTTGTGGTGTTTAGTCCATACACTTTCCTCGTGCACCTATAAATATTTTTATCAAAATTAAATCTAAAGCTGAATTATGTTGAGATCGTTCTTATTTATTGACAACAAAACTTTGATCCATTTTCCTCATATGTTTTTAAGAAAAAAATTAAATGAAACAATGATCTTTAGACATCTATTTTCGGAAGAGTCTGGTGTCATATGCATTGTATGCCATATAACATTGGCATTTTTGTCCGAAAGTACTACATCAAACTTAGCGGGCATTTGTCCCAAGAGAGGTCGACTTTTGTACCCCGAAACGGAATATCTTTTTTTCTTTTTTGTTTGTTTGATTTTTTTTTTCCTAGTGGATTTGTCTTAATGTTAGAAAATTTACCACTGAATGCAAGTGAAGACCTCTACAAATTTCGCTCTATATAATTAGATAATAAAAATTGTTTATTTTTAACATAAATTGTTGAGGTACTCGGCTGTGCTATACAAGAAAGTTAGTATTTAAATGAATTAAAATAATTCATCTTGATGCTTATAACGCCTTCATTATGATTTGTTTTTTTTTTTTGTTTTTTTTACTGGCTCGTTTAATACATTACTGGCACAAATATTTCATGCCTAAAGACATACAGAGGCAAACAACCCAGGCTGTCCTCGTTTGGTATCGAAACCGCGATCCTTGCATTACGAGTCTGACCCTCTGCCAACTGATTTACCGCAACTCCGTCTTTCTTGATGATTTATTGTACATGTATACATACCTTGCTGTTGGTTCATAATATAGTATTCGCACACCATCAGGTTTGATGAATGATTTTTGGAATTTATGGAGACCAGATGATTTGATAGTCGTAAGTAAAAAGATAGTTCGTGATGCACTTCAACAACAATTATTTCTGTTACCTAAAGAAAACATTTCAAATCTACCTGTACCATTGTGTTATCACACAGCAGATATTCGGCGGCAAAATATCGAAGTTGAAATTCCAGGTTGTGATAGTAAATAAAATCTTGTGTTAAATGATATTGTTTTAGTTCCTGTCAGTGTTGTTGAGAGCGTTGTAGACAAAACTCCGTGGACTCAAGGATATGCTATTACGATTCATTCGTCACAAGGATTAACTATTTCCGATATTAATATTTGGATTGTCCATGATCGTATTGAATGGTTAAATTTAGTTTATATCGCTGTATCTAGAGTCAGAAAATTATTTCAGCTGCGGAGGGTTATCATAGACTCCACAGGAAATAATAATCAAGCTCAGAAAGGTAATAACGATGATGTAGTAAAAAAAATTAGTTATAAACAGTGTGACAACAAAAATAAACGCGACTTTGATCTTATATGCTGAATTTATCATGATATTCAAATAAGAACAGAATAATCATTGTGCAAGCTGTAACACAGTAATGTTGTGGCAGTATTCAAATAATAATTAAAGACAGTTTACCGTAGATAGAATGAATAGTAGTCTTGGTCACACACGCGAAAATGTAATGCTGACCTGTCTTGAGTGTAATCGAGGGCGAGACGCTAGTTCACAAATGTGAATGCGATGGTAATTGAGTATCTTCAGGAATTACTTGTAATTGTTCACGTACAAATCCTCGTTGAGGAGCAGTTGAATCTAATCTGTATATTGCAGGTCTACCCGTGGATCTTACCACACTGGAAATGTTATGTGTCGTTACACTCCAAATAGGATCACTTGCTCTTTTTTTTTTACCACCTTCAAGTTTACGAGATTCATATAAATATCTGACAGTCAGATTACCTAGTACTGGCTGTTTTGAAAAGGAGTGATGTCGTTAGATTGGTATCTGATTTTTGTGATTGCATTGGTAGGTTTCATAGAAATTGTACAGGTAATTTCATTTTTAACGCAGCTATTACACTTGGTTGTCTTGCAACCCATTGACGAGATGCCATATCTTTCTGAATTATTTCCTATGCATATTGATAACCATACAATCGCTCAGCAAGTGCTCGATTAAATCGTTCAACAATTGCCTGATCGCGATGAACTACTGTATATCCTCGTCTGATTTTGACGTTATATTTTTTTCATTAGAGATGATAGTGCATCAAGAAATGCATTGCCAGGATCAAGCGGTAGCAACTGTAGCCATCAAGACCCCCTAATGGCCCGGATCCCAGCTGATAAATTCGTTCAAAAGCTGTTTAAGTTGATAGTGGTTCTGCTTCTTTATATTTACTTGCAACGCCAACGACACTATTAACACGTATTTGTATGTACGTGATTGACGTCTCCCAATTTTAATGGTATCGTGTGGAAAAAATAAAATATCTGCCTGATGAACTTCATTGGAAGCGCTGAAATTAAACTGTGCGTACTGATTTTGTTTAGGTGGTGGTAGATAAATTTGCCATATTGCCTGTCGTGCTAACCAGAACGTGTGACATTTGCTGCATCACTAAGTTTACTATTCGCCGCTCTGCACTTCCAACATCCTCTTGGGTTATAATAAATCGATTCCATTATTTTAATAATCGGTTGATTAATTACCGGCCCCTAATACTAGTTCACCTTTCATCGCGAATTTTACTAGGAAGCTAGCAAGTTTTTCTCTGAGATATTTTTTAATGGAATTTAACGAGTGAGTCAACTTCACATCTGCAATATGTCGTTGTTGTAAATCCTTATTTTTATACGCTACATCATGAACGTGATATGCTTGATCAATCGCATTAATTGGATTCTCATCAGGTCTTGGCTGATCTTGCTCGTCAAGTCGGATATCAAGTCGGGTTCCAGGACTGCAATAATTATATCCAGAAAGATGTTTTTCTCCAGGATATTTAGTTCATCGAGCTCCTGGTAATTTTCCTAATGAAGCAGCGATATCACCACCTGTCCTCATACGAGACGAATAAATTTGTATTTTGTTGTACCACATTTTACACAAAGGGCACGCTTTTTATTTTTTGTTATTATTGTTGCTAATCCACTTGTCGGGGTGGATGCTCTGCATCGAACACAATATAAATTCATATTATTTATTGTATTTGAACAACACGGATGTCATTCATTTTTCAGCGACACGAAAACAAGAGCTAGTCAAACATCATCCATCACTACCAAATTCTATCAGAGCAATTATCATAGATCCATATGGGTCTGGTAAGACGCAATTGTTGCTTAATCTGATAATGAGATGGCTCAAGTGGGATAAATTATATTTTGTTGCCTCATCCGTAGATGATCTGAACTGCTACGATGTGCTTAAAGCTTTTAATGAAAACTTAAAATTTTTTTGACGATATCGGCAATGATTTTATTAATCGTATCATCGATATTGAAGAAGATCCATCGATGACCTCGATGGATTTATTAATAATTTCGTAGTATGCGATGATGTGGTGAAGGACAAACAATCAAATCCAGCTCGGATATTTCCTCGAGGCAGTCACAGAAACACAGACGTATACATAATTACCTAAAGTGATCAGAAATAACTGCAATATTTTCGTTGTGTTTAATGGAGTTGGTACACATACTCTGCGATATAGTCATCAGACTTTGTGTTCAGGGGATATGGATATGATTAATTTCAAAAACTTCTTTTCAAAAGCACAAGCTACCCCACACGGATTTATGACAATAAATTCGCATGATCCTAAGTCGCGATATCGTGTAGGTCTTGATAAAAATTTCGGTTAAGAGACAGCAGGGAGAGTGCGACCAGCAATGCGTGTCCGAAAAGTAAACAAAACACACATGCAAATCTGAAAACATGAACGACAAAGATAAAGTAACAAAATGAGCTAACCTAATTAGAGAAAATCTTGGTCGGTTGGAGGCTTCGGTTTGACGTTATTGACCTTGCATTTTAAAAAAAATTTCGAATGAAGTTTTATTTTCAAAGAAGACTTTCTTCAAAATTGGTCTGTTCACCCTCCCTGCTGCTAACAATAAGCAGTAGGTCTGTTTGTTTACATCGAGAGCTTCCGTTTGGTTTGAAACGCCTCTAAGCTGACAGTTCTATGGTACCCATGACGACAATCTGGTTCGAAATTAAAATTTGATGCATAAAATGACTACCTGCCTTGTACTTTTTAAAATATCTGTTATGCTTTCCATTGTTAAAATCGGTATGGAGGGGATACAAACACAAGGGAGCGTGTGCGAATACTAAAGACCTGCTGACAGAGTGAATCAACATGTCAGATAAAGCGAGGTTCAATATCGTCAGATGTACCGTGTATCTTTATGTTCTTTTAACTTCTCCCACCATTTTTTTCCTTAGAATAAATCACAACTGGTTTTCTATATCTTCGTTTTGCGATATAAAAATGTAAACCGATTAGATTGTAAGTGGTACCATGAAAATTTTGTCTTATTGTATACAATACGTGTCCAGCGTTATCTGCAGGTGATTTCCTGTTGGTGTATTAACAGGAACTGCAGTGCACCACATACACCATGTATTGGGACTGTTCACGTTACCAGTCATGTGAAGATCTGCATATATTCATTCAGCATGGTCTTGTTGTGTGTGGGGTCAACGCCCCCGTCGTTTTAACATGATACGGCCATTTATGTTTTGTCGAAAATAATTTATTCTGAACATTCGTTGCTATCGTCAGCGATTCGTAATATGTGTGGTTTGACAATTCTTGGTGTTGGAATAAAGAGATCGAGCTTAATTTTGTTGGTATTATAGCATGCGAGTACACGTCGTTTTTGTTACGAATGTGTAAATCCTTGGCTACTAAAAACGCTCACATATCATGTCGCTATAATTCTGAAATTAAAGGTTGGTTTAAGTATCATGACTTAGGCATTTCTTTGTAAACAACTTAATACAAGTATAATACGGGCGCAAGAAAAAACCCGAGATATTTTGTTTGAATCGACGTAAGATAAACACCTTCATCCTTCTCATGTGTCCAGAATTGCATGTTAACATCCCCTGTTCCTCGCCAGGTGCACGTATCGCCGTTGCTTTCATATATAACTGAGACTGACAGATGCCCACTCCTAACAATAGTCAATTTTCGATCACTTTAGATAGATAGATAGATAGATAGATAGATAGATAGATAGATAGATAGATAGATAGATAGATTAAGAGATAGGTAATATATACAGAGATAGATAGAAAAAGAAATATATTAAGAGATAGATCATAGATAGATAGATAGATAGATAGATAGATAGATAGATAGATAGATAGATAGATAGATAGATAGATAGGTAGATAGATAGATAGATAGATAGATAGATAGATAGACAGATAGATAGATACAAAATATCATGTTTTTCAGGTACAGACTTCCTCGGTTCACAAGGAATTCTGATCGGAAAAGAAGAAGCCCATTCTTATCTTGTCAAGAGGTCGAAATTTTATCAACAAGGCATTGCTTGTGAATGTTGTTACCACAGATGTCGTATAGTGGAGCTATTGCAGCACTGTTATGATGGGAGAGGTTTTTCCAAGTTGAAAAGAGCCGTTACTTATAGGAAAAACGTGTACGCCGACCAGATTGGTGACATTTGACACTGGATGATCTCCAAATTTGCTCAGGAATGCATTGTGCAAAATATTTCTCAGAGCTGGACCATAGCAGCAGAGTTTCTTCATATATCCTCAGTTATCAACATTTACTAAAGAAAAACGGATGTTACCACTCCAAATGTCCCCCTCCCCAGTTTATCCAATTTCCTATGCCGCAGAATAATCACATAAAATGTAAATTTTTAATATTTAATTTTTAAAGAAAAAACATAAACAATGTAGTCTATGTGTATATACTAATTTATACATTTATTGCAGAACATATAATGAACACTTTTTTATTTGTTTTGATGTACCGTTTTAAACTTGGTTTTAAATAAATAGCAAAGGGAGATAATTCAAGTTGCAAATATCGTTTCATCGATATTCACTGTACCGAATATTATGCGGCCTTACCCTTGGAAATATTAAAGGAGGGAAAATCTATTGTATTGGTGGGAGAAAAGATAAAAATATTCTTTGACGAAATAAACACGATTTACACTGAGAGTTCAATGGCTAAACATTTGTTTCTTTTATTACCTTTAATCGATGAATAAATAATACCTGGACATTCTGAACTGCAACTACAGTATATTAAAATATTGTGATACAGACAGCATAAGCAATATCTCGACAGCAAAAGAGGTGCAAAGAAACTGCAATTATTTCACTCTTGACAATTTTGCACAAGCGAATTATTCTGGATTCAATAGTGGGTTTTTTTTTCTTTATCCACACGCATTATAAAATATTGCGAGAATATTAATTTCACCACCTTTCATTGATCTCTGTGTCCATTCATATAATCCATTTCATACTATTTCATATATTGCATACCATATATATTATTTTCAACAGCAATTTTAGTTATATAGTTCATGAATAATTTTTATGAAAATTAAACATAATTTGATTAACAATGTGTAATTAAAAATAGCGTTCAGTTGAAACATACGAGGAGAATAAGGGTCAGAAAAAAGCAACATTAACAAGCAACCTAAAAGTCAAGTTTTCTATCTTGACAATAAAACAGTTTATAAGTTAAAGATGTTTATAATGGATATCTTCCACATTGTCTGGGAACATTAAAACACTTATTAAATGGCAGATTATCTGTCATTCTTCCATTTTAAAAGTTGCTGCTACTCCTGTTACTGTTGGTTGGCAGTTAAAGAGCTTAATTGTATGTTATGCTTTCCAAACATCCATTCTAGTAGAATGCCACTCCCTTTGAATTCATATAATACTGAAAGAATTCAACAGTTTTAGCTCTACTATAACTGTTCGATATTCTATATTTATCGTAGTTTTATTAATGTACACTATTGATTTCGAACAAATAACTGGCACTGCATACCTGGTATGAACAGTAAAATAGATTTATGAAATATCAACTGAAGTGTTATATTTGTCTCTTGGAACTTAAAAGGATATATATATATATATATATATATATATATATATATATATATATATATATATATATATATATATATATATATATATATATATATATATATATATATATTTACACATAATATAATTGTATGTACCAACATATCTGCGTTAATATGACTTGTAGAATTTAGTCTCATTCAATTAAGATAGAACTAAAATATTTGTCAGAGTGGCCTAATTAGGAGTACGTATTTTAGTATTATGTATATTAAATGTACTATAAATGTTATGATCATTCACTATATGAGGCAAGTTCAGAACAACCTATTTTTCGCAGTAAATATTGTACATTGTAATTCATCATCGCATACATATATTTAACATTTGGATACTTATCTTTGTTTTCGCTACTTCGTTTATTTCACCATGACACAATAAAATTATGCATGTCTTCGCTTTATGTTGCCTGCTTGTATTCAGTGCTGAATTTGAAGACAGGTTGCTCTGAACTTACCTTACCATCTAGGGTCAAATCCGAATTGCAAACAGCAACTTCCCTCCCAATGCTTGCAAAAACTTCGAAATTAGTCTCCAAGCGTCGAATTTTCTCCAAAATGTCATGAACTAAGCGAAGTGTGTTCAAATGTTATGACAAGTGACCCATTGTTGATTACACCTTGCGTAAGTTTTACATTAGGAGACAAAACATGACACGTTAGCGTGTGTGGAACTACCGTGGGCTGAGGAACCATGGCTTCCTTTTTGTTATATTGTTACAGGTTCGACTCCACCCAGTCCTCTATCCATTGACCAATGAGCTTGACGTCTTGTTTACTATCCCCTGTGGCAATGAGCACTTCATCCCTCCTCTTCTTAGAATTTAATTCATCAAATTTGTATCACTGGATAACACACAGTTCTAGTTAATTGGCAGTTCTATGGCAGCTGATCCTAAAGTTAGAATGTTATGACCCTAAGATATGTACAATCAAGTTTGGAGAGGCAAATGAATTCCAGTGTAAATTAACATCACGGAATCATAATGGCGTTGCCTTTATTCTTCCTCCTTTGGGGTGCTATACTTTCATTGCACCTTTGTTGGCATAAAAGACTGTTGTGGAAAACCATTCAGATTTCTCTCTGAATGTGTAGTTCCTGGCTTCCTGTAACGACAACACGTACACATGTCTAGAACGATACAGACCAGCACAATAATAAATATGATGTTCACTTGGCTCGGTGCCAGCAGGAAAAAAAAAATGTCCAGGAACGAATTTATGAAAGCCATGTTGGCAGTCAAAAGCAAATCAAACTGAAAACAGAGAAACAACCAAAAATTCTTTTATGAACAGAAATTACCTTCGCAATTATATTTCCTTAAACAAAATCTTCTTTGGGTTAAAATATAGTGCAACTGATAATTTTTACATGATATCATTAAAGGCATTCAACCAGTCAAACCAATCAAACACTGCTATCCGACTTATTCCAGTAGGTGATTGACTCAGTTTTTATCCTTGTAGACCTTTGTTTTCGATAGCAAACAAATTCCTTCTAGCCTGCTATTTTTGTTTTAAAACTAAATATTTATAACTATTGCCATTTTGAAATTTATTCCCAAGATTTCCCACGATTCATTTTAATAAATTATATGATGATGAAATTAGACACTAGTAAGGCAAGAAGAAGGATAAGACCTGAGTTAACCAAATGTTTTCACCTAGCGGAACCAGGTGTGAAGCCTGTTGTTGCGCGTATATCGAAATTGAATCTGAAGTGCTAGAATGTCACACTCGGTGGCAGCTCAAACTACAGGAATAAAATAAAATCTTCAACACAACAAAATGGTGATAAAAGATTTCACGCGCTTGTATACGATAAGGAAATTAGTGAACGAATTTAACCTCATAAAATAAATAGTCACCATGGACAACAATGGGATACATAGATTATTGACGATCTGACATCAATGGAAATAAAATACATGACTTATCTTGAATTTCCAAGTGAAGTTAGCTCACAAAATAAATATGCGCTGCAGAATATAAGATCAGAACAGAAATGCAGCCTATATTGGATGTCATCAACGACGCTTTCATTTAACAAAAATTGGCAATGTCATAGTTCTTCTTGTTTTGAAATTTCAATATATGTATAAAAAAATGTGTTTCTTTTTGTTAGGAACTTATACTTTTCAAGAATATAGTTTGATCTTGACTGTTCGTTTTAGTAAACACCAGGTGTCGATCGAGATCCTGACCTTGATTCAAAATTAGCAGCAGCCACTTAAATAAGTTCTATTTTTATTTTAAAATGATTGGTTGTTGTAGAGGTCATGATGGGACAAAGTGATTTAAGATGTAAACAATTTTTTAAAATTTTATTTGTTAGAGTAAAATGATTGGTTTTCTTAAGCGTACGTGATATAAACACGATCACAAGACTCCCCCTTTCGATTTCGCAACTTGGGGATTTTCGAAACTGTGTTTTAGAATACGCTATAAACTTTGTTTTGGAGACATAATCTCAGTTGGGCTTTGTCTTTACACAGGAAAGTGGCTGTTGTTTCGTTTGGAGTTATTTCAAATTATTTGGATTCAAAAGGATTAATTCCTTTTTCCTGCAAAATACGCGTGCTCGTGTGATATTCTTGAATAAAGACAGCTCTTATAAACAATTTATTTAGATTTCCAAAACCGGAGTGATATGTCTTGTTTCTACAAGGAACTGTAGCCTTCACCACTACAGGTTACATCATGCGTCATCGTCTTCCATCTTGGATTCTTCGTCGGGACTAGAACTTGAAATCATTAGAACATTTTGTTACTAGGACTTCTAAAATTTCATTCGTGGATTATTCGTGGATTATTTTTGGATTTGATTCTTAAAACCATAAGCTCATATTTTTTCATTTTTACAGAATTTTTCCAGGGAAATAAGTTATTATATTTTTCAAAGCTTGTTGTTTTCACTCTTTCTTGTATTACTGTTTATTTGTGCCTAAACACGTAAAATAGGACTTGAAAGAGCTAATAGTGTTGTTGGTGGAAACTTTAATCAGTGACACAGTAACATCCAACGGTTTACAACTTATTTATTAGATTTTACGAGCTTGCAAGAGAATGACCACCGTAGAAACACCGTTTTCGCGATCGTACCAAGCAATATTGGTTTTCCAATGATCGCCCTTATTTCACCTGAATTCCTTTGTTACGTTTAATGAACTGAGTGAATGTTTGTTCCATACCTGTGCGAAGTTCTCGTGCGGTTTGTGTCTCGTCGAGCATATGAAGACTGGGACATAATCTTGACGTACTGGAAGTTTTTCTTGATTCTTTTTGCGAAGACATTATTGTTTTTTTCTTTTGTCATCCCCGAATGACATATAATCCCGTCCGAAAACACCCTGCGTGTATTCGTAAACCGACAGTGACAAATCAGTGGACCTTTCTTTTTTCCTTTCTTAGAGTGCGCGGTTGCGTAAACATTCTTGAACGCTTTCCAGGCCATACCACAGACATGCCAAGTTCGATAACAATTGTCCAACCTGTATTCGTAAATGTCGTTCAGTAACATTAAGATGTTCCTATTAACGTAGATTACCCTCGGGACATAGGCGTGTATATGAGTCAGGTAAATCACGTTTGCGTTTTTATGTCCCTCATGTGAAAATATTCTCTCATGAGTTTTTGACGATCTTTGGATTACGTCGCCGTACGCTACAAGATTATTCAACCACACCTCTAAATCGTCCAAAGACGTCGCCATCGACAACATCGTGTATAAAAGGTTGCTAAAATCGTGAAGTACATCATGACACGAATGAGTGTCTGCCGATGGTGTCACTAAGTGTCAGGTAAGTCAACACATTATGAGATTTAGCAACAAGTGAGTCTTTCCTGATTTGGACGGACCAATAATGATCCCTCTAATTGAATTTGGACATGCATCTGTATGCTGGAGTTGATGCGCGTGCAGAAAAATTAATAACTTCAAGAATACCCTTGTGCGTGTTTTTTTTTAAAAACACTAAAAGAATGTCTACCATTTGAAGCCATTGTGATTACTAATAACCGCGAGTTTATAAAAATGCAATCCCGATCACGTTGAAAAGTGGATGATTTGTCATCACGCTGTGGAATTATGAAATATTCATTTGCTGATTTAAAAAATAGCAGACAACGTGCTAGCATGCCCGGATCAAGTACTCACGTACTTATAAAAACGAAGAACTACTGGAAGTGGAGATATCTTGTTAGGAAAACTTGGATTTCCAGGCACTAAATATCCAGGGGAAAGTGTATCCCGGGATATAATTATTGCGGACATCAGACACGGCTAAATATGCGATTGGACTCTATAGACCGATCAAAAAATATAGAAGAACCTTACAACAGTGGTTGGAGAACACGTTGCACATTAGTTCGTCAAAGACCGCTCCGGTGGCCTAAGTGATCAGAGCGTCCTCCTCGGATGCGGAATGTCGCAGGTTAGAACCTCGGCCGAGTCATATCAAAGACTTATAAAAATGGTACTAGCAGCTGCCCCGTTTGGCGCTCAGAATTAAGAGGTTAGTGTTAGTACTGGTCGGCCTTGTGTTTGGATGATGAGACTGGGTGGGACATCATGCTACATGTCTGCGGGATAATGCCCCAGTGCTCGGCATCACTTTAAACTACCACACTGCAGACATCGTAGCGATATGACTGAAAATTGTTAAAGCTACGTTAAAAATCCAAATGGCTCAAGCACACACTCAGGTCGTCAATGGTGGTATAAAAACAAATATTTTATTTTATTGGAAGTACTCAACAGCAACAATTTCCAAGAACTAGCGCATTAGGATGACGTCAACAAAAAGGAGAAACTTCAATGTGATCTCTTAAGACCTTACGCGCCTGGCACATAATAATAATAATGAGGACTTTGTATAGTGCCTAATCTTTAGAAGCTCTAAGCGCTTTACAACATTAGGCAACACCTATAAGATAAAAAACATAATATTATTAATACAAAAACAAACAACACGAAATTAGAAAAACATTAAAAAATAAAAAACATGCTGAGAATATTTTAGGTAGGAAACATTATTAGGTCTTTAAGTTTGTTCTTGCAGTCCAAATAAGTGAGTTTTGAGAGCCCTCTTGAATGTGATCACTGTGTCTTTGTGCCTACGTTCAGTGGGCAATTCATTCCACGTTGCTGGGCCCTGGTATGCAAAAGAACGCTGTCCATATGACTTTGTTTTCATAGTGTGAATAATGAGTATACGATTGTCAGAAGAGGAGTGTAAGAATCTTGCTGGTGTATACACATCGGTGAGATCGGATAGGTATGTTGGACTAGAGTCCGACACTGAAATGTAGCACAGAGAACAAATTTTGTGTTTGATTCTGGATCGAATGGATAGCCAGTGTAGGGTACAGAGCAGCGGGGAGGTGTGCTCTGATCGTGGTACTCTAATTATGATCCGAGCAGCTGTGTTTTGAACTTTTTGAAGTTTCTGGAGTAGATATTGAGATGAACCAGACAGAATTGAGTTACAATAGTCCAGTCTTGAAAGTACTAATGAATACACAAGTGTTTTAGTGGCATCAACTGAAAGATATTTGCGAATTGAGCTGATGTGTCTCAGCTCAAGATATGCAGCCTTGCATATGTTCATGACATGTTGGTGCAATGTGAGAGTTCTGTCCAGAGTAACACCTAGGTTTCGTACTGACTGTGTGAATTTAATGTTGGCATTGCTGATATTTATTGTTTGAGGTAAAGGATGTGAATGAGAAAGTCTTTGTGTTGTGATCAGAATGGCCTCAGTTGTATCATCATTCATCTGCAGCTTGTTACAAGTCATCCATTATTTCACATCAGAAATGCACCTCTCTACACCTTGGATGGTAGCATCAACTTCAGTTGGGTGGCTAGATTTGTATATTTGGGTGTCATCAGCGTACAATTGGTGAGACACTGGATGATGATCTATGACACTTGAGAGCGACTGAGTGTACAGAATGAAGAGAACAGGTCCAAGAACAGACCCCTGTGGAACACCACAACATAGATCAACTGGGCTGGAGTGTATTCGATTTGCAGATACAATTTGTGTCCTGTTGACCAAGTAGTACTTGAACCAGAGTAAGGCTGTATCTTGAATGCCAAATACATGCTGGAGACGGTGAAGTAATAAATCATGGTCTATTGTGTCAAATGCTGCAGACAAATCAAGGAGGGTGAGGACTGTAATCTTTCCACTATCCAACGCAGACAGAATGTCATTAACTACTTTTAGAAGAGTAGTTTCAGTACTGTGGCAAGGGCGATATGCAGAATGTACATTGCTAAAATGACTATTTGAATTTAGATGAGATACAAGCTGGGATAGAACAACCTTTTCACAAAAATTATTTCTCACACGGTTTATAAGAAATAAACTTACCGCTGGAATATTCTATCTGCGATGGATGCCAAACTTTCCGCCGTTTATTACAGTCCATGTGGTTATTAGTACGGTGTCTCAGCCAACAAAAAGCTAGCAAACGCAGCTCATGTCAGTGATAGTTTCGCACCAGCGTTGCTGGCAAAACATACGTTGACGCAAGGCGCCACAAAAAAATATAGGGAAAATTTGATATTATAATACACAACGAAGTTCATAAGGCCGAGATTCTTTTTTTTCACCACACAATAAGGTACTCAGCATGCAAGCACGCTATGGTCGCAAACAATATACATACAAATAGGAGTTAATAGTTGTTGATGTCACCAGCTGAAACAAACAAGCCGAAACACTCATGTCCAGTGGTTCAACGAGTATAGCAGACGCGTTTAAACGTATCTACGAGCGCAGACCACAAACATGGTCAGCACTTTCACAAACAAAGAATCTCTTAGAACAGTATCATCATTGATGAAACAGAATCAAGTATAAATTCGTCGTGGGTATGTCAGGTTCATCGCAACCTGGCTATCGTTGAATGATTGAACCGTACTCTCGAACTCATTAGAAACAACAATTCTCAGATGTTGTTCAGTCGGATATACGTAGCCATCTACGCACGCTGACGAAAACGTAACGCCCGGTAGAGTTTTGTTATTTAAAAAAAGAAAAACATTCCAAGACGTTAGTAGCATTTGAGATTTCGCACGTGGACAACATAATTAAGTTTCCCTCGCAGATTCGTGACAAGCTTAAAACATTCAATAAACTTAGGCACGCTGGTGCCTTTAACGAGATTTATCCACGTTGATGTTTGATGTCTTTAAATAGATTTATCCACGTTGATGTCTTTAATGAGATTTATCAACATTGATGTCTTTAATGAGATTTATCCACGTTGATGTCTTTAAATAGATTTATCCACGTTGATGTCTTTAATGAGATTTATCAACATTGATGTCTTTTACGAGATGTATCCACGTTGCTCTCTTTAATGAGATTTATCAACATTGATGTCTTTTACGAGATTTATCCACGTTGATGTCTTTTACGAGATTTATCCACGTCGATGTCTTTTACGAGATTCATCAACACTGATGTCTTTTTCGAGATTTATCCACGTTGATGTATTTAACGAGATTTATCCACGTTGATGTCTTTTACGAGATTTATCCACGTTGATGTCTTTAACGAGATTTATCCACGCTGATGTCTTTTACGAGATTTATCCATGTTGATGTCTTTAACGAGATTTATCCACGTTGATGTCTTTTACGAGATTTATCCACGTTGATGTCTTTAAATAGATTTATCCACGTTGATGTTTTTAATGAGATTTATCAACATTGATGTCTTTAATGAGATTTATCCACGTTGATGTCTTTAAATAGATTTATCCACGTTGATGTTTTTAATGAGATTTATCAACATTGATGTCTTTCACGAGATTTATCCACGTTGATGTCTTCAATGAGATTTATCAACATTGATGTCTTTTACGAGATTTATCCACGTTGATGTCTTTTACGAGATTTATCAACATTGATGTCTTTTACGAGATTTATCAACATTGATGTATTTTACGAGATTTATCCATGTTGATGTATTTTACGAGATTTATCCACGTTGATGTCTTTAACGAGATTTATCCACGTTGATGTCTTTTACGAGATTTATCCATGTTGATGTCTTTTACGAGATTTATCAACATTGATGTCTTTTACGAGATTTATCCACGTTGATGTCTTTAATGAGATTTATCAACATTGATGTCTTTAATGAGATTTATCCACGTTGATGTCTTTAAATAGATTTATCCACGTTGATGTCTTTAATGAGATTTGTTAACATTGATGTCTTTTACGAGATTTATCTACGTTGATGTCTTTTACGAGATTTTTCCACGTTGATGTCTTTTACGAGATTTATCCACGTTGATGTCTTTAATGAGATTTATCAACATTGATGTCTTTAATGAGATTTATCCACGTTGATGTCTTTAAATAGATTTATCCACGTTGATGTCTTTAATGAGATTTGTTAACATTGATGTCTTTTACGAGATTTATCCACGTTGATGTCTTTTACGAGATTTTTCCACGTTGATGTCTTTTACGAGATTTATCCACGTTGATGTCTTTTACGAGATTTATCCACGTTGATGTCTTTAACGAGATTTATCCACGTTGATATGTTTTACGAGATTTATCCACGTTGATGTCTTTAACGAGATTTATCCACGTTGATGTCTTTTACGAGATTTATCCACGTTGATGTCTTTTACGAGATTTATCCACGTTGATGTCTTTTACGAGATTCATCAACACTGATGTCTTTTTCGAGATTTATCCACGTTGATGTCTTTAACGAGATTTATCCACGTTGATGTATTTAACGAGATTTATCCACGTTGATGTCTTTTACGAGATTTATCCACGTTGATGTCTTTTACGAGATTTATCCACGTTGATGTCTTTTACGAGATTTATCCACGTTGATGTCTTTAACGAGATTTATCCACGTTGATGTCTTTTACCAGATTTATCCACGTTGATGTCTTTTAATGAGATTTATCAACATTGATGTCTTTAATGAGATTTATCCACGTTGATGTCTTTAAATAGATTTATCCACGTTGATGTCTTTAATGAGATTTATCAACATTGATGTCTTTTACGAGATTTATCCACGTTGATGTCTTTAATGAGATTTATCAACATTGATGTCTTTTACGAGATTTATCCACGTTGATGTCTTTTACGAGATTTATCCATGTTGATGTGTTTTACGAGATTTATCCACGTTGATGTCTTTAACGAGATTTATCCACGTTGATGTCTTTTACGAGATTTATCAACATTGATGTCTTTTACGAGATTTATCCACGTTGATGTCTTTAACGAGATTTATCCACGTTGATGTCTTTTACGAGATTTATCCATGTTGATGTCTTTTACGAGATTTATCAACATTGATGTCTTTTACGAGATTTATCCACATTGATGTCTTTAATGAGATTTATCAACATTGATGTCTTTAATGAGATTTATCCACGTTGATGTCTTTAAATAGATTTATCCACGTTGATGTCTTTAATGAGATTTATCAACATTGATGTCTTTTACGAGATTTATCCACGTTGATGTCTTTAATGAGATTTATCAACATTGATGTCTTTAATGAGATTTGTTAACATTGATGTCTTTTACGAGATTTATCCACGTTGATGTCTTTTACGAGATTTATCCACGTTGATGTCTTTTACGAGATTTTTCCACGTTGATGTCTTTTACGAGATTTATCCACGTTGATGTCTTTTACGAGATTATCCACGTTGATGTCTTTTACTAGATTCATCAAGATTGATGTCTTTTACGAGATTTATCCACGTTGATGTATTTAACGAGATTTATCCACGTTGATGTCTTTTACGAGATTTATCCACGTTGATGTCTTTAACGAGATTTATCCACGTTGATGTCTTTTACGAGATTTATCAACATTGATGTCTTTTACGAGATTTATCCACGTTGATGTCTTTTACGAGATTTTTCCACGTTGATGTCTTTTACGAGATTTATCCACGTTGATGTCTTTTACGAGATTATCCACGTTGATGTCTTTTACTAGATTCATCAAGATTGATGTCTTTTACGAGATTTATCCACGTTGATGTATTTAACGAGATTTATCCACGTTGATGTCTTTTACGAGATTTATCCACGTTGATGTCTTTTACGAGATTTATCCACGTTGATGTCTTTAACGAGATTTATCCACGTTGATATGTTTTACGAGATTTATCCACGTTGATGTCTTTAACGAGATTTATCCACGTTGATGTCTTTTACGAGATTTATCCACGTTGATGTCTTTAAATAGATTTATCCACGTTGATGTCTTTAAATAGATTTATCCACGTTGATGTCTTTAATGAGATTTGTTAACATTGATGTCTTTTACGAGATTTATCTACGTTGATGTCTTTTACGAGATTTTTCCACGTTGATGTCTTTTACGAGATTTATCCACGTTGATGTCTTTAATGAGATTTATCAACATTGATGTCTTTAATGAGATTTATCCACGTTGATGTCTTTAAATAGATTTATCCACGTTGATGTCTTTAATGAGATTTGTTAACATTGATGTCTTTTACGAGATTTTTCCACGTTGATGTCTTTTACGAGATTTTTCCACGTTGATGTCTTTTACGAGATTATCCACGTTGATGTCTTTTACTAGATTCATCAAGATTGATGTCTTTTACGAGATTTATCCACGTTGATGCATTTAACGAGATTTATCCACGTTGATGTCTTTTACGAGATTTATCCACGTTGATGTCTTTTACGAGATTTATCCACGTTGATGTCTTTAACGAGATTTATCCACGTTGATATGTTTTACGAGATTTATCCACGTTGATGTCTTTAACGAGATTTATCCACGTTGATGTCTTTAACGAGATTTATCCACGTTGATGTCTTTTACGAGATTTATGCACGTTGATGTCTTTAATGAGATTTATCCACGTTGAGGTCTTTAATGAGATTTCTCAACATTGATGTCTTTTACGAGATTTTTCCACGTTGATGTCTTTTACGAGATTTATCCACGTTGATGTCTTTTACGAGATTTATCCACGTCGATGTCTTTTACGAGATTCATCAACACTGATGTCTTTTTCGAGATTTATCAACATTGATGTATTTTACGAGATTTATCCATGTTGATGTATTTTACGAGATTTATCCACGTTGATGTCTTTAACGAGATTTATCCACGTTGATGTCTTTTACGAGATTTATCCATGTTGATGTCTTTTACGAGATTTATCAACATTGATGTCTTTTACGAGATTTATCCACGTTGATGTCTTTAATGAGATTTATCAACATTGATGTCTTTAATGAGATTTATCCACGTTGATGTCTTTAAATAGATTTATCCACGTTGATGTCTTTAATGAGATTTGTTAACATTGATGTCTTTTACGAGATTTATCCACGTTGATGTCTTTTACGAGATTTTTCCACGTTGATGTCTTTTACGAGATTTATCCACGTTGATGTCTTTTACGAGATTTATCCACGTTGATGTCTTTAACGAGATTTATCCACGTTGATATGTTTTACGAGATTTATCCACGTTGATGTCTTTAACGAGATTTATCCACGTTGATGTCTTTTACGAGATTTATCCACGTTGATGTCTTTTACGAGATTTATCCACGTCGATGTCTTTTACGAGATTCATCAACACTGATGTCTTTTTCGAGATTTATCCACGTTGATGTCTTTAACGAGATTTATCCACGTTGATGTATTTAACGAGATTTATCCACGTTGATGTCTTTTACGAGATTTATCCACGTTGATGTCTTTTACGAGATTTATCCACGTTGATGTCTTTTACGAGATTTATCCACGTTGATGTCTTTAACGAGATTTATCCACGTTGATGTCTTTTACGAGATTTATCCACGTTGATGTCTTTAAATAGATTTATCCACGTTGATGTTTTTAATGAGATTTATCAACATTGATGTCTTTTACGAGATTTATCCACGTTGATGTCTTTTAATGAGATTTATCAACATTGATGTCTTTAATGAGATTTATCCACGTTGATGTCTTTAAATAGATTTATCCACGTTGATGTCTTTAATGAGATTTATCAACATTGATGTCTTTTACGAGATTTATCCACGTTGATGTCTTTAATGAGATTTATCAACATTGATGTCTTTTACGAGATTTATCCACGTTGATGTCTTTTACGAGATTTATCCATGTTGATGTGTTTTACGAGATTTATCCACGTTGATGTCTTTAACGAGATTTATCCACGTTGATGTCTTTTACGAGATTTATCAACATTGATGTCTTTTACGAGATTTATCCACGTTGATGTCTTTAACGAGATTTATCCACGTTGATGTCTTTTACGAGATTTATCTATGTTGATGTCTTTTACGAGATTTATCAACATTGATGTCTTTTACGAGATTTATCCACATTGATGTCTTTAATGAGATTTATCAACATTGATGTCTTTAATGAGATTTATCCACGTTGATGTCTTTAAATAGATTTATCCACGTTGATGTCTTTAATGAGATTTATCAACATTGATGTCTTTTACGAGATTTATCCACGTTGATGTCTTTAATGAGATTTATCAACATTGATGTCTTTAATGAGATTTGTTAACATTGATGTCTTTTACGAGATTTATCCACGTTGATGTCTTTTACGAGATTTATCCACGTTGATGTCTTTTACGAGATTTTTCCACGTTGATGTCTTTTACGAGATTTATCCACGTTGATGTCTTTTACGAGATTATCCACGTTGATGTCTTTTACTAGATTCATCAAGATTGATGTCTTTTACGAGATTTATCCACGTTGATGTATTTAACGAGATTTATCCACGTTGATGTCTTTTATGAGATTTATCCACGTTGATGTCTTTAACGAGATTTATCCACGTTGATGTCTTTTACGAGATTTATCAACATTGATGTCTTTTACGAGATTTATCCACGTTGATGTCTTTTACGAGATTTTCCCACGTTGATGTCTTTTACGAGATTTATCCACGTTGATGTCTTTTACGAGATTATCCACGTTGATGTCTTTTACTAGATTCATCAAGATTGATGTCTTTTACGAGATTTATCCACGTTGATGTATTTAACGAGATTTATCCACGTTGATGTCTTTTACGAGATTTATCCACGTTGATGTCTTTTACGAGATTTATCCACGTTGATGTCTTTAACGAGATTTATCCACGTTGATATGTTTTACGAGATTTATCCACGTTGATGTCTTTAACGAGATTTATCCACGTTGATGTCTTTTACGAGATTTATCCACGTTGATGTCTTTAATGAGATTTATCAACATTGATGTCTTTAATGAGATTTATCCACGTTGATGTCTTTAAATAGATTTATCCACGTTGATGTCTTTAATGAGATTTGTTAACATTGATGTCTTTTACGAGATTTATCCACGTTGATGTCTTTTACGAGATTTTTCCACGTTGATGTCTTTTACGAGATTATCCACGTTGATGTCTTTTACTAGATTCATCAAGATTGATGTCTTTTACGAGATTTATCCACGTTGATGCATTTAACGAGATTTATCCACGTTGATGTCTTTTACGAGATTTATCCACGTTGATGTCTTTAATGAGATTTATCAACATTGATGTCTTTAATGAGATTTATCCACGTTGATGTCTTTAAATAGATTTATCCACGTTGATGTCTTTAATGAGATTTGTTAACATTGATGTCTTTTACGAGATTTATCCACGTTGATGTCTTTTACGAGATTTTTCCACGTTGATGTCTTTTACGAGATTATCCACGTTGATGTCTTTTACTAGATTCATCAAGATTGATGTCTTTTACGAGATTTATCCACGTTGATGCATTTAACGAGATTTATCCACGTTGATGTCTTTTACGAGATTTATCCACGTTGATGTCTTTAACGAGATTTATCCACGTTGATATGTTTTACGAGATTTATCCACGTTGATGTCTTTAACGAGATTTATCCACGTTGATGTCTTTAACGAGATTTATCCACGTTGATGTCTTTTACGAGATTTATGCACGTTGATGTCTTTAATGAGATTTATCCACGTTGATGTCTTTAATGAGATTTCTCAACATTGATGTCTTTTACGAGATTTTTCCACGTTGATGTCTTTTACGAGATTTATCCACGTTGATGTCTTTTACGAGATTTATCCACGTCGATGTCTTTTACGAGATTCATCAACACTGATGTCTTTTTCGAGATTTATCCACGTTGATGTATTTAACGAGATTTATCCACGTTGATGTTTTTTACGAGATTTATCCACGTTGATGTCTTTTACGAGATTTATCCACGTTGATGTCTTTTACGAGATTTATCCACGTTGATGTTTTTAACGAGATTTATCCACGTTGATGTCTTTTACGAGATTTATCCACGTTGATGTCTTTAAATAGATTTATCCACGTTGATGTTTTTAATGAGATTTATCAACATTGATGTCTTTTACGAGATTTATCCACGTTGATGTCTTTTAATGAGATTTATCAACATTGATGTCTTTAATGAGATTTATCCACGTTGATGTCTTTAAATAGATTTATCCACGTTGATGTCTTTAATGAGATTTATCAATATTGATGTCTTTTACGAGATTTATCCACGTTGATGTCTTCAATGAGATTTATCAACATTGATGTCTTTTACGAGATTTATCCACGTTGATGTCTTTTACGAGATTTATCCATGTTGATGTGTTTTGCGAGATTTATCTACGTTGATGTCTTTAACGAGATTTATCCACGTTGATGTCTTTTACGAGATTTATCAACATTGATGTCTTTTACGAGATTTATCCACGTTGATGTCTTTAACGAGATTTATCCACGTTGATGTCTTTTACGAGATTTATCCATGTTGATGTCTTTTACGAGATTTATCAACATTGATGTCTTTTACGAGATTTATCCACATTGATGTCTTTAATGAGATTTATCCACGTTGATGTCTTTAAATAGATTTATCCACGTTGATGTCTTTAATGAGATTTATCAACATTGATGTCTTTTACGAGATTTATCCACGTTGATGTCTTTAATGAGATTTATCAACATTGATGTCTTTAATGAGATTTGTTAACATTGATGTCTTTTACGAGATTTATCCACGTTGATGTCTTTTACGAGATTTATCCACGTTGATGTCTTTTACGAGATTTTTCCACGTTGATGTCTTTTACGAGATTTATCCACGTTGATGTCTTTTACGAAATTATCCACGTTGATGTCTTTTACTAGATTCATCAAGATTGATGTCTTTTACGAGATTTATCCACGTTGATGTATTTAACGAGATTTATCCACGTTGATGTCTTTTACGAGATTTATCCACGTTGATGTCTTTTACGAGATTTATCCACGTTGATGTCTTTAACGAGATTTATCCACGTTGATATGTTTTACGAGATTTATCCACGTTGATGTCTTTAACGAGATTTGTCCACGTTGATGTCTTTTACGAGATTTATCCACGTTGATGTCTTTTACGAGATTTATCCACGTTGATGTCTTTAAATAGATTTATCCACGTAAATGTCTTTAATGAGATTTCTCAACATTGATGTCTTTTACGAGATTTTTCCACGTTGATGTCTTTTACGAGATTTATCCACGTTGATGTCTTTAACGAGATTATCTTGATATTCAGATGACCACTCACATGAAGTTGCAAGTGCTTCGGGTGCCAACGGCTCGATGTCGAAAGAGAAACCGAATACGCCGTTATTGTCATATCTTTTTCACATCGAAATCAGTCGGATCGACCCAAGCAAATTCACTTGTTGGCATTGGCTCCATCATGGTCCATCTACAATGGTTACTGGTGTCGAAGTACATGATGTATCTGCTTAGTCGCTCAGGATCGTAATTTTCCTCCATATAGTTATTTGCTCGAGCATGACGATGACTCACCATGGATTTTCCGCCACGATTTCCATGATTGATTAATTGTACTGATTAATATCGGTTAGTAATTCCAGCTCGCCTTTGGTTTTTTACCACCACTCAACCCAATACATTCCGGATAGTACCGGATGAAGACCGTGGACGCGCATTAAACATTTTATGAAGGCCTCAAACATCTTTGAGCAATAATACGTCCGTACGTAAATACAAATCATGATAATATATTAGAGTGCTGCGTTTAAATGTCGTCCCAACACATTTTCCGCGTGGTCGTAGTTGTCGCTGAAAATTCCTACTCTGGAGAGCGATGAATAAGAAGCATCTGTTGGTTGTAGAGACGTCTCTGAAATAAAAATTGTTCCACGACGGTATGTGCTCGAATGGATATATACTTTGTCGCTGGTAGAGACGAAATGGCAATTCCCTGCATGATGAAATGACCATCATATCTATGTAAATTATTTAACAAGACTGGAATTTTTATTGTATCATGATAAATTCGCAAATGTCATTAATTTAGCGTGTGTTGCTCGTCTATTCGCACCAGTGACATGGCACAGATCGCGAACAGCGTCGCAAAATCCATCTGATGTTACAGTTTGCTTTTCGCAGATCTAAAATAAGGTTGCGTATCTTCGTTCATCGTAATCAAGTCAGCTGAATTTCTTAGAAGTTGTGTATGTGCGTCGCGGGAGCTTCAACATATCTGACAAACGGTATCAACGGCATTTTCTCCACTATCTAATAATAGTTGTGCAGGCAAACCAGATTCGTTGGCGACGGCTTCATAGTTTGCTGCTACGTTACTGGCAACTGGAACGTTGAAACCCTCTAAATCTGTATAAATAACGTATGGAACTTGTATCCGTCATTGGAATCAACTAAACTTCACAATCTTTTACCATGTTGCGACATAACTGTGCCATGTGACTTTGACCTAATTCATGCTTAGTAAAAACTGTCGACGTCGCTACTGCTGGCTGCAACATACATGCATACAACGTCGGTAAAGGATATTTTCTTCAACGGTGCCCAGTGTTCTTGGAACCCATTCTGTCAAAATCTTGTATCCACACGCAATGATAATGGCAACTGTCATTCAGTGGTAAGTAACAAATCAATGTTATTTTGATAATTTCATAATCGTATCCATTTAAGTCCATAATCCCGTTTGAATATGCTGAAGGCTATAGTCGGATTCACTCCAACATTTTTCCATTAGAAACTTTGAAAAGAAATTGCATATTTCCAAACATAGACTCGTGTATTAGTCATATTTTTCTTATTTATTCAGTGTTGTTGCTAGCGGGCTGTATCGCTGAAAAATTTGCCCTTCCGAAGCACTGATCGTCGTTGTGTTACACGTTGATGGCAACTTGCTGTGGAATACATGATATCATAGGAATTTAATTTGCGCCTCGAAATGGCGGGTAAAAAGAAATTCTCAAATCAAGTTCAGCACAAGCCTGTAACGTCCTTCCTCTACCATCTCGTGTATAGTTATCAAACCGTTTTATAATTACGGCAGATCCTTGGCTGATTTTATTTTCTATGTCGCTGTTGTCTAAGATCACAAAGGCGTTACTTGAAAAATGTCCATATGATTATTTAGTAATGACTCACGGCATAATAAAATCTGCCACAAGAACGATATTCACCTTTATTCTGCAATTTACTTCAACCCGATGATGCATTATTTGTTCGATTTCACGCTTCATCTTTGAAGCATTGTAGCGTATCTGTGAGGTTCGTACTCATCCGAAATTGTGGCTATATAAACTCGAAAATCGCCACTGCGTCGCGATGAAATAAGCATAAGTCTTCCAAAACATTTACCAGCTTGTTACTCATCGATTTAGCTTCTCAGCTGTCTCACTAAGTGATTTCACAGTCCGAGTAACCCAATACCCAACAACGCAACTATATCTTGCTTTTTAGATCATACTGGGATTTCAACATTGTTGGCTCTGGCATGTTCACCTGATTTGTTATGGTTGGTAAACCACAAATGTGTATATGACAATAATTCTCTAAATCAAACTGATTAAATCCTGCCAAAACTGGCCACTTCGATGTTAAAATATTTTTGCCGCATGATAACGCGCGTGAATTTATTCCAAGGTTCATATTCAGGCATAACTGGTTGCACATTTTTAATCCAGCACCGCATTTCAAACAGGATTTATGGCCTATATTTCCATTACGAAATGCTTGGTTGGGAGTTTTTGCAGTATTCATAAACACATCTACTTCGACATACTTCTGCCGTCCCCACCCCATATTTAGCCACTGACATTATTACGCCCGTATCTCCCAGGTATATGTACCATACAATATATACTTTTTCAACCAGCTTACTACTAAGACCCTTGCTCTGCGGTCATCTGAGGCCGGTCGGTTAAAATTAAACGGAGTTTTAAAAAATTGTTTTCAGATAGAACGCTACGGTGAGAATGTGTAACTGTATTAGAGGGGGAGGCCGATCTCCAAGCACTCATTTCGATATTACTCTGAGAGAATTCTGTCCTCGGAATGACATTTATTGGAATAAAAAGATGTTCTGTCATTTGAAGTAATATGTAGCACCTTAAAATCTGATCTGTTGCAAGGGTGACATTTTATTGTCTGCGGTAAATTTCTCATTGATCTTAATGTCAGAAAAATGTATATGAAGCAGACGAAGTCAGCTGTTGAATATGGTAGCACTAATCTAAAGAAATCTTTACTGCGTTTTTGAATCAGAAGCAATAAAATACTATTCTGAAAGTGTCTCTGCCTTCTTGTTGTTTAACTAATTTATTTGCTGATAAATTATTTTCAGCTTTAACACCTCTATGTTCCTTTTGACGGTACGTTTTGTTTTCTTATGGGTCTTTCTTTTCTTTCTCTCAATTAGTGCATATTAAATAATGAACCTCCATTCCTACGACTATGGTTGATTGGTAAGGTCTAAAGATGACTATCTCGGTCAGGATAAATTCAAGCAGATAATATCTTTCCAGGGTTTTCTGACAATCATTTCTTAATTAATCGGAGAATACTAAAGAAAATAAGCAAATGAAGTAACGTTTACACTGGTGTGTCATTTGCATGAAATAGAAAATAGTTAAGTATGTACAGAAAGCATGTTTTGCTTTACTAGTTTTCTCATTTACGCAAAATCATACACTCAGAATTTGTATCTCACGGCTTGAGTCAATAAAAATGTGATCAATAGTTTTAACTGTCGTTTTGTCATTTAAGTTTTTCAAATATTCCTCTTTGGAAAAGTGATCTAAATCAAAGTGTATCAAAGTTTTAGTTAAACAGAGCAGATGGCACGGAAAATGTAACATTCTCCTCAAAAACAGAACCTGAGGTGAACTCAAATGTTTCTAAAATATGAACTGAAGCATCTTGACTTATTTCAAATGGAAATGTGGACCCAATGAACGCGATATTTCCAGGAGTTTCCGTTATTGGCTTGATTTTGTAAAACTAGCCAGACATTTTTCTTAGCCATTTTTTTAACATTTTTGTTCACTATCTGACAGATGCTAGACTGACAACAATTCCAAGCATCAAAGAGTACCTAAATACAACTTGAAAAGTGTACCAAGTTTGGCTAAACTACGTTGAACAGTTTGATAGTTATGGTCAAGAAACAAAGATGTTTGTGATCAGAGAGATGGACATAGCAATAACCATATATCCACTATCCCTGGGACTAAGATGCAATCTTCATTTCCAATCACAATAGCTGTATTACTAGAAGACGACAGTTGCACGTTTTCAACAATGTACAACAAAATACCATACAAAAATTTGAAACTGAAGAATTGTAAATAGCAAAAGGCACACAAACACCACTTATCTTTTAAATGGTGCAATAATTGTTTTTTGCTGTTTTTAAAAAAAAAAGATTTTGCTCTCGAAGCAAGAATGCAAACAGACTGAATATTACTCCATAATGTGCATGCAACAACCAGGTAATGTTCCTCTCCTGACACAAGTGAAAGAATATAAATGATAAAAAATAAACGTAAGCAATTAGCATACAAAATGAAGGCTACAGTGACCTGCTTTGGTATGACACGTAGCACTCTTTAGGATGCATGAATAGGTACAGTTCTGCAATAAACTAAATGCAACCTATAATCAAAACAAGTATTTCACAGAGGACTCTCTCAGATGCTGATTATAATCTAACACCTATGTTGTCACTGATAAGTGAACATTAGGTCACTATGACACAATGTGGTGCTGGTAACAAGTTCTGCACAAGATGAATCCAAATAAAACATTTCTGGAATGCTGATGTTTAAGTACCCAATATAATGTAATTCACTGCAAAAACTTAGTAACAACTTGAGCCTGTTCAGCAGAGTATTGTAATATATTTTGACAGGTGTTGTTAGGAGTCTCATGATAAATGCAACCTTAAAATTGAATTTCATTCACTGCAAAATTGTTCAAGAATCTGAAAAACTTCAAGGAAACTGTAAGAAAGAGAAAAGTAGATCAGTGTAACCTTACCTTCCTAACTGTAATTTCTATTCCCCAACATAAAAGCATCAGTGGTAATATGTGCTAGGGATGTCCCTGATGATAATGACTCGGTGGGGGGGGGGGAAGTACAGATTGGACAACACGAAAGAAACTAGAGCACAAGGTGGCTCATCATGACTGACACGTTTCTGTAGCAGGAAACTACGGTCTCCTTTGTTATACTATTTCATGGCCAATTCTATATGGTTGCTTTAGAGCTTTCAACATTTGAGGTTAAAATGTGTTTTCTTGATGCCATCGAGATGCTTTTATTGCACAAACTTTCTTGTGTGTCCTTACAAGGAAATGTTTTAGGTGTAAATCTCATTAGTGTGTACTAAACAAATGCTAGTGCCCACCATATTAAATTAAATCCACATTCAAATATAAAGCTTTTCCCAAAACCTTTTAGGAATGCTGTTGATGTCACTAATGCTATCAAAAAAGTGTTTGCTATGTCTTGTTTTTCCAACAAAACTGAAAACGAAAAGAACACATATTTCAAGATTTTCCTTTATTTTCTTGTAGTTTTCCTTCTTGTTTTATTTTGTCCTTATATTTAATATCATCATTACATTGTACTAAGCTACTGCTGAATGTCACAGAATGCTTAATATTTAGCATCTACAACATGCTTGCCATGTGACCATTAGTCCTGTAAATAGACAGACAAAAATGTTTACATCATCATAGATTCCAAAAGTTAAACTCAAGCAGGTAGGATCATTTACAACAAATGACTGGTTCACTGCCGTTTAAAACTAATTGTGACTGCTTAACAGTTTTGTTCAATATTTTGTTACTTTGAGACTGTTTGAGATTGTTAATGAACTGATGGACCAATTTAGGTTGTTTTATTCTTTAAGAAACTGTTTAAGATAACTACTTTGTTAGGATGTTGTTGTGTTTTGTCTCATCAGACTCTTAAAGACTGCTTAGGTTACAATGCAGTTTTTCTTTTCTTTCACTTTCTCAAGTGTATGCTGTGAGCATGATGTTCAATCTTTAGGGTGAAAACTACTCATTACCTGGACCTTTTTCTGCTCTTTACAATCCAAAATAAAATTCACTATTTACCTTGCTTATGGTTTTATTCTATATTTTTAAAGTCAAATATTTTATCCAACCATTTAAATCCAGAATGTGAACTATAAAAACACGCTTCAAAAATTGCATAAATGTGGATCTTTTATCCTGTCTCTGCTCTAATAAACAAATTTTCCCCAATACTACCATAATATGGAGACTTAAGGACCTGAATTTCCATTTATCTAGACAAAATCTGAAGAAAATATGACATTCTATCATCTCAAATATTTTATACACATTTTTTCTTTTTAAATCTGGGTATTCACTCTCAGTGCAAAGTTTTGAATTCAAACCCAAAGGTATTCAATCATATTGAGTTCGATATCTGCTGTATTTGGTGCAAACACAGTGCTAATACAACTTGAAATAACGTGATTCTATTGACCAAATATCAGGATTCACATTTTATTTAGAAATTTTCCATCTACGTAAAAGGCTATACCACAGTAGAATTTGAAAACTTTACATTTTTTTAAAAATAGTTGTAAAATTTGCCATGTCTTCCTGAGAATTATATTCTGCAAAATATAATATTCATCCAGTTGATTTAGCTACATTTAAGTAGTTTTGCACTGAAAATCTACTTGATCTGTCCAATGCCTCCTTGGGGTTATGATTTGACATGTCATAACATACTTTCACTGGAAAATGACCTTTATGACGAGTATTCACATATGTAAAAATGTTAATATAAGGAGGTTTATCCTACATATTTGTGGCACAGCACCAAGAATTTTCTAGACATTTTGTCTCAAAATGGGTTCTGCTAGTATGGCCCCTTATTTTCCAATGACCTTGAATTTTCATCAACTAAAATATGCTATGAAGAAAGTGCAGATCTATTATAAAAGTGTCAGTCAAATATCTAGTGTATGCTTTATAATATGGATGCAAAGTGGGGTAATTCACCATCTGAAGCATCCATTGTCCATTATAACAAATAATAATGGGATGGGTTGTGGTGTGAATTAGCACACAACTTTCGAAAGACAATTTACTAACTAATGCCTTTTTTTCATTGTTACTTATATTTTTACCATATAAAACATATACACCTAGGAGTAAAACAAGCCAAAAAAATATTTTCCTGTGGTCTTTTCTCTGTATGGCTACACTCCACTTTAAAAATAGCTCAGTCATCTGCATGAGGTTTGATCTTTGCAGTGAAAACTACCCAATACTGAGACTTTTATTCAAAATAAAATCCTCTGCCTCACGTGTGAAATAGTAGAAAAAATGCCTTTTAGAATTAGCTGGTAATTCAGTACTTTTGCTGTTCCAAGTCTGACAAAAGAGATAAGAAAATCCAACCAACATCTGAAACTGTATCTCAAACATTTAATAAACATTTTTTTCCTCTTAAAACCATGCATTTACTTGGTATGTTATCCACATTTTATTCCAAGCTAGATACCTGCAACATCTGGTACACACTAAATGCTTAAACAAAACTGATTAGCACCAACATAAATACTCCTGGATATTACTTTAATTAACACACGATCCCATTACTTAATAGATGGGATTCACCTATAATTTAGAAATTGACCCCCCGATTCAAAATACATAACTGTGAAGTGGGACCATAACAACTTTGCCAGAGTCGTTAAGATTGGTCACTTCTTTGTCATAATAATGAACTGTATCAATGCCATGTTAGACTGATTGAGACTGGTTCACTACTTGCCAGACTGAATGGGGAGGTTTGGTGAGACAAAGGGAGTTATCCACGTCTGAAGCTAGTATTTAACTAGACTGCACCAAATACCATTTTCTGCTATGAATGCATGAACTGCATTCAGTTCTCTTAGTGTTGTATTACAATTTATTCTCTGGGGGTACTTGTACATATAGCAAATATATTTTCAGGTATCCGAATTACCAAAGAAACTTGAATTAAACCAAATGAAGGCTGGAAAACAAGTCTTCCATTTAGAAGTCATGATGGGGCAACAACACATATACCTGAAGTATTTTTCTAGAATGATTATTGGTACATAACTTAAAGCTTGACAATAGATGAAATTACATTAACAACATGCAGACATACAGATCTAATGAAAGTCTTCCCATTAAAAAGAATACAAACAGCAGAAATTGCTGTAAATTATTATAATTCTGCTAGCTATTTTAATCCAATATTTTGTTTGTTTTCTTCTTCTGTACCATCTATTCATACCCAAACATTCACATCCAATCAGAAGCACTCTCTCATCCCGTCTCTCAGAAATAAGCCTGAAAATAACCTTGTCTCATTTCTTCACTAGGATAAGATTTAAGACAAGAAATGTTAGCATCTGTAGAAGTAGCTGTAATGGACATTTCAACAATATGCACTCTGAGGAACTGAACCTTTTCAGCATCAATCTGAAGGAAATGTTAACAGATATACAAATTGCTGGAGGGGAAATATTCTTACATTTACAGCAAACCCCAATTAAAAACTAACAAGCAGGCAATCTGACTGACGGGTTGTTGGGAGAATAATACTTCATACATAGGCATTAATATTATTATTACACTGAATACAAGATATACATACAGAACTTAAAGGCCAAGAGGGAAAACTAACAAGGAGACAGGAAAATAATATATTTCTTTTAATTTTTAAACGTTAAAACCATGAATTTTATTTTAGGGATCAGAGACATCCAAAGTTAAATAAAGGTGCCAGCTAGCTGACTACAAGCTTAGGCCAGCAAGCTATAAAAAACAAGTGCTTTCCTTTCTTAAAATTTGTATCCATAGTTTTGACTTCTTCCCTTTTACAGAAAGATCTTTGGAAGATCAAATGACTGACATGATTTATTTTTACTGGTATACAAGCTTTCAAATACATCATGCTTAAGTTATAAAAATAATGCAGAATTCAAACATTATGACCAGTTTTAACATTTTCAAGCTGGTGGTTTCCATGGAGTTCGTGGTTGGATGAAGCCTTTAGTTCCATCAGGGCCTTTTGGCTGACGCAAGACAATTAGTTTAGGACCAACATTATCATCAACTACACTCTTCAGTCGGCTCATTAAACGCTCTGGACGTTGTATATCCCTATATGGAGGAAGAAATGAAATGAAAATTTATAAATGAAATGACAAGGTGCAATAAGGGTCAATTTTGGCCCCCAATCAGATTCCTTTGATGAAACTCACATAGAGAAAAGAAGTACCTCTCTTCCCAAAATATGTATTTAATTCTTATCAAAGACTGCTTTTAGAACAGAAAATCAACTATTAAAAAGCCAGTGGTTTTATCTTATGTTCTGGAACCTAATTTTGTAGATTATATGTAGAGTATGGCTAAACACATCCCAGTAAAGCTGACTGTTGCAAGAGATATATCTGAAATTCTGCATTTACACATATTACTTTAAATACAGTTGATTATCCCTGACACCTATTTTCATTTTTGTTTAAACACTCATTCTTGTTTTGTCTGCCAATGACTACTTGTATCAAAATCTTGATTGCCTCAGAATAACAATTTGTGTACTTCCATACCATAAATAAATACCAATATCAGATTTTTTGTTATGTAGCAATAGCCATATGTTGCTACAGTGCATAATTAAGAATACGCACCAAATGTTCTAAAAATCAATGATCAAAGAAGTTTTGCGTATGGATCAGCTGTGGAAAGCTTACATTAAAGAAAGCTTATATTAAACTTTATTTTATTACCAATTCAATAAAAATTCTCCTTATATTGATCAATAATCACAAACATTAAGCACTTTTCTTCAATTATACAAGAGAGAGTAAAATACCAAAAGCTGTAAAATGTTCTGTATGCGACGCACTTGTGTTTCTGTATAGTACAAGTACAGTTTTGATACTCATTGTGAAGAAAAAGAGTGGATGTGCATTTTCATCTTATTTTATATTGGCCTACAGAATGAAGGCAAGAAAAAAAAACAGTAAACAGATTTTTACAAATGTTTTCGTTTCAGTGTGTACCCCATATCCCACCATTATTTCATCAACATCATTACTGTGACTTAACCAATAAGAAGTCATCAAAAATAACTGCCTCTCGAACACTTTGAAATGACATTCTAGCTCCAATGTATAGAAGCAGAAAGAACCTAGTATATCCATTGTATTAGCTGAATAATGCTTAAAGTAAAAGAATTAAAAAAACACAGGCTAAAATGGAAATCCCAATTCTGCCCCTGAAAATTAAACAAACAAAATTCAATTGTTCGATGTTCAAATCAATGATGAAACAAGGTAATAGGCAAACTGTCAGGTCTGAAGAAAGTTAAAAAAATGTTCACTTGTACACTGCTTGGGAATCCATTCAGAAACAAAATTTATAAACACTCATGCATGCAATGGACACACACAGTCAGACATGACATTGGGCAGTTGGGCAAATGGTCTTTTTAAAAGGAGCAGGATACTCAAGGATAAATATACAGATTTTAGGCTGGCAATCAGTCTATTGATTTATTATTTAAACTGAAATAATGCAGCAACCATGGTTGGTTGACAGTGTTGCCTGATACTGATAAGATTTCAGTTTGCATGTGAGTACACTCACACATGTACACCCACAAAACTTATAAAGTTGAAAAAGAAAAGAAAATATGTATAAGACATCCAAAATGCAGCAAATAAACCATGGCAAAATACAAAAGATATGCTCTACAAGAACTGATACTGCCACTCTCTCTCACTCACTCTCTCTGTCTCTTTCTGATTCTGATCATGTGACAACTGCCCTTGCCCATTAAGGTATGTATAGTCATCTAATTTAGCAACTGAGAAGAGACCCTATGAAAAATGTTAATAATAATCTTTTTTGATTCAATTTACGTGAGATGTGTGCCACCACTTTGTGCTTTAGGGACTCAATTTCATTTCTTAGGTGGGGAAAGCAGTTGTGAAACTGGTAGAACATCAGATTTGTAATCTATGGGACATAGGTGCGAGACCTTTACAAGCTACAGCTCTGACTGGCTCGCTTAGTGCATCACTGGAAAAGGCATGTAACTTCCATTTCTTTGGATTGATTAATTTAATGCATCAATTTCTATTAAAAAAAACACACACACATATACCCAACCATTTTTTGACAACATTAATGTCTAAGCATTCAGGTGAAATTGGCATATTTTTATTAAAAAAATTGCTTCATGAGTTATTTAAAAATCCTAATTTTCGAGTTATTTTTAAACTCTCCATTCAAACCATTGCATAACAGTTGACAGATAACAGTTTGAGTTATGTATCCAAACATGTAACAAAGTGAAAAGAAAAAAGTAAACAGATTGGTGTGAACAGAATGTGTATGAAAAACAGAAGGCAAAGTATACACTATTTATATTTAACAGAAAACTAAAATTAAAAAATATGGCTTACAACAGGGCTTGAACAGCTACTGTTTGATAAATTAGTATTAACATTACAGCTGTTTTACCTCTACATCAGGGATGCACAGCCTTTTTTTGGCCAAGGGCCAGATTGCATTTTCTAAGACCACTTGAGGGCTGCAAACTCTAATTTCTTTAATATAATTACTGTTCACGTCCCAGATTTCTGTGTTGTTAATTTGCCCTGAGGGCCAGACAGAACACGCTGGCAGGACGGATCTGACCCGCGGGCTGGGGGTTGTGCACCCCTGCTCTACACCGCTGACCCGATTACAAAATGTTTACATTTGACTATGTATAAATGGCTTGGCGAGGTTTCTTAGGGTAACAGATATATATTCAAAGCTTCAATTATCTGCTTCTTGTTTATAAAGATTGTTGCACTTGAAGTAAACAAATGGGCACAATATTCCTGTTCTTCCATAATTATTTCTTTGAAATAGGATGGTATGTATGTGATTCATGCTATGTATATTATGATCTTATTTGCCTGGGTGCTAATAAAACTGAAATTGTAGAACAAGTACAATATAATGTATGCAACTTAATAAGACCAGGTAATAGAAAATTTTAGTCAAAAAACAGTATAACTGGCTGCTTCTTTTCTAATTGCTGTGAACATCAACTGGCTGCTTCTTTTTTAATTGCAGTGAACATCATTCCTCAATGCGCCTTCTCTATATTTACATCCTCTCGTTTAAATATTCCAGTTATTATTTGCACTAAAGAATTATCTCAAAATGCAACAATAAACATAAAGAGAAAAATACAGATGCCCATACAAATATCAATCAACATTTGTATGTCAATTCTGCTTAAAGAAATATAATACAGCATTTTGTTGTTACTGTGAAGTGACCCCATAAAACTGAATACCGACAAAAACAGCATATGGTCTAAGTTGCTCATTTTGCTTTAATTTTTTTTCAAACACTTTCGTACTGACTGCAACTGAGAACATGTATAACATTTTGTAGGTGTTAGATGGTTAAAAATGTTTCTTCTGTCAAAAATTAACATATTGTTGAATGTGGTTAGTTTTTGAGGACTTCATAATGGCTGAAATCTGGAAAACTTTGAGATTTTTTTTATTGAACACATGCTGTTTGTTTAGAAACAAAATTAACAGTTGATTTCTCACTACTTTATTATATCAAGTGTACATATATTGCAGTTGATATATACTGGATATGGCATAACAATAACACATACCATTAATAAACTACCAGTAACAGATGATTTCAAAAACTGATTTTGTATCAATGCCTGTTGATCAGGTAATGTCTGCTTTAGAATCTAACTCCTTTCTTTAAAATGAAAGTACCTACATGAGTAGAACATAAAATTTTCAGAGATTTCAACTTACCTAACAATGTAAACTTTTTTCAAAGTTTCATTTGTTTCTTGACTGCGGGGATAGTTTAATTTGTATAAATACATTGAAGTCAACTGTAATTTTCACACTTTCCACAGATAACACCTCACATGCTGGCACCAATGACATCATCACACATGATAAATTTGACAAAATACACCATATTTTTGAAGACAAAAGGTATAACTATACATAATATATGAAACCACTTTTAAAATACAAAAAATAAATTTTGGACATTCTGTGAGGTCAGTACAGAGAGCTAAAGTATGCAGTGCTTTATATTTAATAGACATCATTTTCAATTTATTAAAAACTGCACAGCTTTATTACTTAATGGTTATACAAGAAAGCAATGGAGCCTAACATCCAATTCTAACACCACAAACCCACAGCTAATCTCAGATAAAATGTATGTAGCTCCTGTCTTCACTTTATTACATGATTCATACAGCTCCAGGGAGATGTTTTTCAATGACTTTTTAAGGATGTTCATAAGTTTCCAATAAATATTTTTCTATCAAAATTGAACTTTCTCCATATGTTGTGTTGTTTCTCAGTTAACAAATTGGTACAAAAGAAAATAAAACCCACGTAATTAATAAGTGTGCCACTAAAGTAAAGTGATGCTATTCCATCTGGTAAATACTCATGTTAAGTGTCATCTAATCCACCCTGTTTTATTTATTTATTCATTTTTGGAAATGAAATACAACAAAACATTTTTAATGTGGCATTTCTTATCCAGGTTTAATACTTTACATTCTGTAAGACAAATTCAAAAGTTTGGGTGGAAAATTTTCATGTAGTTTTTCAAGGGATTCAATAACCTTTTCAAGAATAAAACAACTTTAAAATGCAAAGAAATTTTAAGGCAAACCCTAAATTTCAAGTGTTCTAGTGGTCAAATGATACTATTTCACCTGACACATGACTATGACTTATCTCGTATGCAAGTAGGACTAACCGCCATTTGGGACAATAAAAAAAGGGTCAATTCTTTTGCCATTTTGAATAATGCAAACGGAATCCATGCCAGATCCTGCATAATAAGTGGGTTCACTAGTTTTCCAGGCACAAGTTATTGCGTAAGCGTTGCATACTGACAGAAGTTAAAGCATATGAATCAAACTGATATGAGAGAAAATTCAAACGAAGTCTAATGCTTTCTACTTGTCATTACATAATTCTATTTGATCCTACAGGATTTTACATACAGCAGTCCTGTTTATAAAAACTTACGAGATTTTCCTCACACTGCAGGCTGAGTATTTTCCATTTCGTTGGTTCTGTACTACAACAAACTCCACTTCATCACATGATTGTATCTCCACCCCATCATGAACCTCTGTCATGTGGAAAAAGAGCTTCTTACCCTCCTCTGCCTCGTAGTTGATGAAGCCATACTGAAAGTACATTTTAAAGACAACGCACCATTAAATACTATTATTACAGGCCTCCTAGCTGTTTATAAATACAGCATATACATATTACAATACCCCATATTCTGGAAAACCTATTTACTATTTTCATATATGATAAATGTCCTCTTTAGACCCAAAACAATCAGTTTATAAATCAACACTGCAGTTAAGGCCAACATTACAAGCACAAATCTATTCACTTTACTGAGGAAAAACCAACAACATGCCATTAATTCCAAAGATTCAAGACCTTAACTTGTGCAATAAGAGGTGCAGAACTGCTCTCCAAGTTGTTTAGCACCATGAACTAATCTACCTGTAAGTACGACATTTTACAAAACTCTGAACTGCTTTACCTGTGGGTTCATTTTATCTGCTCACAAGCATATAAACTTGCATAAAAGCTCACTCTGTGTAGATGTTAACACTGAACTATTCCGAGACAATTTACTTGGCACAAGTAACAAACTCCGCTTAAAATGGAATGGAATAAAAGACACATGGTAACAACAGCCTCTACCAAAAACAATAAAGTATTTAATAAAAACAGCTTATTTTCTTCATACATCAGAGTGATGTCCCTCTACTGACCTTGTCCTTGATGGAATCAACTCGAGCTCTGATATATTTTCTTATGGCAGCAATGTTCACAGCACGTTCCTTTTTGGTCGATTTGACAACAGCCACTTGGAACTTGACTATATCACCCTTCTGAAGAAAGTCTCTTTTGTCAGCCAAGCTTGTGATGCCATAGGGATAGGTTTGAGCATCAAGTTCATCTGTCAGGAGTAAATAGCGTTTTAAAACAGCATCATAAATGCACCAGAATTCAGCTGAGGCATAGTCCATATATTTACCAAATGAATACCAACATGAAAACTAGATATATTATTGAATAGCATACAAAAAGCCAAATAACCAGGATTGCTAATATTTATACATCACCATGGAAACACCACCACACATTATTCTGCAGTACATTAAACCCCCAATTCAAACAGCATTTATCTGAAATAAAACAAATTACCATAGATACTCGCTTATAAGTATAGTCCCACTACAAACTGCACAGATCCAGATCTGCCATAATGTAATGTACTGTCAGATCTGGATCTATGCAGTTTATTTGAAGTTATTAGCAAAACAAACATCACAGACCCTAATCTGCCAGTGAATTATACATCAGTTGAACTGGATCTGTGCAGTATGTAATGGGATTAGACATGTTAAGTGAGCATTTAAGTATAAAAAATAATTAACTTCTTTCAGTAATCTTGCAAAATTAATAAATTAAACTAATAAATAAACAAATCTAAGTTATAAATATGTGCCACACCAAATATCTTTTTATAATTTTCACTTTTGTATCGTCACAAATGCCTATGTAAGCTGCATCAAGAATGATTATGCCATGAAAAGGCTAATCGATGTTGTAAATTTATCCTTGATGTTTTAAGCAGCAAAATCAAGCAAGCCTTGTTACAACCCAGTATTTCATTATTTATTGATATATCAACATATGTTTTTGTTTATCCTCTATGAAAACTGGATATCTTTAACAAAACTGCATTCTTATCTTATGTTTATTAGTATTTTTTTATTTTTCTTCAACAATCTAATTACTGTCTAAACAACACACGATTTCATGATGTTAATTAACTCACCATCAGTTCCAACCTGCACTAAGCCAGAATATTCTTCCTGATCAGGGTTCACGATCCTCATTGGGCGAACTATTCTCCCCAGAACAACACCTTTGTCACGCAGTATTTCCTGAAAATATAACACCAATAATGTCTTTGTAAGAACCAACTAACAAACAAATGCATAGAATCCCTGCAACTGGAGTAGTATACATAAAGCGAGGGAGTTAATTCTCACAATGGCAATACTGCAATTTATTCTAAGTTATAATGAAATGTCTGATTTTAATTTGAAACTCAATAACAATAAGAACATTTTGTTTCTGAGCTGAAACTAATGAACTCTAAAAATCTTCATAACTATGTTGTGTAGAAAGAAGAAAGCTGAACTTGTCTGATGTGTTCATGATGTTAGTATGTTTACAACAGTATAAGATTTTATTAAATTCAACTGACAATGCAGTTCTCCCACACAACACCATTTATATAACACAATTCCAGACATAACAGGCAACTACAGTAGCTCAACTGGTACAGCACTGGACTTTTAATCACTGGGTGGGTTTGATAACCATCCAGGTCATTCCAAGTCAGCTACCTTGACGAGTCATTGGAAAGTCACTTTACTCCCATTTTCCTCAGCATGATGTAGCTAATATGTTAAAACTGTCATTAAAACCAACAAAACCAAACCAAATATAACATGGTACCATCATGAACCCAGTGGCTAAAATTAAATCAGTGTACTTAAATTGAGTTATCAAATATATAACAATACAGGCTGAGAGAAAACAACACGAAGCTTAAATTTATATTTTCCTTTCAGAACATTATTATTTGACAAAATTAGAGGCACAAATATCAATTATATTCACTGTCCATAAATAAAATTATTACTATCTGACTAGTGTTGGGTTTTCAACTACCACACCCCACAGTCATCAAATCTTCCATTAATCTCTACAGAGATGCTCCCAGGATTTTATCATAAGGGGGAACAAAAAGGTGTGAGGAAACAGCCATAGTTCGTTATTTACCAAACACTTCTATATCCATCTCTGTTTCTTCCTGTTTAATTCTGTAAGACCCCTACAGAAATCATAATCTTTAAAACCTCAAAATAAGATTCTTCACTAACATATGCTCTTTTAATGTTTAAATCTTCTGACTACTACGCCAGATTTACTGTTCCATAAGGTTGCATTTGGATTTTAAATCCATCAATGCCATTGTCTGCTTGTAAAACGTTGGTATTCTGATAAAAAAAACATCTATTTCTTAATTTCATTTTTAGATTATTATTTGTTTGATTTATCTTAAACTTTATGTTAGGGCTATATGGTCTTCTAGCACATGATCCAGCTGGGCTAATAGCGATGAGAACGAAACAAAAATTGCACTCTACTTCTAAATTGTCTGTATATTAATTTGGCTAATTTGGTCTGCTTTTTCTATGTTTAATTTTGAAATACCACTGAAATGAGGGGTTGACCAGCATACAGTCTGTCTTTGTCCATGCAGCATGTACACTGGACTCATAGTTAACACCATTTCAGTTCAAAATCATTCAATGATATCTCCATTAACACTTTCCCCGTTCCAATAATCTGACATACTTCCTAACTTTAAAAATTTATTGGCTTCATCACTATTATCAGCCAGTATTTGCTTAATTAAATTGTTGTCCAAAGATGAACCACACTGGAAATCAGCCATTTGGGTCCTCTAGATAGCCTTATTATAAACGAGCTTTTGTAACTTTGATAATGCAATGTTCAATCTATATCACAATGCTTGTTACGGGGCCCAATGTGCCAATTAAATTTAGTTAAACATCCATTCATATCAAGAGATGAGATATGTAAACAGTTAAGAAAAAAGATTTCTAATGGCTTATGTTGAAACAAGCACTATAATATTTCTACCAGTTTGATTTATGTCACGACAAGCACTTTAAGGGTGAACAGCTGAATAAAATTATATAATGTGCAGAGTACATTTTCATATGCACGACCTGAAACTTGTGCGAATTTTAGTGCATCTACCACTTTCCAAGTATGTGAATTCATAAAAAGTTTGTGCGAATTATGCGTCAGGAGCAACTGTGTCTCTATATCATGGTTCAGTACATAACATGAATGGCAGTTACGGACCCCAACTACTGCATTATAACAAAAGACAGCTTATCAACAAGCTACAATTTTGGCATTCAAATTACAGCTATTTAACGGCCTTTCTAATTCATTTGTATAGGAATGAAAACAGAACTAAAACCAAAGAAAGAACACAACACTTTTGTGACTTCCATGCAAATAAAGAACCACAAAAAAACTCTGTCTTCACTACAGAAATGAAATTCAAATAAATAATAAAAAGTACAGTGCATAACATTTATATGATTCTTGTTGTATTTAAAACTGAAGCATACAATCTTTCCGACTCAGTTAACAACTATATACCTCAGCTGCTACAGTTCCCTTTGGCAGACGGACGATATTTTCAGCACTAGTTTTCGTGCTCTTTCTAGTCAGAGTGTATTCCACTTCATCTCCTAGATCAAGTTCATTTGCATCTCCTTCCACAGAGCTACAGAAAACAATAAATAATCTGTACTGAAACAAGGATGGATCGGAGGGCTTAAGTGATATTATGTTATGTATGTTCAGATGGAAGAAGACAAATGCAGAGATATTGCTATTCATGGTTGCTTTTATCATCGTAAACATGATTTCCATAGCTAAATCATATTGAAAACAATTCAATGACCAATGTATTTGACAAGAGGAGTGTATGATCAACTGGTGTTTGATTATTCCATTCCAAGTGACACTTTTGTTTGTGAACTTAGTCAACACAAGAGTTATTGTGAAGTTTCATGGTAATCCTCCAAGTAGTTTACGTGGAGCAGCAATAACAAATTTAGCGCTAAATGGACAGACGATGGACACCAGGACATCCCATAGGCTTTTCTAGTTTATGGCCAAAAGAGCTAAAACAAAGTCTGCTATTATTAAGGCCAATTTTGATTATTCCATTCCATGTGTGACATTTTTGTTTGCGAACTTAGTCAACACAGCTCTAGGTTTTACTTTAAGTAACTGATAATTTATCCTGGTACTCTTTGGTTGTCTTCAAGTGACCTGTTTGGGGATTATAACCAAATGCTAATTATACGTGCATTATAAATTACCCTAACAAGTCAAGACAATCTAGGAACAACAAACACTGTGAACACTGAACATGTTCTGCCATCTTTGTTCTTGTCTGTTAATGCTTCCAAGTTGGTGGAAATGAAAACAATGTTCTTCAGTTTAGGTTATGAAGACCCATGAAAATAAAATAACTGTGCTTGTGTCAAGAACAGTCTCACTGTAAAGAGCCAATTCCTACCCAATTATTTTCTCAAATTTACACACTTTTCAGAAGTTATCTTCACAGTGTGGCAAAAAAATGGAACTCTCTTATGCCTGATTTTGTATTCTAAAACTTATTTTCATCAGGTTTGAATGTTTTTGCAAGGTAAAGAACTCTGTAACCTGTGATTCTCAACAGCGATCAACACAGGTTACTTCCATAACTCTAGTCAGAGCTATTCTTATTTAGACTGAATTTCACTATGCAGAGATTTCGCCTGTAATAAAACTCACTGGATATATTGAGGATATAAGCCTATATATAGCATTTGATAAAATTTGATTATAAATAATAATCATTTAAGTGCAAACAAACTGAGTCAATCAGATCAATGTATTTTATCTTAGGCACATTTACACCAATCTAAGTGATTTAAAATTCTGTTCAGTTTACTCAAAATCTTATCAGAAATAGAATCTCTTGAGAGGTGACATGTTTAGCCACCTCCTTAATATGTATGGATCTTGCTAATTACTAAGATCTTCATTACATAAGCCTATATTCTAAGTTTGATCAAAATCAGATTGGAAATATGTCTCCAGAGTGATTAACAAACTCTGTTAATCAGATCCAAGATTATCTCATAAACATACCTGGGTCTTGGTCACTATCGAATTCAATCAAGATCGTATAAACATGACAATATATTCCAGTTCTGAATAAAGCTAAATTAGAAATACTTCCTCCCAAGTGGTAACATGCTCAGCCAATCAAATGCAAGACCGCCTAATTAATATGCTTATATCTTGCTCGTTACTAAAGTTATCCAAGATCATGATGGCATTAACCCATATTTTCAGTATGATTATATTTAGCTCAGAAATATTGCTTCCAGAACTGTAATAAGCTCAGTTAATCAAACGCACGATAACTGTATTAATATGCATTTATCTTTTTCATAATCAGAAGTCTTGATGGAATAAGCAAATATTCCAAATCTGAATCAGAAATACATACTCTATTGAGCTAACAAGCATGTTAATCAATTGAATGACCACAACAATAACAAATCTAGTTCTTGATGATTTTGATGATGACACAAGCCTATATTCCACGTCTGATGAAAATCTGATTAGAAATATGGACTCCACAATGGTAATAAACAATTGACGATGCATGTAAGATGGATGACAAATAATGCACAACAGACATAGGTTCACACCATAAGCACACATGGCCCTGCAGCCAAATGAGCCAATGTTGATGCAATTTTGTCTAGTTATTATGAGATGTTGGCTGGGATTAAACAAATAAGAATACTTTCTGCCCTTGCTTGTTCAGAATCACACACAGAAGTACATGGCATGAACAGTTAGCTCTTCATAAAGACCATAAATGAAGATACATTATGGCAGTCCCATGAACTTTTATTCACTGAATGACCTCGACTAATTTATGAGCTACTGAATTTACGAATTATAACCAAAGGTTAACTGCACCTAAAAAAAACGGAAATATTTATTCTGGATATCATATATATATATATATATATTGATATGACTCTAACAAAAAGTTCTCATCCAGTGAAATTTTTTACTGTTCTGTTGAATTTTTATTTTCAAATTTCAAGAACGCACCAAAAGAACGCACCAAAGGTTTAGCAAACAATACATTGAAATGGAAATTTGTTTGATTATCTCTAACTAAGATTGCTAAATAGTATAAATTTATCTGAAAATAAAGGTCAAAAGGACACCATAAATACTCGCGAGTAAATTGGATCCAACTTTAAACTGCACAGACACATCTGCCATCACATAATGCACTGGATGGGTCCATGTAGTTTGTTGGGTGTAATCACTACAACAAATAACATAGCTCTGATCTGCTGGTATATTATGCAATGGCAGACTTAGGTCAAGGATATCTGCAGGTCCAATCCAGACAAACAGTAAACATCTGATCTCTCTCACTCTCACTCACAACACACACACACAATCTTTGTACCTGAAGTGAAAGAAGACCTCCTTATCATGGTCAGCATTCTCAATGAAGCCATAGTTGTCTTTCAAAGTAGCAATAAATCCCTGACATTTTGTAACAGTGTTACGAAAGATCACCTTGATGTTAACAGCAAACCAAGTGCTTGTTCTCTTCTGCTCGCCAATATTGAACTCCACCTGTAATACATGTATTTATGCTGTAAAACATTACTTATATAACAGTACAGAAAAAGAGGATAAACTCTGGACTATATGGTACAATTTTGTCTCATCCTCCATCTTTGGTGACAAAATGTAAAGAAACCTCAAGAAATTTCACGAAATTCCTAAAGGTCTAAATATTTAAACTGCTTAGGTACTTTATGAAAAATAGCGATATTTTTCACCTTCCAACTATAAGTATGCCATGGATGATTCTACCCATACAGTACTATTTAAGAAAGTTCCGTAAAAAAGCATCAACAAATTTTTTTTTCTCCCTGTCTACTGTGATGTCACCAAAAGCATACAATGAGCACAAAAAAATTATGTGTTTCCTATGGCACTAGTTTCAAAATTAGGGTAGGTGGGTATGTTTCTTTTAAACACTATATTAATTATAATGATTAGAATATATAACATACTAAGCACTTCAAGTACTGGGTTAAACCAGCTCCATTAGATGCACAAATCATTTTTGGGGGAAAAAAATATAATTACTTTTTTTTTTTAAATTTACACTGCTGGAATGAAGTGCTCAGATCAGCAACAAAAAACTAGGATAGTTGGCCAACTGGAATCATATGTTTGTCCTAATGAAATCTAGCTGTGACACTTGTCAGAGCTGTAGAGTCATTAGACAGACAAACATAAAGTAACCAGGTTTCATATCTCTATCTCAAAGGTCACTGGAATAAAAGTTTAGAAAACGCCAAAAAATTTGGCAATGATTTTGACCAAGATAAATCTGTGACTGATGCCATCCAGCAAAGAAACGAAAGTGTATCATGGTTCATCCATGAGTCACGAACAGCTATAACAATATAAAAGCAGAAACAAAACAAACTATGAAATTATATACCTATGCCCTTGACCTTCAATTTGGGATGCAACACATCTGTTAGTAACAATATACAAGTTACCTAATACGATTCATCCATCTTCGATAGGTCACAAGTTGTAGTGCAGAAGAAAACATGCAACTGAAACCTAAAGTAACAGACTATGACTTTCAAGATAGGAACATCAACATAGTACGTGACAAATATAGCAGGTTTCATCCCTTAATCTTAAACAGCTCTAACATTATAGTGGGAAGGGAAAAAAATCAAGGAAAATAAAAATCCATGACCTTGACACTGAAGACAGGGTTCCAAATAAATATGGCAAGCTACATGATGCAACTAAAAATCAGGAATTTTATCTCTTGATCTCAAACAGCTTATAAATTATAGTGAAGAAAGAATAATAAGATGGAATTTGAAAGTATAGACCAATGACTATAAAGATATGCTCCCCAATGTGATACATGATGCACTCTGCTATAACACTTTATTATAGCATGAATCTGGATTTAGCATGGTTGTGGCATGGCTCCTAAACGTTTATACTAACTTCACAAAGTACTACAAGCTTTGGTGCCAAAATAGGCTTGACCTGATAATTTGACAAGATATGTTGCATTCATGAAGGAAAAATTTTTTTAATGCATTTTAGCTTATTTTTCAAAGATGTTAGCTCCTTAAAAAGCAGACCTAATTAAAACTAACCCAATTATTACTGAAACATGAAAAATAAAGACATTATGTCTCCTTTGTGTTTATCTTCAATGTATCCTGTACACAAACATTGCTCAATTCAGCATAAACAATAACCCAACAAACATTTGCTCAGTCATCTGGCGCACACAACCAAATGATAAAGTGGTCTAAAAATGTTTCTAGCCCAAATTTATAAGTCAAGTAATTTACCTACATACTGATGCAAAAACAACAGACCACCATCAATGTCTTAAATTAATCCCTGAAATGTGGTCATTGCCAATACATGTTCCCCACCAATCCTTCTCCTTAATCCTTTATATTTTCTAGTCTGACAGCAGCTTAAAATCAATCCCATATACACAAGCAGGTGTTAATGTGTACTAACAATGACTGGAACATAATGATTTAAATTTTACGGGTGGAAGGATTTGCTATTATTACCAAACATATCACTCCCTGCTTTTGCTCTGTAGTCGTCTCAAGTCATAGTTACGTAAAACACAATTTCAATCAATGTTAGGTTTATTTATTTCTTTTAATCTCTCTCTCTCTCTTTAGAGAATACAGACCGAACTGTTTTCATGGAACTCACTCTTCACCCATGACACTGAATGGTTTACTCCAAAACTGGGTTCAAGCAGATACACAGAACTTCTGAACTTTTTTCTCAAGTAAACTGCATGGTCAATACACCTGACCTCATAGATGTATTTAAATTAAAGTATTTACCAAACTCTTTGGAAATTCCCATTGATTAATGCATTTTATTGTTTGTCAGAACTCAGATGTATTGGACATCTAAAGTAAATCTGAATGTATAACTGTACCTTGTCTGCATATTTTGGAAAGTGTGCTGGCTCAGCGATGTCCTTTACAGCATACTGGATGTTCTTGATGGCTCCCTCATAGTCAAACACAATGTTACCAAACTCACTGTCTTTGTTCTTTGCTAAATAAGACAACAAAAGAAAACCTTACTAAAGGTAGATGGGCATACTTATACTGAGTATCCCTTATTTATTATAAATGAGGTTTGTTTATTTATTTTCATACTGAAATGCAGTCAAGAACAGATACAAGGTGGAGCCAATGTTTAATCTAACTCTATAAAAAAGATAAATACTACAAACAGATATCAAAGTTTCATGCAATAAGAAAAGGAAATTTTAAGCATAAATTATGTTTCTCCAAGAATATTTATCCAATCATTCATACAAAGAACTTCTGCCACCACCTGAATCCAGCCTTTCCAGAAAGATGTAAAAGAATTCTTTCCAATCTTTATAGATGTACACTCTTCCAAGATACCATTATTATTACCCACGCCTGTCACCACATGATGGCTATAGTATTCATGTACCTACACATTTATTTGTACCCTCCTTACCAATTTTAAAAAACAAAAGCATCAAAGATACAAAAAATGTGAGAAATTTAGTAATTTCATTAAAGATTATTGCCAGATGGGCCTTAACATTGTCAGCTTGTTGGCATTTCAAACCAACAGTCACTGTCAATGTAAAGAATCATACAGACTGCTGTCCTTTTTCTGATTTCAAGATTAGTCCCTTCTCAGTACAGACTGTCATCTCCATCCAAATTTTGCAATGTCTAGTTTTAATATTTCTATTTTTTTTAAAAACCTGAACAAATAGCAATGTGTAACTCTTGTATCACATGTTCAATGAGATATACCTGCCAAAGGAAGGGAAATTTGCATAATTATTCTGAGCTTAGCGAAGACTGCGAACTACATCACATAAATTTGAAAACATGACTCACCCACGCAGATATGGCAGCAGTTTTACCAAAGATGTTGACAGTGTTAGAAACCCTATGGTGATAATCAGATAAAAATTTGAAAAACTGATGAATGAAAGGACTACGTTTTATTTTGCAAAACCTTGACATTGTTTCATTTTTAAAGGGGGGGGGGTCAAAAACAATGTGAGGTTAAGTGAATACTATATCCATATACACGATTTCATCAGGAATGGTTTGAAAGATACATCGTAAGAATGCTCAAATTGATGGGAGATGAGGGATGACTTAACCGAAATATAACTGCATAAGGTATCACCAAAACAATTTTCAGCTACAGCCTGCATCAGGGATATACCCTCTCATTTTCAAAGCCAAATCTGTAAAGGCAAGTACCCTGGACAAAACGGTCACACACACCCCTGCACAACCCAACAAAAGCACTTGGTGTCAGAGATTGTGGAATGGCAGCCAGTCATCATGATTGCAGTTAATGATGTCTCTAAAACAAGACCCAAAGTAGGAAGTTAGCTATTTCGGGTATTGATCATTCAAGCAAGGAAATGTTTTCATACTCAGTCCAAAGTCTGAAAATTCTCCACTTCCCCTCACATGCTTTTAAAGTGGAGGGCCTTACCTCCACCACTTATGAAAACTCATTGATCTTTAAAGTTTGTTTAGTACAATCTAGACATGTAGGTTCAACAACCCAGGATTCTGATAAAATGCCTGAGTGTGCATCCTATATGTATTAGTTGATCCTTCTGTTAATACATTTAGTCTGCCCAGAATATGACAAACTTGTATATGGATTCTATGTCAACCATGATCTCCATCTGGGGTCTCTCCAGAGGTAAACTTGCCATAAGCCATTGTTTGTCTTGCCACTGATGCAGGAACTATTTTACCTTGGTCAAGCACACAAAATTCATTGATCTAGAAAAGACATGCTGCTGATAAAGGAGTGCCACTGACCCAGGAGCCATGATAACAAGTATTCCTTGGAAAACCCCATGCTGGTATGGCTTTCTGTTCTTCTGAGTACCAATAATGACATTTTCTGGGTAGATGGTGTGGTGGTCATATTGGATGACAGAATGGCACCATGTTCATTTAGGACCATCCAGCCATCATACAAAGTCTCTTATTGGTTTGGTCCAGTTTTGATAGCTTAATGCCATTTTTCAGCATATGGTTTGCTATATAGGGTGGCCAGTGCATTTAGTGGAGGAAGAAACCATGAAAACCTGCGAAAACAATTAACTCACAGAACCTACTGCCAAGCTTTTTCACATACCCACATTAGTTGAGACAAGATCTGAATGCAAGTGGAGAGTGGTGAGATGTCACTGATCTGTAAAGGCAAGTGCCTTAGACCTTTCACCCACCTGGAGCAGCAGTCATTTATTTAAAACCCACGCTGATATGACAATCCATTGAAGATTTTCATGACATCTGAGCAGCAATATATTTATTTAGGACCAACTAGATCTTGGGTTGAATGTATGTGAAAGTTCATGGCTTTATGTTGTTTGGAAAATTAGCAATAATAAACCTGTGATAATGGACGGACAGACAATGAACATTAAACCATTCCATAATGGTTTTTAACCAGTAGAACTAAAAACTCCATTTGACACTAATTCATCCAATGGTTTTATTCCAGCATTACCATGCAAGTGTGGTTTGTTCCCCAAAGGTTCTCAATTTCATTCACATCAAAATAAACCTACACTAACATCTGATGACATTTAGTTATCCAAATTTGTGCAATTAAAAACATTTATTGTTTCAAATACAACAATTAGCATATTTAACTCACAATATGTTCAATAAACTTACTTGGACTTTTATGATCAGCAGGTTCCCTGTCAATTGTTCCCACATATTTCTCTGGCCGTATGGAGTAGGCTGAGATGGACCCCACAGGCATATACTGGATTCTAATGGCAACCTGACGACTTGGTGTTGTTGGATCCTGGTGAAAAGAAAAAATGGGTTAAGTGTAACAAAATAAATTTTTGGTAAATTATGTTTCTCCAAGAATACACCTCTGATCACAATCACATCTCTTGAGTACAGCCTTCCCACAAAAGATAAAAATTTATCATACATCTTTTTCTTCCGTATAACATGTAGGCAAATGGCAGAAACTTATCCAAATTTCCTCCCCTTCCCACCTTAAAGTGGCTATCCATATACCAGATGTTTACCAGTTTAAGCTTGAATTAAACATCAACAAGGATGCTTGCAATGCGGGAAGGTGTTGGGAAGTGATTCAGTAAGTATTCTTGGAAAACAAAAGTTGCTAAAAGTTAACTTTCTCCCTGTTCACATTAATGTCTGGAGAATAGATAACAGGAGAAAATGCATTAACAACAAACCCCTACCCCAGGTATCTTTTGAAGGCAATATGGTTGGAGTCCCTATAAGATAGCTAAACAACTCAACTAGCATAAAGGTAGCTCAATTCACATGTATACCCAGGTAACTAGACATAAATGACACTTTCTTACCAAGATAAAAATCTAGTTGAATCCAGTGAAAGGTCTAAATATATGTTCATATGCTGACGTTAACTGGGTCTGATGAGCATCTTGGCAGCAACCTATGGATTCAAATCTTGTCTCTACAAAGTTAGATCTTGGAAAAAGAACTTCAAGTATGATGACTGTGAATGCCAGCCAATGGTTTTCATAATGTCTTGGAGAAAAACGATGTATTTCAATGTGAGAATCAAACAGATAATTTCATTAAATGAAATTTTCACGAACCACATCTGGTCTTATAAGGCATCAGAGTATGCTGAGCAAAACACCCATTTCAGCAAAAATGCTAAGGTTTAAGGGGTTACATTGTGTATTCTGGCCTTTACTGAAAGAAAGAGGCACTGTCAAGCATCATGATTTCAGGAAGTGCTTAAAAGCATGGAAAGAAACATGTATTGCTTAGACCTCTCTCAATAAATCACTTGTAGAGAGGGAGGTTGATTTTGTGGGGTTTAAGCCCATTTTTCAGCACATGATAGGCTTTACATGGCAGCCAGTATATTTGGTGGAGGGAGAAGCTGGGAAGACTCCAGGAAGAACCACCAACCTATAGGAAGCTACTGACAAGATTTCTCACATATCCACGTTTGTTGAGACAAGACTGGAAAGACCACTTGGCCACCCATGGCCCAGAGGGGAGTGTATGACCACTTCTTGTTACCTGTAGATGGTAACTGGTAGCTATGAATCTGGTTGCATCATCAGGACCATGGAGCCACCTGATCTGAAGTGGACCATTAGGATCCAGCAAAAGGACATGCAGCTTACACACCATGCATGCTAAAGCTAGGGCTATCAAAACAATGTTTTGTAAGAGAGTAACTTTAATAACATTCTGACTCAAGGCTCCAACTTATCAGAGCTGAGCTAGATTAAAGATTCCACTTCGGATTTAAGGTGAGTAATCTAGGCCTACTCAGGTCAAAGCTCACAAGCAAGTCCAGCAGGTTTTTGTCATGGTCTAAATCCCCTCAACCATGATGCCTGAATGTGCTGGAATCATGAAGGCAGCATCTGATAATTATAGGAGCTAATTTTCTCTCCTCAAAACACCAGAGAAAAAAGTTAGCTAGTTGATAGATTGAAGCTTCAAAGATATTATGATGTTGACCCAGAACCAGTCCCTGAAAATATGCCCCTTTTCCATGCAAGTCTTGATAACAGGGGGCCTTCTAGCTTGTAAGATTATCATGATTTAAGGACAAAATTCCTTATTATGTAAGACCCTCCTGTGAAGAGCTAGGCAGGAAGGAGAAGCCCGTATGGGCTGGAATGAAAACTTATGATATGGGACATTGAGCAGACTGGGACTTGCTGGAATTTTCTGGAGATCTCTAGGTTAAGTATATCATTCACCCAGATCATGTCCCATTTGTATCAGAACCACTGTACATGTCTGGCCTATTAAGTTCTGAATTACTTTTGGTGTCAGAACAATTGGAGAGAATGCAAGGCCTAAAATCAGTTCCAACTGACTGAGAATCCATGACCTAGGTCTCAGGATTCATGATTGGAGAGAAAAGGTGTGTAGTTTGTAATTCCATTTCACCACCAAGAAATCTTTAATAGGTTGCCATCAAAGTGTGCAAACCCAATGAAAGATCGATCAATGAAGGAACCACTCTGCATGAAGAGTCTGGCCCCATCTTGAAAATGAATTGGACCGATCAATGAGTTTGCTGTTAATGTGTCCGACTCAGACCATAACCTTTTTCTGAAAGCACCAGTGCTGAATGTCTCAGACAAGGAATGATAAGTCGGGTGATTTGTTTCCCCATAAATGATGAAGTAGGTGACCACCACACAACTATCCGAATGGAAAAGAATAACTTTTCAGCAAAGATTATCCTTCCGGATATTAAAAGCATTCATAATAGCCTTCATTTCTGAAAGCTTGGTATGAAATGTATTCTCTGAAGGACTCCACTGCCTCTGAGACAGAGGACTCAGTTGCCACCTGTGTTTCAAGTTGTCTTTGAGACTACTTTACTGAGGTGGGTAAAATTCAAGAGAATTGGGTAAGTAACGCCAGAAGGGCAGATCTCATGGTGGCTGCTTTTGTATATCATGCATACAGCAAACAGCACTGACAAACCATAAGGTAAGGATGTTGCTACGATTCTGAATTCACCTGTCTCTTTCTCTCCCTCACCATATTTAACTTTTCTGAAGCACCATGGATGATGTTCCCTCTGACCATGAACTGCAAACACTACATTGCATTGTTGAGGAACATTTTGTTCAGGTGTCATGATCATCCTCGATGGCTTTAAACTTCTTACAGTCTGTCATGATTGTTTACTAGAATGTTATACAGCTCAAATACCAAAAATGTGAAAAATAAGGAAATAATAACATGAAAGTGTAAACAAAATCAAAAACCACATTTGCTGTAAATACCAGTGAGAGATTCAACCAATGTTTGCTATTAAAACATACAAGCTGAAAATATCAAAAATTCCAAGCTTGACTTGCCTGGTCAGAAAACTGAAGCCCACAAACTGCCAAAAATATGTCTAAGTATTATGAAGATAGTGGTGTGATGTTATCTGTACTAGGACGAAAGCTTAAGATGCTAACCAACTCTGGATGAGTTCTTTCCTCTGACTGAATGTTAAATTGACAGAAAAAAATGGTTGCCAGAAATGGTGGATTCTGGAGGTAGAGGAATTAATTTCTTAACTTGACTGTGATCAGAGAGTATAATCGACTGAGAAAAAAGGCAGAACATCAAGCAAAGTATACAAATTTTAGGCCGATAGGGTCTTGTGCCCATGTTTACAAATTCAAGTCAACAAAACAGGTGTATCTTGGTTTGGCACAAAAATCTGAGGTTTAATGTTTTACATACAATTTACCAGCACAGAAAATGTCATGCACTTGTTTTGTATTTTGTTGGACATGTTTCTTTCACTAAACATTGGCAAAGTTATTACACATATGCAGTAGGCCAATCTTAAGCATTCAGCTTAACTGAACTGATCAAATGTTATGTTACCATATGCACAGTCATATTCATTTATAAACTGTTAGAACATATATCACGATCTGAAAAGGAAATAAACACATCCTTTTGAAAAAAAAGGTTATACTGTCCCAGCAAGCAATAACACCAAAATCTCTTAAAAATGTTACTACCTTTTCAAGTGAAGAAAATATTTTTCTTCATAGTCAATATTAATGTGGTTAAATTCTCATTTACATGGCATACAACTGTCCAGAACAAAATTTAACAAGCAAACCTGATGATGCAAATACAGTGTGAATATGTTGATTTAATAAAAATCAGCTATACCTGTGTAACAGTGAATTCTACCTCTCCTCCCACACTAGCTTGATTGGCAGATTCCAAAAGCTCACTGTAGTGGAAGAACATGCGAGCATCACGTTCTGCACATTGTATGAAACCAAAACCTTCTTTAAGGCTTGCGATAACTCCCTGTAAGAGTTAAAACAATGCTGCTTAATTTCCTTCTTGCCATTTCTAGCTAACAACAGGATATGCACAGGAAATTTAAAATTTCTCATAGTGACTTGGGCTGAAACTGGCACTCTCAATAAAACAAATGTTCACACAAAAGTTTAGTTTGGATACAAGATCCTTCCAGTAGGGAGTCTCACCAACATGCCTTTTTTTCCAGGTGGTGACCCCTATAATATGCCTAAATTTGAACCTGCATGTAGTAAATTCAGAAACAGATATATGCTTGTTTTAACACCACAGATTTACAGTTTCATACCAAACCATCAAAAAGTGTAGGATTATGTATCGTAACAAGATTTTATATGGTGCTGCATTAAGTTCTGAGACAAAAAGGGCAGTGATTTGTAGATATGTACATCTTCTAGTGATGACAATAATTACTAAGTTTCATTGTAATACATCAAAAGTACCTTGAAGGAATTGATGAACTTCTAATATCATGTAAACTTACCAACATCTTTCCATCTATGCAGCATACAAAGGAAAGTAACTCTTACAGATGGACTCCCTTTGTTCCCATTAGGTGGCCATCTGTATCCCCGATGTAACCAGTTTAAGCTTGAGTGAAACCTAAAATAGGATGCTTGCATCTGCACTGAAGGGTGAGAGGGATTTATATTTATGTGGTTGGGCAAGTATTTTTGGATTTTTTCTTCACCAAATACATTACCAGCTTCCATTCACAATAGGAAAATAGGTGAAGAAAAGGAAAGGCTTAAACATCAAACCTCAACCTCATCCTGTACAGAAAGATGACTCTCTAATGAAAGGATAAACTTCTCCTAACATGTGCTTAGCACAACTGATGAAAGTGTTTATACACAAGCTAGAGTGATCCCTACCATGATCCTACACTTGATTATTGACTTACAGTTGTCCAAGGAAATCCAGCAAAAGTTGCTGGTCAAGGCTTAGGTTGCACAGTCAAGAATGGAGCACAATTATGGTCTGGGTAGCAACCAGTGGCCTGACAACATCTAGCCATCTCATTTTAAAGGCCATGTCAAGCAAACATAAACTGGAGGTAACAGACTTGGTGTGCCAGCCAGCCAACTCCACTACATCTTGAATTAAGATACAAAATATATCAGTTCATAGGACATGCTGATGAATACTGTTCATATTTCATAAGCTGAAATCTTCAAGATTTGTACCTGATCCTGTGAGAGTTCAGAGTACTCCAATCTAATAAATCCCTTCAGCGAATTAGCCAGTGCTTTTGGGGTTGTATCAATCTTTCCTGCCTTAAGTGGTAAGAAGAGCTCCACTGACTACTGTGGATATTCTCCATGCATCTCTGATACCATCTGAGGTCATGTAGCAGGTCCTGCAGCTTCACCTCTCTCTAAGGATTGATCTATGAGAGTGCAGATACATATTTATTGGTTGTCTACTGACAGCAATCTGTTCTCAGAAATGACACCAAGTAGTGTTATTTGTACAGCTGAGCCATCAGAATAAAACAGCATGCTGTTCAGATCCCCAAACAGTACATTAAGCTCACTCACCCTGCAAGCTAAAGCAATTCTTGTATAAGAACTGCACGGTGGAAGACAGAGGCTCAAACTTAGACATGGTTAGATTTGTCAAGACTCAGGAAAGGTTCCATGCTGAGAACAAGAACAGTGAGAATTTCCTAGATATCTTAAAACTTCACAACTAGTTGGAAAGGTCCTTGTTGTGGCAACAATCATCTCTTTCATGGTCTATGAACAAATCTGAGATCCAGGAAGAGTATTCCTTGATTATGATAGGGGGCTAGCTTTGGGTCTTTAAAGTGGAAAAGAATAAACTTAGTCAGTTGGGGGATGGAGACAGTGGTGAAATGTCATTAATGTGCTATTACTTCTTGTATGCCTTCAAAGTGGAGGGCGATCTATCTATTGTGGTTCTCTCAACAACTAAAGTGCCAAACTCCTTTTCATACAGGACATCCCTGACAAGAGCCAGGCATGAAGGAAGGATTTCTCCAACCTCAGATTCTTGACAGCATGGGGTTACTATGATTTTTCTTTGTACCTCTATGTTCAGACTGAGTGACTGATGATCCAGGATCTTTTCCTTTGGAGTGGGGAAATCAGAACTATTTTGCAAGCCCAACTACTCATTTTTGGGTACAGTTTCAGTATTAGAACTGCAGAAAGGAGGATATATACCCAAATTCCATCCCAGCTACCAGAAAGAGATGACTCTGGGTACAGAAATGGAGACATGAAAGTGCACAGTTTGCTGTCCCACCTTGTTGCAAATATGTCGAGCAGTGATCAGCCCCACAGGCTCAATAGATGAACGAATGGAAGCCACTCTGTATGAAGCAGCTGGCCCCTCCATATTAATAAGCCTGCCCAAGATGTGTTGGACTTGCATGTTTATATCATATTAGGCAAACCATTGAACCACTCTGGTTTGTCATGAAGCAAAAGTGTCATATAAACAACCGGAGGTTGGGCTCCACTCTGCCATAAAGGTCATGTGCAGTGGGTGCATGTAAAAGCAGTCAAGGTGCAACCGAACTGTTGCCTCACTGAACAGGATGAGGAGTTGAAGAAATCCCTCACTGAAAATGAATGTACTGGTGAACATCTCCAATGCATGATGTCTTTGGGAGGAAGCTGAACAAAGTTTTTGAAACCAGGAAAGTCAGAAACAGAAACCCTGGGAGTCCAGCTTTTGGACTACCTCTGCTGACTACCTTATGAGTAAAAGCTTTATCTCCTGCAAAACATGCATTCATGGGATTACTTACAGTTATGATGGCTGGGGGTGGGTTGGACAAGAAAACTGCAGCCCCCTCAAAACTGACTTGGATGGCCCAATCATTTGTGGTAAATAGGTCCATATAAGTCTGGCAGAACTGGAGGCTGGCACCCAAAGGAGGGTCACCTGCAGGTGGGAGATAGCAAATCAATGACAGTTGGTGGGAGGCCTGGGGAAGGAGAAACCTTGAGTTTCAAATAAATTTTGAGAGCATGGACTGGATCCTGCTTAGATGTCTCTCTTGATATGTCAATATAGGAGACAGCTTGCATCATTGCTTGCATGTGGTTAAATAGTTCTTGGCTTTTTGACACTGCTGCATCACTGACACCATGGAACTATCTAATCTGATCTGGAGATAATTTGGGTCTACTAAATAGGTATTAACTCACTCGCCCTGCATGTTGAGGATAGTGCTATAAGAAAGCATGTTTTGTAAGATGCTCTGGTTATGGGGTGAAATATTCAATGTGGTGCTAAGTCAAAATGTTTCAAAGATTCCATTTGGAAAAGGGTACGAGATTTAGATCCATTTAGGACAAAGTTGGCCAGCAAGTGTGACAGTTCCCTGTCCTGACATGATGCCTAAATGTATCAGAAATATGCTTTGAGAGTAAATGGAGCAAACATTTTTTCTTTGAAAAGCCAAAGGTAAAGTCAGCCACCTTTGAGATCAAGACATTCAAGGGAATAATGCTGCAATAGGCCCTGAATATCTGTCACTTCCCTCCATATTCTTTCAAAGTGGAGGGCATTCTTGCCCATTACATTCTCTAAGAACGAAGGTTGAAACCCATTTCTGCTCGAGGCTATCCTGAAAATAACCAAGAGTAACAAAAATGACTGTCAGATGAAACAACAGTCAGTGGGGTTGTCTGAGTGGACTCTATTTTGTCTGGATCTTTCCAGAATCATCAATCACTAGTTCAAGCAGACTGTTTCCCCATGACTTGTCCCATCTGATTAGGGACACTAGAACAACTTTGCAATTCTGATCCTCTATTTACTGAACTTTTTATCTCTCTGTAATTGCTGGATTCCAGAGATAGCGGAGCTTACATCCTTAACGTTAATGTGATCAGGGAACATAATCAAAGGAGATATAGGTGACTGATCTTCATTTAATAAATCCTCTCTTCCTTCTCTAATAAGGTGAAATAAATAAATATGTAAATTCCCTTATCTTGACCAGTATTAATCCAATGGAAATAAGCATGCTTTTTTTTTTTTACAAAAGAAAATAATTTCATTCAGTTTTTGTGCTGGATTCTTGTTTATCAACAGATAAATGCATATATACCTATTATTGTAAATTTTGAATTGATATTTTAACTTATAAATGACTTGACAGTTTATTTTGTACTTGTACTCCAAATACTACAGAATTCAAATGCCATGACAAGTCAAGATGGCAGGGTAAAATCCATTGTACTGAATCAAAATGAGGAGATATAAGGTACTATTTCACCTGAACTATACCTTGGCATGGACTTAAAATATAACTAACTGAACATGGTTTCGATTCATTTATTTTCTACAGCAAAAAACTGATACACCATTCAAGTGTTTTTGTTTGCCCATTAAGATACATATGATGACCACTTGTCACTCATCTGATTAAAGTCAACATTAATGGTTACAGCACAAGCAATGGCTTAGTGCATTATAAATACTAATTTCATTGACTCTGTAAAGTTAAAACAAGCATCTCCCTGTCAGGTATTTACTACACTCACAGTCCGAATTGAGGCATGTCATTGGGATCAATGCCTCAAAAATAGACATGTCAGCAGATATAAAAACTTTGTGTTGTTTATTTTTGACCCAGCTTTATTGAGAGAGCACTGGTTATTGTGACAAAAACAAACAGTCCATTTGATAAAGTTTGGGTTCAAGTGTTTCTTATCACTGTTTTTCCATACTGAATGCAGCCAAGACTTTCTTATCATACCGATCTTGCATTCTACGATTAGATTATCTTTCCTGTTACACCTTACCAGTTCTCTCCTCTCTGTGCTCTTCTCAAATGTCTCCACGAGAAGTTTGATTTGGGTTGCTCTCTGCAGCTTGTCTCGGCGGTCTGTGGCGACGTGGAACTCCACAAGATCCCCCTGCTGCAGTGTGTACTCCCCAGCTTGGTCCTTATCACCAAAAGGGATCTCAGTGGGTCTGGAGCAAAAATTATCTTCATTAGATATTTTATTGATTAGATCTAAGTTCACATGCTACAGGTGATATATTAACCATACACAGAATACTTGATAGTAGGTAATAGGTGCTAAACGTTTAAAAACAAATGTCATGGATGAAAAGCCCATCCAAAAATTTTATGAAATTCTGGCAAATCTAAATTTTAGAAAAACTTGTCATTTGACAAGTCTAACCATTCCACCCCTTTCCAACAATATTTACAATGTGGCTTCCCACTCTGGACTTGTAATATAACAAACAGTATCTGTTTTCTGCATCTCTTTTACTCTCAAATCTTTAATGGCACTGATTACTAATCCTAAAATGTAACAAGTGTGGATCAGGTATAAATAAAATAACTATAAAATTTGATCTTGTTCACTCATAACCTAAAGATGAATAAGTATGGCATTCATGCTGTATACAGAAATACAGACAAATACTGCATTAGCTGTGTATTCCACATTACATGATGACAATGACTACTCACACTTTTGCTCACATACACTGCTCCAAGATTTTTTCAATATTAAGTTCCAAACTGTAGTTAGTTAAAATCTATGCCAGTCAAACTGTTACACATTCTGATATCTATAGATCACAGACCAATACTATTGCTGGCAAAAGGTGCAAGTTATCGTGTGATTTTATTGACTGAAATACTGGAAGCTTTAGGGGCATTCTTCCATCATCTTTAACACTGCCACTTCTTATCATATACAAAATTCTAATTGTCATCTCTTCAAAATGGCCATAATAAAAAATATACCATGATGTCATGAACTACTAACATCACAGTCAGCACTCGAGTGTAAAAGATAATGATGGCCTTATGGAAACTGTTGTTTTGTCGCTGAATAAATGTAAAACTGACAAAAATGTTTATTATGAGAAAATAAAGCAAAATGACAGACTGTGCAAAGTGTAAGCAGAGGCCAAGTAATTTATTTCTGCTGAAATAAAAAGACTTGGAAAGTTTAGAAATGTAGGAAAATAGAGATGAGGTGGTTATTCACACCTACAACATGATTTGAATTTTTGACTTCCAGCCATTATTTAGTCTGACGATAGTCATTTCATATATCAAGTTAATGATGTTAATACAATAATATATCAATCCAGTGTCTTCAGGATACATAAAATTTTTTCCTGTGATGTAGGCAACTATGTATGCAAGTTTTTGTGTGTGTGTGATTTGGATTTTTAATGTAGCTTTAACAATTTTTCAGTCATATTGCTACTATGTCGGTAGTGTGGCAGTTTATAGTGATGTCAAGCACTGGGGCATCATGCCACAGACATGTAGCATTATGTCCCACCCCATCACATTATACTGACACCAGGCCGACCAGTCCTAACACTAACCTCTTAATGCTGAGCGCCTAGTGAGGCATCTGTTAGTACCATTTGGTATGACTCAGCTGGGGTTCGAACCCACACCCTACCGCAGCAAGTTTTTGAATGTATTTGTTGAAATTATCTTCATACTGCACTTGTTTTTAACTTGTTCATTAAAATTTACATGAGAGCTGAAAAAATTATAATTCAGGCTTCATATTATTTGCAAGATTTTCAATTCTATCTGCCCTCATTCACTTCATTTTCAGGCTCTACCTGTTCATTCTATGCTTTACAAACAAGGTTAGATAAGCAATATTTGCAATTAATTGAAATAAAAACCTTTCTTCACCTTGCACTTGCAAACACAGGATCTCACTTTTTTCATCAATTGTTTATACTGCTCCGGTGGCCTAGTGGTCAGAGAGTCCACCTTGGATGTGGGAGGTCGTGGGTCCAATCCCTGGCCGAGTCATACCAAAGACATAAAAATGGTACTAACAGCTGTCTCACTGGCATTCAGCATTAAGAGGTTAGTGTTAGGACTGGTCGGCCTGGTATCAGGATAATTTGACTGGGTGGGACATCATGCTATATGTCTGCGGCATGATGCCCCAGTACTAGACATCACTATAAACTGCCACATTGCAGACGTAGCAATATGACTGAAACATTGTTAAAGCTATGTTAAAAATCCAAAACACACTAACACAGACTCTCATCAATTGTTTATCTAATACTTAATGACAAAGTTAAAAATCTGTTGTACCCATGGGCAATCCTTGGATGTAAAGTGTGATATCACTGACATATTTTCAGATAATGTCCACTGGCAGATTCTGACCAGCAAAATGCACCTTGAACCCCTTGACTGACATGGAAACAAAGTGTGGTTGAATTATCTAGAATGGTTCAAGACTTCTACTCCAATACTCAAAATTTTCAGAAGAATAGACAGAGAGACAAATGAGCATTGTGATTACAACATTATATTATGGGTGGTGGAGGCTCTGTATAATTGGTGCTTTTCAGGGTGCATAAAACCATTAACCAGGAAGAAACCATCTACATGAGATTGGTAAACAATTCACATATAAAACCTAGCATTTAACCCAGAACTAGTGACACAAAGCCAGCAAAGTACATCTGAGCTATACAGTTAATAAAGCAACTTTTATTGCAACAAGTTCATTTTCAGTGCCTTTAAATTATTCTGTTTCTCATCGTTGTCAAATCAACATGTATAAATGAGAAGAAATGGTCAGAAACATAAATCTCTACTTGATATCTAATATTATCAAAATTAAGTTTTCAACCTCGTGCAAATTTGTAAACATTTGAAAGTCATTTATCAGGAAAAAAATGTTTTCCTGCTAAATACTATTTTGACATACTCAATGTAAACATAGCAATATACTGTAATGACCATGGCTAGAGTCACAATGACTCAGATACTATTTTCAGTCTTTGCTTCTATTAAGTTTGTTTTTATAAATATAGTACATATGAATATGAATTAGAATTAGAATGTTCACTTACAAAACATAGCAATTATATTTATCTCTAATGTCTATGGACTGTGAAACTAGCAGCCAAACCTAGCAATCGATCTTAACATGAGTAACCTATTTTCGAGGTAGAGGTTCTTTCAGTAAAACATCTCTGAAAAGTCTGTCATAAAGTTTTCAGAGCGTACTGTTTAGCTTATCTGCAACAAATATTATGCTCTTATGCTATAACTATTTGTAATCTATGTAAAATACCTACAAAATCATGACTAGAAATGTCCATGTATATCCTTGTATCACGATGTCCGCCATTTTGGATTAGCATGAGTGTTTCGTATTTAGAGATTCTATACTTTCGCATTCGCAATTATTCTTTCTAATGATAGTAGAGTACTGTAAGAAGGTAATTTGCATGTTTTAGTGATAATATCATTGCAATACCATTGTATCGATGAATGAAATTCATGTTTTGAAGTTACAATTGCGGTTGTCTGCATCAAGTGCAGAACCCGCATCTACATGAATCGATTAAATTATTCAAGACTTAAGTCATCATCATAAAGGTTTATTTCACATAAACTTGAGCTCATAAAATGTTCTTATTCATTTCATAGACAAGCCATACAGTATTCAAATACTTATCATTATGTAATTCATGTATTTGTAATGTTGACATGGTATACCATGCAGAAACTATTGTTTACAATGCAACACACGGCACACCATACAAGACATTGATTGGTTACATGGGTTGCCGTGCATTCAGCGGTTGGTTGAATTGTGTCATGTGGTGTCTGGGGGAAGGTTATAAATAGGGGAGCGCTGTCATTGTTGGTCAGACAACTGACGAGTAAAGTTGGCGCCAAATACAAAGTGACAAAAGAAAAGGCAAAGTGTCGAGTTAGTACATTTTGGATCTTTAAAAATAGCACATTTTACAATATCAGAAAAACAAGGATAATATATTTATTCCAACAAAAATAGATTGTAACAGTTGTCTCCAACCACACCTGACAGCCCCCCCCTCCACTTTGTTATATTAGAATTACATAATCTGGTTGTACACAATAACTATAGCTCTTATTTATTTTCACAATTCATTACACATTGTCAAATTGTTCTCGATTTTATGTTGATAATATAATCCTTCTTCCATCGCCCCAACCCCAAACTTTTGACCTTTTCTAACATAATACTATCAGTTCCTATGTACAAAAATATGTAGCACCCAAAAGGACCAAAAAGGGCCTTATAATATAAAGGAAATATGCATGCTTGCTGTTGGAGCTGGATGCTATTAAACAAGTTTGTTACCATCAACAACTGCAATATTTCATTCTAATGAATATCATTCTAACAAGAACTGTTTGAAATTCGTACCCCTTCGCTGACTCATACACAACCCTACCACCGAGAGGGTCACTCTGTCTACGGCTACTCTTAAGCGTCTTGCTGATTTTTCCCTTCTTCTTTTCCACAGAAACATCCTCAAAAATTACAGTACCCTGTGGCATTGAAGTAATGGTGACAGCAACCTCTTTACCCTGGTAAAGAAGAGTATGAAAATGTACTGATCAATCTGCATCACCCTAACAAAGGACACACAATGGTCTACAAGAAATCCCAACCTTACATGCCCTAAGAAGATGGAATAAAAGCTTACAGTAACTGTGTGCATGTGTGTGTGACTTGGATTCCTAACATAGCTTTAATAATGTTTTCAGTCATATCATACGATGTCTGCAGTTTGTCAGTTTATAGTGAAGTGTAGCACAGGGGCATCATGCCACAGACATGTATCATTATGTCCCATCCAGTTACATTATCCTGACACCAGGCTGACCAGTCCTAACACTAACCTCTTAATGCTGAGGACCAAGCGAGGCAGGTGCTAGTACCATTTCTCTAAGTCTTTGGCATGACTCAGCCAGGGATTGAACCCATGACCTCATGCATCCGAGGCAGACGCTCTAACCACTAGGCCACTGAAGTGGTCCTTACAGTAACTATGTACATCTTTTATGCTATCTTCTTATTCATTACAATTCTGAGAACAATGCAGTAAATAAAGTTTGAACAATATACCAAGTAGAAATGTGTTCGTGGAACATGAATGCCCGACCACAGTAACCAAGAAAAAGATCTAAACTCAAAACTTTATGAACAGATTGTTAGACAAATGAAATGCAATATAATCCACCCACTCCACTCCACCCACCCTGTGTGTGTATATATATATATATATATATATATATATATATATATATATATATAATCATGGCAAATGCTAGATCACTATGTCCCCAACTTTTATCAAGGAAAAGTATTGAATACAAACCCTTCATAACAACTCATTTTAAACATTTGCCTCTACATACGTATTTCCCTTTTGGAGCTAAAACAATAATCTTGATTAAGGTAGGTCCTTGGTGATACATGTTCTGCAAATCAGTAACAATGTCATAACTTTTTCATGGATCATAGCTAAAATAAACAAAGATAGAAGAGACCTTCTTTGTCAAGCCTTATTTTATTTAGCCAGAGAGTAAAAGAAACTACCATTTAGCTTAATCTAAAAACGTTAAAACTGATCTTAATTTATGGTGTGGAAGGATGGACACATGGATAGACACATGCTTAACAGGCGGCTATGTCCAGTTTCTGCCAGGGAAGGCTTAACAACATTTAGATATCAACACCTATACATTTACATTTTCATATGCTTACATTTCTGGTCTGAATTTCAAATTCCACGTCATCTCCAAGCAGAAGCTGATTTATGTTCCCTTTAAATTCACTGTAATGGAAAAAGATTTCTTTCACAATGTCTGCCCTCTCAATAAATCCAAATGATTCCTTCATAGAGCAAACAACTCCTTGGTATTTCTGGTTGGTAGCAGGTGCCTGAGCTGGCTCTACCTTGCGAGCATGTAGGTTCCCATTTCTGTAAAAGAAAAGGCAGGGATTTCATTGTTAATCAGAATATTAATCTATTTGTGCATATTCATGTTTCAAGGCTATACTGAAATGGCTTTACCAGTATTTTCAATCCCCCTCCACGCTGTTTTTAATGGCACTTTCATAATTTTATTGGCTATATCATCACAAGGAAAGGGAGCAAAGTGCTTTTCCCAAAGACCCACTTAGGCAACCTATCCAGGCTGGTATGAGTAGTTATCAAGCCCATGACTACTGAATTACGAGTCCAATGCTCTTCAACCTATGCTATGGTGACTTCCACATCCATGAAGGACTGGAATTTCAATCCATAGGCATACTTGTCACCTATTTACACTCTTACTGACTTATTTCTTGTTATCTGCATTGTTTTTACAGAGACACTGGTGCAGAAAAACTTTTCACCTTACCTGGACTGACACACAAAATTCCTATTAAAAAATGTATCCCCAGAATTTGTATTTTCTGAAAATGATCAATTCAGGATGTAGAAATGTCACTAAAGAGTTGTAATAATTTTGCAATCGGGAATGATAGACACCTCTATAAGGATCCAACCCCATGGGTTGTATACAAGTTTGTTAAATAAAGCAACTCATGATTAGAAGATTACAGCCTTCACAAACTGTATCAAAGGACCTTAATTATGCTAATGACAAAAATACATATCTATGTCTTACCATTGACAGGCAAGGTTGTTGTCGTTGTTGTAGGGTTTAACGCCATTTTTCAGCACAAGATAGGCTATACCTGACAGCCAGTATTAATGGTGGAGGAAGAACCTGTGAAAACCCCGGAAGGAACCACCGACCCACAAGAAGCTCTGGCAAGCTTTCTCAAATACCCACATTGGCCAAATCCAAGACTTGAACCCACGCAGCCAGAGGTGAGACGGCAGTGATCCGTAACAGTGACCACTCGGGGCCCCTGACCGAACAATTTGTGATTTTTCAAATATGAAATATATCATGTAAGGTAAGAATTGTGTAATCTGGACTCTGACCTTCATTTCTTTGTATTGCAAAGGATTTCTGTGACCTTTGCTACTGTAGTAATTTATAGCAAAGTATTCTAATTAAATTTATATCATTTAAATAATCCATTGTCTTAAGCTTTCCAACTCCATTTGTTTGATGTAAAAACAGCAAAATGCAGAGATTATATTAAACAGAAAATAACAAACCTTTTATCTCTGGCAATGAAAAATGTAACTTGATCTCCTGGCTTAACTTGAGTATTTCCACTGTTGACAATGTCATCTAGACCATATGGAAGAAAGAAGCACTCCCCGTTGTGTTCATATGTCACTCGCCCCAGTCCATCTGTAGTACCCCCAACCATACCCTGCAAATATATGAGGTACACTTTAAAGTTGAAGGATAAACAAAAATAGATCACCAATTTACATCAAATCTAATCACATTCATAAAATGAACACAAATTAAAATTGCGCACTCTGTTTGGTTATGACACACCAAATATGGTGTAAAGCATGACTGACTTTCAAACAAAATCGCTGTTGCATAGTCAAATTTAATCATTAAGTAAATTTGCTGATTAAATTTCAAAACAACTTACCTTGTCATCGTTAAACTGTATTTTTTGGCATGTTTTCAGAAAGGGAGTTTTTCTGTTTCTTTCTTATCAAAATATAACTTGAATTCTTTAATTTGGTGTTTGATAACAGGTATACAAAGAAGTGCCCCTGCTCCAACAAAGAAGTTACTAGTAGCTCCTATGACAAGGTGCTACCACAATGTAAAAACAGGCATTTTTTCTATCTTTATGTGCAATATAATGAATCAAAAACACAAAGTCTATAAATGTCCGTCTGTCAGAAAATGTGGCCATACATGTATTAAGAGCCACAATTTAATGTGTATTTTCCAAGATAACCGCCACATTAGTAATCTCAATGCTCTGTTTATCTCCCTGCTAATCAGACGTCATTAAACTTCACTGCAAGCTTTACGTGTACTTTGGTGAAAACATAAAATAAAATAAAAACACTGAAATAAAATGATTTTGGAAACTTTAATTCTGAAGGTATTTATGACAGAAAAACAAATGCATTTTGTATCAAGAGTAGAAATACATTTATAAACTATTTCTTGAAGCGACATGAAGCTACTCAGAGGTTTGTATTTGCATGGACACACAGGAAGGGTAAATAAAGAGCAACAGAAAATATACAAGTCTGAGTCAGTGTAATGATTATATTAATATTTGTTAATAAACAAGACCTATTTGTTGTCAATCTCTCATTTATCCTTTTCTGTTATTTTTTAACCACATCATGGTGAACTATGAAATCAGCAGAGTCTGTCAACTTGAAACAATTGGTAAGTCTTATTTTGCTCTAATGCATGTTGGCATTTTCAAGTTGACTAGGTGACAATTAATAATGTAACATGTGGAATTTCCTATACAGTTGTTTGGAAATAAAATGTACTCATCTCTAATGATTAGCCATGTGAATTTTTTAAAAGCAGACTCAATGAACCAAAAGTGTAGCAGCCACACCTAATGTTTATCATCTACTATTATTTATTTATTTATAAAGCAAAGAGATTCATTTGTTGCAAAACAAAATCTATGCTTAAGCTGTGGTACATAATGCTACAAGGATATCTGGTTTGTTTAAAGGCACAAATACTCTGAATTTGCATGCCAAGAGATATATTCCATGCTATTATTACAGAATAATGTAACAAAATTGTACCTTAACTTTTGCTATTAATCTCAATCCACTGCTGCTTAAAATTCTTGTCCCAAAGGGGCAAAATCCATATGGATTAGTATCAGAATACAAACACAAAATATACTGACAAAATTATTTATATATATAACACAACCTTTAACTAGCTTATGTGTCTAACTTTCATTAAATAATTATGTCAAGTCCACAAATTCTGCAATAAGTATGATCATGTATTGCATCACACTCATATTCTTCTTTTCAAATTTGCACAATGCTGTCAATTTGTAATATTTCTAATCTGGCATGCTCTGAAGTTTCAAAAGATACATCTGTTCTAACATGTTGTGGTCATACAATATTAATGAGTCACATCAATAAAGCCTGTTTTGCTAAAGATCTCACACCATGATTTTTTTTAAAGTACAGACAGGTTTGCTGCCTAAATATATTATCAACATAATAAATCTGTGAGGCTAAGATTCAAAGTGAAGAAACCCATTATTTATGGAAATGCGCCATTTACAGTTGTTATAAATAGCACAGAAAGGAAAGTGTATGATAAACTACATTCTAGTATTTATACTATCAGTGCAATTCAAGAGATGACAATAAAAATGATGAATACACCTTTCTATTGCTTTATTTTTGTTTTATTTTTAAATTACCAATTTTTTTTAAAACTCTTTGTTTAATGAGATAAAGTAGGGATTCATGGTTTCTAATTAGAAGAGAGATATTCACATTTTCATTCTCTTTACTCAAAGCCATGACTGCTACACCTGCACAAAGCGGATTAATCTGAAATGGAGTCAACACTGGCAGCCAAACATATTTCTATTAACTGAATCAAGCTAGTAAGAAAAAGAAACAAATGTTAGTTATGGAAGGCAAATTTTTAAAGTAAATTATGTTTCTCCAAGAATACGTACCCAATCTGATGATGTTAGGAATATTAGCCTGCTACCTCACATATCCAGCTCTACTAAAGGAGGAAAATCTATTTTTAGATAGACAAAGTGCAGTAACTCTTGCCTATTACCTCCCCTTGATACCACCCACTGCTGCCAGTTTTTAGCTGAGAAAGACACTAATGTGGATGATCACATGGTGGGGTGGTTGGGAGGGTTTTCAAAGTAATTTGATTTGGTAAGTATTCTCAGAGACATAATTTACTTAAAAAATGTGCTTTCTCCTTTGAATATGTTCCCCAATCACATTACGTTTGGAGAATAAGTAATATGAGAAGGGGGATGCTAAGCATCTGTTCTCTACCAACAGTATCCTGCTGGAGATGAATGGCTGGATTCCCCATATGAAAGATAACCCGTTCCCCTAATGACATAAGCAACACCAATATATATATACATACATATATATATATATATATATATATATATATATATATATATATATATATATATATATACACACACACACACACACACACACATACATATGCATGGCTGAGAAAATGAAGATGAGATCTTCTCACCTACCAAAATTTTCACTGGCGAATCAAGCAAAGCTAATGGGCTATGTTGATTCATCTAGTTGGGTCTGTTGGCCATCAGTGTTGCTGCTACCAACCACAACCATATCCATCATTTGTCTCTATGATGCTAAATCTCTGAGGTAAAAACTCAACGTTTACTCTGCATGACAGCCAAGAGCTTCTAGAATGTCTCAGATCGAAACAATGCATTTGAAAGTGAGGCTCTCAGAAATGGCACAAATCTCGAGAGCTGTAACCTCATGAATGACTCTGATCTTTATAGATCTCAAGAGTATGCTGAGCATATGCCCCACTTCGACCACAAAGCAAGGTATTGAGGGGTGATGCCTTGTTTTCTGACCTTGACCGGGAGGAAGTGATATCTGCACATGTGACGACTTGTCTCTGTGTGTCTCAAGCAGACATGAGGCTACTCCGATCTGGTGAGATGTCAGAGTACACAAAGCACATGACCCCCTTCATCCAGGAATAAAGGGCGTGAAGCGTGATATTGTGTTCTGTCTCACAGAGATTACTCAAAATTCTGGTGCATTTAGCCACGTGAGAAGAGGCATTGTTCATAAGTAATAAGTAATATGAGAAGGGGGATGCTAAGCATCTGTTCTCTACCAACAGTATCCTGCTGGAGATGAATGGCTGGATTCCCCATATGAAAGATAACCCGTTCCCCTAATGACATAAGCAACACCAATATATATATACATACATATATATATATATATATATATATATATATATATATATATATATATATATATACACACACACACACACACACACATACATATGCATGGCTGAGAAAATGAAGATGAGATCTTCTCACCTACCAAAATTTTCACTGGCGAATCAAGCAAAGCTAATGGGCTATGTTGATTCATCTAGTTGGGTCTGTTGGCCATCAGTGTTGCTGCTACCAACCACAACCATATCCATCATTTGTCTCTATGATGCTAAATCTCTGAGGTAAAAACTCAACGTTTACTCTGCATGACAGCCAAGAGCTTCTAGAATGTCTCAGATCGAAACAATGCATTTGAAAGTGAGGCTCTCAGAAATGGCACAAATCTCGAGAGCTGTAACCTCATGAATGACTCTGATCTTTATAGATCTCAAGAGTATGCTGAGCATATGCCCCACTTCGACCACAAAGCAAGGTATTGAGGGGTGATGCCTTGTTTTCTGACCTTGACCGGGAGGAAGTGATATCTGCACATGTGACGACTTGTCTCTGTGTGTCTCAAGCAGACATGAGGCTACTCCGATCTGGTGAGATGTCAGAGTACACAAAGCACATGACCCCCTTCATCCAGGAATAAAGGGCGTGAAGCGTGATATTGTGTTCTGTCTCACAGAGATTACTCAAAATTCTGGTGCATTTAGCCACGTGAGAAGAGGCATTGTTCATGCCACAACTTGTCTCTTTGCGTCTCAGGTAAACTGCTTGAGAGTGCAGACAGGATCTTGCATGGCTGCCTCTCTAAACTTGTCTATGGGAAAGATGTCAAATGACAACTCATCAGTTACCTACAGATGGCAACTGAATCTTGGAAACTAGGCCTGGTTGTGCAAGGCAGATTACTGAATAATCCGAACAAAACTGAAGATAGGTCGGGTCGACTGAAAGGGCATGTAGCTCACTGATCCTGCATGTGAAAGATAAAGCTATCAGGAACCATGTCTTGTATGATAGGAAGCATGAGCGAGAGGTTTAAACCTGCTTGGGTTGAGCCAAATTAGAACCCAGGACAAATTCCATTTTGGAAATAATGTTATGGAGTTTGGTTGATGTAAATCAAATTGTCTAACATACATGAGAGATCTTTATCATCCTCACTGTCACATCTGCCATTATGTCGGAATGTTTCTAAGATCATTGATCCTAGAGGGTGGGAACAGAATCTTGCTTGGCTGTTGTTCTCAACCTGGCTATGGAAGAAAGCAAGTTGGGACACTGGTTGACTACCAACAGACAGTATTCTGTTCTTGGCTATGAATCCCGATGGTATCTTGAGAACCACCAAACCCTTCAATCTGAACTGAAGAGAATTCCTGTGAACATAAAGGGGAATGCAGTCCTCTTACCCTGCATGCTGAAGCTAAAGCTATTGGTAAACATGGTCTGTATGATAATGACTTTAGTGATGTGCAGGCTAGAAGTTCAAAAGGATTCAAATCTAGCCATTTAAAAAAAAAAAAATGATTGGATACCTTTGGAGACAAATAAGGGATATTGGTCAAGGAGACCAATATTGTCTAAAAGATCAGATAGGTCCCTATCCCACACAAACATGTTGCCATGATGCCATAATTTGTCCAATATCAAAGGGCAGTAGCCTTTGGTAGCAATTGGGGTCCAACTGTTTCTCCTTCAAGAAAAGAGCCTGAGAAAGTGGGTCAGTTGAGGGATAGAGGCACGCAAATAGGCAATATAGATGGTTACTCTCAAGATTATCTCCACAAATGAAAGTTCGAATTGTCTGACTTGCAGGCTGTACTGATAAAAGCCGAGCATGTAGACAAAGAGGATGGCTGATTCCGGTTGGCCGGAATCTTCCTGGGTGTATTATCGTTTGAAAAAATAGATCAGTGATACGGGGCTTGTGCCCTCAAAGAGGGGCTATTGGAGTCTTCTTGCCATTCTGACCCCGTAATTGTAGCACCATAGGAGGGGTGGCACAGGCCCACAACCCCTCCCAGATGGCTGACAGTGCCCAAGTTGCTCTGTCTGGAACTGGGGGGATGACAGTGGGTAGCTGTTGATTCCACCTCATCGCCAAGCAGTTGATCATCGGATGCCCTTGAAGTGTGTGAATCCAAGTGATGAACAACTGATGGAGGGGACATTCTGTGTGAAGGACATGACCCCTTCTGGATTGATTCTTGGTGAAGCCACTGATGCAGCCAGAAGGTGTCTGAATTGTATGTTGATATGGAAATTGCTGCATCCACATAGAAAAATGCAAATCAGAATACCGGACAAGTGGTCTGGTACCTCCCTGTTTGAGGATATCAGTTACCACCACAGCTGAACTATTTCACCCCCAAGATCGATCTTTACAGAAATGAAAGGTATTAATGACAGCCTTCCTTTCTGGGAAACTGATGTATAGAGGCCATTCTCCAGGTGTCACGGTAGTGAAGGACAGCAACAGGTTCATACTCCCATCATGTGTACAGGTGGTGGTACTTCACATTATTTCTGCCTGGGTTTCTTCAGCGGTATTCTGATGGTCAGCCAGCCTGGATTGTCCCATTGATGTAGGAATGATCAAATTTCAGGTGTGATCATGACTGCTTGATTAAGAGGACATAAAACCAGGCACCACTGTGCTGGCAAGGCCCACATAACAAGACAGTAGAGTGGGGTCAAGTCTGCTGCCGTATAATAGCCAAGGAGTTGTAAGAACTCTCCCGATTACGTCAAAGACTTGATGGAAATGAACTCGACGAGTTTGACGATTCTGGGAGCGTGAATACAAGAGGATGCGCCAGATTTCGGTTGGTTAAGAAGTCTGTGCCCAAATAGATGAAATTCTGGGATGTACAGTGGTCTGAACTTCCCAGTTCTTGAAAAGGCCTGGATGATCTAGCAGAGAAGGGAGATCCTTCTGCCTTGGAGTAGGATGTATTTCTTTCAGATGATGCCCAGGTATGCTGCTGTTGATATAGCTGATGCACGGAACAGGGAATGGCACAGTCCCAATTGTTGTTGTTTTTGTGGGGTTTAACGCCATTTTTCAGCACACAATAGGTTATACATGGCAGCCAGTATTATTGGTGGAGGAAGAACCCGGGAAGACCCGAAAAGAACCACTGACCCATGAGAAGCTACTGGCAAGCTTTCTCACATACCCACATTGGCTGAATCCGAGACTCGAACCGGCGCAGACAGAGGTGAGATGGCAGTGATCCGTAACGGAGAGCGCTTTAGACCACTTGGCCACTCGGGGCCCCACAGTCCCAATTGTGAGTGAAAGCTAATAAATTGATGTGGGCTGAAGGGAAGAACAGTGAGTTGACAACGGTGTGGCAGTAAACGTGGAAACTAGCAATAGATGGGGTGGATAGGGATATGGAAGTATACAGCTGTTAGATAGAGACTAACTGCATAATCTCCCCGTGAGGAGACTCCAGTCAATGATAGGCCTCAACCTGCTGTTTGCATGCAAAAATTAAGTCTTGAGTATCTCATTAGGGAATGTATCCTTAGCACAAGCTCCAGTGCCTTTTATCAAAAGGCATCCATCTCCCAATTCCAATGACACACATAAGACTTGCCACTGCGGCTGAATTGGGGTGGAGACTAAGGATCTCAGAGGTATCCTACAGTGACCTCAACCATGTCTCTTTCCCCTCTGCCACTTTCTTAAGTACAGCAGAGCATACGTGTTTTCCGACCAACACTACATATTTAGCTCCATCCCTTCAATGCCAAACAGGGCGATCTTTGTGCTTTTGCTTGTCATGCGTGAAGTAAACATTCCTCCTGAAACAACACAAGATGAGAGAAAACAGTATAGATTAGCAAATTAGTATGCAACTAAGTGACTAATAGTATAAATCATCTAACTCGGCAGCCAATACTACACAGTGTAGATGCAGTATATCCGAAACAATGTATAGATAACATAACAAAGCAGGAGTCATGGCAGACTTCCATGCTTTGCAATTACATATAGATCGATTATACAAATACTCTGTGGAAACAACACAAAAGATACAAACTAAAGCAGAATCTAGTAAACATCTGAAATTACTAGGTTGTTAAAACATTGCTGCAATGAACAGACCCATAAACATGTCATATCATAAATGTATGTCCTATATTAAGCTTAAGCACAATGCATAGTAATAGAAGGGAAAATGCGAACATACAATTAACTGAACCAGAGTCATGGTAGGCTACCAGGCTCTGACACAAGAAACATATAAGCAGAAACAAGAAATATATTGAAATTACTAGGTCACTGAAATATATCACTATCGTAACCACACGTTACAGATGCTGCATAACAGAAACCATGTAAACAAAACATAAAATATACAGGAGTCATGGTAAACTTCCAGGCTCTGAAGTGGCCTGTAGAACTGTTTGATATATGCTAAAATGACACAAGACACATAAACTAAAGCAGAAACTAGTAATGTGCGAAATTAATAGATCGCTAAAAACACTGTCGTAACTAACAGATTGGTGAAGTGTCTTATCAGAAACCTATGACCCTGGTTAAAACTTATGCTGCATGCTTGGCTGATAATAATTCTAGCAAAACAGCATGAAATACAAATACATTAGGCATAATTATCAAGCAGCACTGCAGAATTCGACATTAAGAGCTCAAACTAGATCAACGAAAGTGTGGTGGGACAGTGGTCCTACAAGACTACAGGTGACAAATCTCTCAAAATATCAGAAGAAATTTTAAAATCAAGTATACAACCTGCAGAAGATCTATAAATCTGCATTATAAATGCAAAATGAACATTCGGTGGGTCCACAGGAACACAAAAATGGGCTGGATTGTCGGAGGCTATTGCACTGCGTGTCTCAGGACAAAGTGAAGCTAAAAAACGGTGACACCTGTTGGTATCAAGGTGAGGTAATGGGCATGAGTTACTGCCCTTTGTCTATCTAAAAATAGACAATAAGATGATTTGGGTCTTTTAGTAGGGCTGGATTCACGAGGTAGCAGGCTAATATTCCTAACGTAATGTGATTAGGGAACGTATTTGAAGGAGAAAATATAAGGTGTGATTTTCTCACATTCAACTTTATATTTGCACAATTATTTTTAGAAATTAGTGTGAATCTTGCAATTGTGCATCCTAGAAAAGTCATTTAAACTCAAAACTTACATGGACTATAGATATACAAGAACTATGGTGCTACTGGTAGTAACTGCCTTAAAACTTTTTAATCTTCCACAGTATCACTGTTAATGTTTGCCAGTTTTTACATGATTTACTGGGACAGTATTGTTAACTCTGAAGTACAGAGCCAATTATCAAATAATAAGTAAAATTCTGCTCTATTACTTAAAACTTTTAAAAAGATTCTTGGTCCGAAAACTCTGCATTTGTTCATTTTGGAGGGGACAAATATTCATGATCTACTGAAATCTTTCGATCATACATGTTTGTTCCTCATGCTTGGAATATTTTAAGAGAACTGACACAAAGGATTGAACAAAGAAATGAGCTAGGACTTGAAAATATAATAATACAATAGTTTCAAGCATTTGGTTGATTTTTCAGTGCCACTGATTTTAGAAATTAGCATGAACTTGTAAACACATGTCCTACAAAAGACCCAGAATGACGGATCATGTGTTGATAATATGTTCATTCCATGGATTAAAAAAATTTTTTATTAAGGTTTAAGTACGCCAACCTATACATTTTTGTTTTTTAAGAGCTATAACAATCTTGATTATCCTTGAAAAGCATTCTGGCTTTGTTGGCTTTACATGTAGTTCATGGCCTTCCAATTAGATATTCCATCTTTCTATATTAGCAAAATATGGGAAGCATTGCTATCATGGACATGAATCAAGCAAACACAGGTACAGTAGACTTTATTTAAACCGTAATTACCTTCAAACAAGAGTCCCTTGATGGGACTGACACTCTACTATACAAAAAGAATTGGAATTCAAGATGAGACATTTTCTTAATTTTAACTGCTAAGTGTTGAAACCATCTCTAATATTCTCCAGCAATAACAAGATTTTCAAATTAGCTGAAATGGGGGACATACTGGATATCAGCATGCCACCATTTTCATTTAGGATATAGTAGACATTAGGAGTCTTTTGCTGAAACCCCCCTGTCATAACAATCATCAATTATGTGGAGCAGAGACCACAATATTTGTAAGACAGTCATTGTGGCAGATATATTGGATGTACAACAACACCATTTTCATCTAGGACAGCCAACATGATGGTCATATGGAGTGTAATTTTCATTAAGGACCAACCACTCACTGTAAGAACTCTTCTGATCACAACCCCATGTCAAAATGACTTTCAAATTTAAGAGTAGCAGCAAAAACAAGATTTTCAAGATGGCCATGTAATGGACATCAGATCAGCAATATTTTAATAATCAACAAAACATAAGATGTCTTACAATGAAAACCCCACGCTGGTATGAATATTGATTCAGGGGAAGTAGTGACAACAAGATTATTAAGCTGGCCACTGTTACAACAATATCAGACTTCACATTCACAATATGATTTTCCTTTCAAAAATAGTGTTCGAATTTTGAGTTTGCATGATTTGAATTAAAAGAAGATATGAGCAATCGGAGAACCTGGAAGAAATTCTGTAAGAACAGTACTTTTTTTATTATTAATCAATAAATTTCTTTCAAGCAAATAAGCTCAACTCAAACTCCACTCCAACTTGTACATCAAGTAATATGTAAACAGAGCCTGAAAATTATGGTGGTCCAAAACTGATCTTATCTGGCTATGAACCTGTCGTATATTACCAGCACATGACTGATGGTCTTTTATTAGCTCATTGTTGCTCATATAAATTAAATTAGACACGTTGTTGAATCCTGATGGATTTTATATTAATTATTCCACTTCTAAGCCCAGTATGCCCTCAGTTTTTAGTTTGCTTTGCAACTTGATTAGCTAATGTAGAGCAGGCATTTTTAATATATGTAAAATTTGGCAATCTGATCAAAACGGGGTGGGGGGGTGGGGTGGGGGGCTAGGCTAGTTACGTTTTAGCAATTATGATCTTACTTATAGCAGTAACACAAATCCAAATTATTGTCGTAATCTCTTACTTTGAGACACCTAAATTATCCAAATATCTCCACCACAAAATATGCCTGTCATACAGTAGCTTCCAAAATATAATTACTTTTGGTTTAAAAGAAAAAGCTAATTATAGCCACCAACTATATGAAGGCAAAACAGGAGCTCTGTTGGTAGCTTACATTTTTTACTTTGCCTGGCTTAGCTTCCTGTACAACAGTTCCTATGAAACGCTCCTCACTCAGAATTTCTGTAGAAACTGAATTAGCATCCACTTTTATGACCTGACAGGCAATAGGTCGCCCTGTTCGCTTGTCGTATGACATCTGGAACTCTACTGCATCTGAAAAAGGTAACGAGTATAATAAACAGTACATTATATGCCTGCCCATGTTTAATACCCCTTTATGTCGATAACTGAAATTGTCTCCTTGCATGTCCAAATCTTGCGATAATCACCACACAAAGGAATAACTTTTGTCATTGGAAAAGATGAAAAGACTTAATTTTTATTATACAAAAACTTGGAGCACCATACTTAACAGCCCCAACTGTACCTCTGCATTTAACAGCAGGTCAGATAAATTATTGATAATTGTCAGTAAATATCAAGTTAATTTATTGCTCAAATCAATAAAATGTGGGGAAAATGAGGACTTCTGTGGAGGAGATACCAGACTAGAGATGCAGTCTGACACTGCCTTATATTAATCAGTTGATGTAATTTATTGCTCAAATCAATAAAATGTGGGGAAAATGAGGACTTCTGTGGAGGAGATACCAGACTAGAGATGCAGTCTGACACTGCCTTATATTAATCAGTTGATGTAATATTCTGCCTTCAGCAATCCCCCCTCCCTGTTGCTCTCTCTTCTTCAGACAAATGTGAGGTTTCAATAAATTTTATTTTAAGCCAACCTGACATATAATTGACAGCTTTTGTTGCTATAATTTTGTGATGTTGAGACTGCATGCACTTACTCATTTAACCAGTATGGAAGGGTTTTGCTAGTAATGTTCTCTGAGATTCATAATGTAAAAACAAAATGCTTTCTCCCTAAAATGTTTCTTGCTCACAATAAGAACAAAACGCATGAGCACCAAACTACCATTTGCCTCTTTTATGGGAAAAACGTCCATATATGAAACTGCTCTTGTGGCCTAGTGGTTAGCGAGTCCGCCTTGGATGCGGGATGTCATGGGTTCGAATCCCATCTGAGTCATACCAAAGACTTGTAAAAATGGTACAAACAGCTGCCTTGCAAGGCACTCAGCATAAAGAGGTTATGTTAGGACTGGTTGGCCTGGTGTCAGAATAATAGGACTGGGTGGGACATTATGTTACATGTCTGCAGCATGATGCCCCAATGCTAGACATCACTACAAACTGCCACACTGCAGACATCATAGTGATATGACTGAAAAATTATTAAAGCTACATTAAAAGTCCAAATCACACACACACACACCATGCATGAAGGATAAACTAATTCTCCTAATAGCACAACTAACAGTCATAAGACCCATGGCCACAATTCTTAGATTAGGATAAACAATGGTTGTTCCTTATTGAGCAAAACAAAATGGATGAATCCAGTGAAAGTTCAAAACCTGACACTTATAAAGAGGTTATGCTGACCTCAAAAGGGAGATGATGACTGTTTGGATGCAATTATGCTGACCTCAAAAGGACCTGGTCATCTGGGCCACAGCCAATGGACCCACCTAAATGAATTTATGTCTTTCAAAGAGGCCGGTCAATTGTAGGTATAGTCCGATAGCATGACTGAGTGTATCACAGCATATAGTACTCAGGCCGGATGTCAATATAAGCAGATTATGATGTAACAATGCACTGTAAAAATAGGTTTGTTAATATGAACAAAGGATTTATTTATGTAATAGATAGATTACAGTGCACTGTGTATCCAAGTTTGTGGCTTCCATTCGTGGTCCCTTTGAATGAGACTGTATGTAAAAATTAAACAGCCAAAAAGGTTGTTACCACAAAAAAAAATCGCCAGATGCTATATTTTGTTGCCAATAAGGAAATGAAATTGCAATTTGCGACATGGCGACGCCCAGGACAATATCTGCTTTGTGATCCTAGATTTTGGTGAGAAAAACATCAGAACACTACCAGACTTCTATCTGGGTTTTCTAGGTAGGCTGTATTTTATACATGCATTTGTAAAACTTCCTTGATGAAAGGATGAAACTACAACAGAATGCTTTTTCCAAGGGATAATGTGCCAGTCAAATTTTAGATTAACAACCAGTCATGTCAACCCAGATGTGTAAACAGTTGCCTATATGAAAAAAAGACAGATGTCGCAACAAGCACTATGACACCTCTACCTGTCAGGGTGAACGGTAAAATAAAAATTGTATATTGTGCAATGCACATTTTGATATGAACAACATTAATTTGTGAGGGTTCTCATGGATCAATGCCCTCCAAGTATGCAAATTCATACAAATTATGCACAATTCACATGTCCTGGCAGCATCTCTGGGGTTATCAATCATTAGCTCACATTTGATCATATAAACTTCCAGTTATTGATGGTTCAAAACTCAGGACAGAATCTCAAAGGATTTAAAAAAAGCAATGCTGAACTGAGGAAATGGACTAGATGACCCATCACTGATTGCTCGCTGAAGGCAACTTACTCTCTGCTGCAAAGCCCAGGTGTGTCTTTACAACCATGGAACCATCTTATCTAACTTAGAGCCTGGGTCGATCAGAAGGGTATGTAACTCACCCATCCTACATGTCAAAGCTTGAGATCTTAGAAAACATGTTTTGTATGATATTTGTTTCAGCAAGATCTTGGATAAATGCTTGAACTGATTTGAACTGTGCAATGTTAGAAACCAGAAAACTTTTGCTAAGTCATGAAAAAGATACTGGTTATGCCACGATGGATGGATGGGTGCCTGGATGGTGGGCTACATGGTTAACTATGACGGAATGGATAGACTGATGTGACAGATCCCCATGAAACTCTACATAAAATGGAACAGCCAGCTAATATCAGACATGGTTCGGTGATGTCAGATCTCTCATCTCTAGTCAAATGGTACAGCTGTCTGGGCAGCTGTCAGTACAAAATCAAGGTTTATAATATACCCCATGAACCCAGATTTACAGGTCCAAAAGCCATACTCAGATGTATAGAGAAATATGTGCCTACTGGACTGAGAAGAAATGGGAGGAAACCCACCAAACAACTCCAAACAACTACTGGAGAAGTGTGATGAACAGCAGCACAAAATTCCTCTGAATCCAGCAACAATGTCACTGATTCCTGCACTTACAACTCAAGCATCATCAGAAAAGGGTGCAGTATGGGCATCTATAAAGCACACTGTTCCTCCAAATGAAACTGGTCAGATGTAACAGTCACAGTGGGCAATGTTTATATGGAAGAAGGACCAACATGATGTCCTCCATTAAACTTGCTATTGATGACACCTAGTGGTGAAGACTCCATATGTTGCTGAGCTACACCTGTCTGTCCTTACTCTTTAACCATGAATCATTCTACACATACATTGCATGCCGAAGTCTAAGAACATTTTGTGCAAGTGAAGTATATATCATGCATATCTTTGTTTACTTTCCATTTCTTGCATTTGGCACATTTCTTCATCAGTCTATTCAAATCACCCACTCCATGGACATAACAAAACAGAAAGCATTCACAATCTTTGTTACTCAGCAAGAGAACTTACATGATAGGTGTGCAAATAAAACAATAAGCACTAACACAGGGCATCCCTTGGAAATAGTTTCCCTTGCGGTATGAAATTCGCCAAATTTAAACATTTAGAGCCACTTTTCAGCCAATAGAAGCCATTTTATGCCAGGATGAATGGACTTCAATACATGTGTAACATTATAATGGCCCTAATTTTGATCTATATAAACATGATAACAAACAGTTTTTACGGGTTTTTTTTATATTTCAAAGCACAAGAATAATTATTAATAAATATAACAGTACCATTATATACACGTGAAGTTCAATGTATTTCATCTGAAAAACAAGAATGAATGTTTCTTTATAACTGATAATACAAAATACTGTTTAGTCTTTATGAACAATATCACTAACATTTCATCAATATCTGCCTTATTTTTCCCCCAACCATTCCTAAAATCAAAATTCTCAAGACTGGGCCCATCAATAGAAATTCTTGTTAAATTTGTCAGAATAGGTATACCCACAGAAGTTTATTTTGACCATATTATGGTGACTGAACGCCCTCTCAGTCTGCAGCTGGATATAAATCTTTGTTTTTCAGAGTTAGATTAGCCATATTCTTTGTGCTTTATACGGACTTGTTGTATGAAGTAACTTTTTAATTTTTCATTGATAAAAGCAACTCTAGCCCTTTTCAGTCAATGACTGGCCTCATTGTAGCGGCATCCTGTGTTACTTAGTTAAGTTCAGACCACAAAAATATGTTATTTAAGAAAATAATTCCTAAAACACTAAGCAGTCCAAGGTGGGTCTCACACTCAATTTTCAATAAACATAAAATAAACAACATGTACAAATGACACAGAATCTTTTTGCTGACCTGTTAAACAATAGAGTATATCCACCAGCCATTCCTTATTTCCTTCTAATCTCTTTTAATTGCTTCTAAAAACCAACTCACTGCATGCAGTTAGCTGCAATCATGTTTGAATAACATCTTATTCATTATATACTGACATGATCCACTGACTGCTGCAGATAGTGGAAACAGGTATTAAGTGGCATGAGTCACTTATATCAATAAAAAATTTACTTTATAAAATTATGTTGCCAGCAACTTTCTCCAGTCAGTAAAAAATAGCGCCACTTTCACAATTCTTTTTTGTATTTGTCACCAAATGCGAAGCCAAGCAAAGGCCCTGCCAACAATACATTACTAGAGAACAAAATCAGAAAAACAAAGTCTACAAACTGCAAACAAAATCATAAATACTGACAAAAAATAAAACAAAATATGCCAACATTATGCAAATACATTCAAAGGCAATACTAAACAAGCTTTCTAGATGGATGGGTAGAAACAAATGTAGACTTCCCTAGATTTTATGGGGCTGTGGAACGATGTCATTCAGAGCTAAATCTTAAACAAGACCTTCTCAGTCAGTCAGTTATTACTTTCCATAAGTCTGACCAGTTTTCAGCAAGGTGTAACAAAATATCATGTACTGCTATTGTTAATTTGGAAACATGTATTTAAAAGTTCAGAAGTTATATCCAAAACTGATGTAAAGAGGGTAAACATTAAGCTCAGCTATAAATTTGGTAAAGTATGCTTGGACCTTGATTACCTCTAGTACAGTTGCACAAATTGATGTTCCAAACCCTATGGAACTTAACGGTTTGTTGATACTTCATAACTAGACATTCTAGGGGGACTTTGTTTTATTTCACATGAAGACAGCCACTGTATCTCCTGCCATGTGACATACTCATATCGACACTTGATGCTGATAAACATAACTGTTGCTCTTCCTGCTTCCCTCCCCCAAGAATATATTTTTATTCTTCTGTACTATTAACATTTTTAACAGCCTTATTTTCCCATTCGTCTTGAACAGGTATCACCTGTTGAATGTCATTTTTTTAAAATTCTATAAGCAACAATTTGATCATGCTGGCATCTGAGGTAGTCCAGTAAAGTTAGTCCTATTCCCTAACTGACTCCACTAAATCTAATATGAAACCCAGATCCAAATCAAGCATGGATGAGCCAATTATCCTGATTTCACCACAACAATCATATTTCCAAAATTTTTGCTTTTATTCTGTAAGTCTGTATTTTATGGGTCAATTTTGTAAGACACATGGCAAAAATGGTTGGCAGGTCTGGTGACATCACATATGAAATTGAAAATATGAAGTGTTTTCTTCAAAATGCAGGACTGTACAAATCCAATTTTCAAAAACAAGAATTATTCAGTGCACAAAAATCAGAGTACATTTGCACTGAGCATAAATAAACCTGTAATATTCATCAATATTAAGAAATCTCAACCCGACTGTGCCCATCCATTAGATCCAATGCCATAATGAAGCATTTACTAAGTGACTTTTCTGGAACTGAGCAATGAGTGATTATCTAGTTATTAAATGCATTCTGCAAACTGCACTTGACAAAGTTGTACAATGGTTGTAATGTCTCTGCTGTTACATGCACTTATAATACATACAATGCAGTGTCATTGTTGTTGTTGTTGTTTTAGTGTTTAACACCATTTTTTCAGCACAAGATATATCATACATGGCAGCAAGTATAAATGGTGGAGGAAGAACCAGGGAAAACCTCGGAAAGAACCACTGACCCATGAGAAGCTACTGGCAACCTTTCTCACCTACCCACACTGGCCGAGCATAAGACTGTGTCATTGTCATTTCATACAATTGCTGCCACTGTGGCAATAAATAAGTAAATTTTATTTTTTATTCATTACAATTTAACATGGGTCTATTCATGAAAAAACAAAACCCCATCTATTTACAAAACTACCAGAGGGGTAATGGGTAATTCCCCTTCTGTGAGAATTCGGGAGAAATCACTGACTTGAAGATATGAAAGGTTTTATGTAATATCACAACAATGACTACAAGAGAGAAAGTGAATTATTAATTCTGGAAAACTATTTAGAGAAATATGGAGAACTGTGAAGTGGACAATTATTGTTTTACTCTACCTCCAATGCTGACTGTGTCCATGTCACCACCATACTCGCTGAAATGGAAAAACAATCTGGCATCTCGATCACAACACTGTATAAAACCATAGGAATGCTGGAATGAAAAATGTTGTATTAAGATACAAGGACCTCTAATCTGAAATATTAAGTGCAATACTAAGAGTATAAAACTTGCAAAAAAAGAGAATGAATTATTTGCCAAGATAAAACAACCATTTAAAATAAAAAGAAAATAGTGTGATTGGTAGAAATACCTGAAAAGTTCATGTCACAAACACACAGAATTAAATACAAGGATATTTCATGATGTTAAAGAAGTAGTATTTTTACCATATTAAGTGGAGTACTTTTCACAGACTTGAAATAGAAGAAAACTGACCTCAATGCAAACTCTATCCAAAGCGTGAAGAAGGGATGAATGGACACGGATAAGACATGTGCTCAATTATTGTCCTGTGTGAAAATATATGAAATGGGTCATGCAATCATGCAAACCCTGTCTGAAACTTAGTTCTATTCCAGAAAAACATATACCCACCCCCCAATGACACTTCAAAAAAATACTCTGGAGGAGGTTGTGTTTCAAACTATTTTGATTCTGACAGTGGAAGGTTGGTTAGAGAACTCACATCTGTTGTGGGTTGTGTTAACAAAATAGAAATCGCTGATGGTGTTGTCAGAAGAAAAAAAACAAATATATGTTTAAAATCGCATTTAACCCCTCATATTGATCTAATGTGAATAAAACATTGGGTCAGAAAATGATACCACAAAAATGTTAATTCTTTTGACAACATCATAAGACCCTACCACAACCACATGACCATGTCCAATGACATCACAGTAATAACTGCTATACAACTAGGGATGACATCTACTGGAGTATTTTTATTTCAGTAGAGCCTTAACAGAGTGGGACAGTAAGAAAGAGTGACAGACATTTAAGTGTTAGGAAGATATTTAACAATGGCTATTCCTCCTGCCACCACTTCCTCATTGGAGATCACACACATACAAAACGTAGAGTAAATCCTGGCATCATCCCTGCAGGGGAGATAACTTGACTATTTTATTTAATTTTATTGGTCTCTGGTTATCCCATGGTATTTCTGTTACTTGAACATTATCTTACAGTGTGTCCAATCAGCATGGTTGTTGTTGTTGTTGTTATAGGGTTTAACGCCATTTTTCAGCACAAGATAGGCTATACATGGCGGCCAGTATTAATGGTGGAGGAAGAACCGGGAAAACCCCGGAAAGAACCACCAACCCACAAGAAGCTACCGGCAAGCTTTCTCACATATCCACATTTGCCGAGCCCGAGACTCGAACCCTTGCAGACAGAGCAGCATGGTTGAAAAAGGCTTACAACCATTTAGAGTTGTTGAAGGATGCACATTAATACAGATATGAAAGAACGAGAACCATACTATAAATCAGTGACGATAAAATAGAGCACATATGGGTCTGACTGTCCCTGATTGGCTGATAATAAAAGATTTAGTAAAAGAATCTTCTGTGAGCTTGTCCTACTTGTAACTGAAGAAACTGAGGGACATTGTTTTATTAACAAAATTTCCGTCCCTTTACAGACCTGAGTTTGGAAGACTCATTACTGAAATTAGCAGCTGACTCTTTGGTGCAGTATTGAAAGCACACATTTCAAATTTGTGTAGGTCCAGAAAATGGTGCAGCTGTCATGGTTTTCTTTTCACAAAAGCTGTTGTCATAGATGTGTCTATACTGATACAAATTTGATCATGAGCACTCAAAATTTTAAGTTATTAAATTTTAATATGGTGCTTGCACAGGTTTACAGTGGGAACTGAATTAGTACAGTGAGTCCTGAATTCTTGAGTTTTGTGCAGAAACTTGGAATCCAAGCAGAATACACCCAGAAATGTAGAGGTTTTCAATCTTGGATTTAGTCTCCCTGTTGCATTTCATATTGATATGCATATTCACAAACATTTAGTACAGTAGTAGGAAAAGTGACAAATTTAGATACATATCATAAACAAGACAAACAGTATGTGGGAAGACAGATCATAAGAACAGGCTGGAATGGAGAAGTATAATAAAAACAATAATGAGTAGAAGTGTGCATCTTCCTTTATGTGTGCAACATTATTTTCTTAGCTTCAGTGAGAAATTATATCAAAAGGGAAGACAAAGGCTGTACAGTTAACCAAACCAATGTGAATTTAGCTACTTAAAAGATATATCAAACCGATTTTAACCTTCTGGTTATATCTGTTCTGGTCTGTTTCTGTCTATTCTGGTGATTATGTCCACTGAATCAGTATGGTTGAAAAAAAATTGGCTATGATTACCAGTATATGCTGTATTTCTGCCTGAGAGATGTGAATAAATTTTTTTTCTTGGTTTGTTGATTCTGGTTGCTGCTCAATTCAAAGGCATCATTGAAGAACACTGATGCATTCTCTTACTTTGTTACAAATATTTATTACGGATGCATATCTCCAGATATCAGTGAATGTAACTTGAATAAGTTATAACAGTTCCAGTTGAAACAATGGACACTGTTAGAGAAACTTTAAGTGAGCTAAAATGTAAACTTTTTGGCAGTGTGTGATGCAGGATTGCTGAAGACTTCTCCATCTCATATGCCCACCATGAAAACTCCATTTGTACAAACTGATGATGACTTTTTGGTAACTGTCAGAAAGGCAGAATTGACGATATTCAAAGATCTACAAAAATTACTAGAGTCAAAATTTATAAACTCATACAGCTGTGGCAAAAATGATGGACTAGTACAATTGCTGCTATTGCCACAGTTGATTAGTTGGTTGATTTAGTTTGGTTTGGTTTGTTTTTTTAAAACAATACATTAGGTGGAGGAAGAACCCCACAAGACCACCAACCCAAATTGGCTGATCTGTGACAAAAACTCACTCCGTGAGATGTGCAAGTGATGTAAAAGCAAGCACCTTAGTACACTTGGGCACATGGAGCCTCTGTTGATTTGATGTTTATCTCCAACAGCCGAAGTCATTTAGACATGAGATCTCAGGTTTCTGTAGATCACTATGGTCTTTACACCATTTTCAGATAAAGCGAATCTATATATGGCAGCCAGTTTTACTGCTAAGAAAATCCAAGTACTTTGAGACACCAAACACCACTTATGTAGAACAACTGATCTTCCACAAGTTACTGACAACATTCTCATTTACACAATGGAGGCAAGTAATCACATGACAAGCATCTTATACCACTCAGCCATGGAAGCCCCTCAGGTCATAGACACAAGTCTCATATGAAAGACTAGAAGTGGGAGATAGAACCTATAACAGCTGGATTGAAAGTGCAGAATATTATTGCTAGGCCATCAGTGATGATGATGATGATGCTGTCGACAACACAGTTAACAGTAATGACATTGATTCTACAAGAACTCTGGTGAAAATGATTCATTAACTTTCATCCATTTTTAAAAATCTAATTAATGACATAAAAATGTTTGACTTGCTACATTTCTTTTGTTTTATTAAGCTTTATATTAGTCTTGCAACAAGCATAAAATTAAGACATCAGTAACAGAAATATATGTTCTTACAAGAAATGATATAGTGTAAAAGTAGGCAGAAATAATGCAACATCACTTCCACAGGCATTAATGAGGTTTTTTCATAAGTTTACCAAAACATTAATTTAAAAAAACAATAACAAGGAATCATAGCATCTGACCACACATTTAAAGCAATACCAGATTTAACTATTATTCTAATCAAAAGCAGCTTACCCAAGAACAAAGAAAAATAGCAAGACATAGTGATCACTTTAGTAAACTGAACAGTTTAGAAAGGATACAAATTCATGATTTCTGTATTAGAATATAAATCCCTATTATAAAATCTGTATTCATGGATGTTAAATTAATAGGTATTTTTTCTTTCTTTCTAATTTCATGGTGTTTGTTTTTGTAATCATATCATTATATGTTTTTTATCTTATAGGTGTTGTCTAATGTTGTAAAGCGCTTAGAGCTTCTACAGATTAGGCGCTATGCAAAGTCATCATTATTATTATTATCAATGACATTTATAAATAATAAGCCACCATGAAATTTTGTGATTTCACAGTATCAGAGACATACATGGCTGAGAGACAAACAAATGAAAGGACAAAATATTTAGTATAATGAATGAATACAAATAAAAAATATGCAGTAGATTATGTGATCTATAAGAATTCAGTAGATTACCTCCAGCCAGCTGTCATTTAAATTGCTTCTGTCCCCAACCCAACATTAAAATTGCTTCTACTGCGCACTAAACCATAGCCAGAAATTATGTTTTAAAAATATGCTTCTGTAGGGGGCAGTGTTTTTTTAAATTAAAACATCTGATGGTAGATCATAATTGTTTTAAATAGCTTCTGTTGTGGGTTGGCTGAATCTGAAAGTGCCCCCCCCCCCCCCCCCCCCGGGGGTATATGTTTTACTGGAACAGCCCTTGTAGAATACTTCAACAGAGATGTCAATCCTCAACTGTGAAAATCTGTAATCACCAGCCACTATAATCTGTAATCTGGGAACAAATTTTGTAGGTTTCAAGATCAAATTCTGCAATTATCCAATTTAAGAATTAAGTTTTATGCATTTCTTGGTGTGCTCACTAAACATAAAGATGGCAAGAAAATGGAAAATACACTGTCAAGTGATGATCAAGAACAATATTAACAAAGCATTAATATGTGATACTGTCTTGCTGCACTTAAGAGGCTTTTCAGTGTAGGTTGTATTGTAAGCATCTGTTATTTCCAGTGTGCTATTAGGAAGATGAAATGGGACGAAGTTGGATAAAGAAAAACCAAAGTCATCTAAAAAATACTTGGACTGTCCATTCATTTTCATGAAATAAGTCAATCCAACCAGACTGAAAGTGGAAGTCTGGAAGTCTGGTGCCAGTCTAGTTGAAGAGGCAGTTACTGTAATGCCTGCTTGCACACCTCCTAATTTTTTGTACCAAAAGGCACTGAATAAAGGGCTAAAGCATGATGCAACTTAAGGAAGAGCACTGGCATGCATATCGTCTCACCAGAACCAGGATTGACAAGAACAGCAAGATATTACTGTTATTTTCATACGTGGCACTGTTAATCATTTTGACATTCTGGGCCATAGACTCTCCTGCAAGGTCACTACCCGTTTCTTTGGTCCATCAAAAAATTGCTAGTGAAGTCAAATCTAACACAGAAGCAGTCAAGTTTCACACTAACCTGGAGGTGGCATGCAAGACATTTTTGGTCCATCTTATAAAACAGATGACTGGTCATACTGACTGATACAATGTTCGTGTCTGCACAGAGCATCTCAGTACAGAACAATGGTGAATGTGTAATGTACCAGCATATAGAAAAACATGTAGCTGGCTTTGAGAACAGAAAGCCTTGGAATTGACCAATCATGTAAATGACATCAGGCAGTCGGAGACTTCATTAACTGTCTCTGGCAACGAAGATGGAAAGGTCATCTTCCAAATCCATAGAAGCCTTGACCTTACAGACCTTGCTTAAAGCAGATAGGACTGAGCAAATGCAAACCAGCAGAACTCTGCAGATTATCTTGACAGCTGCTTTAAAATTGCATTCTGTCCTGCTCCATTGTAGGATCTGTGTAAGGCAAATCATCAAGTTTATCCCTGCTCTTACTGTAGAGATTGTACTCGTTGGGCATTCTGTAGACATCAGAATATAACATCCAAGGGGCATGTCATTGTAGTTGTGTATGGGATGGTACCTCCCCAAAGAGTAAGCCAAATAGAATTAAGCTGGTTGTTACATTAGCAGCCAGACACAATTTGTCCTGCCAGTATAAGCTGCTAGCAAGTGTATTGGTCAGTCAGCTCAGCTAGACAGATGTCCATTTGTCAGATGACTGGTATGCTTGGTTCTCGGTTACACAGCTGGCTTGGTAACCATCTTGCTGATCAATTCAGTGAAATGGATAGATCAGCTAACTGGATTCCCACATAGCTCTGCACACCTGGTCCTTGTCGATATGCTGGATTCCTGGTCACCAATTATGGAGTACAGCTGGATCAGATGGCTGGAGTGGCTGGTCAGTAACTAGACAGATGATAAAATAGATGGGCCACATCTGAAAAATACCCCATGAGTCTGAACTTAAAGGTCTTAAGGCCAGGATCAGGCATGATGGGGAACCCTCCAGGCTCCACACCATCACTGTAAAAATAAGTGCATTGGCAGGGAACAAATTCACCTGCAGCTAGTAACAGCATCATTTCCTCCAATAATGTCTGTGATGACAGTGTGGGTGGCAACCCTACAATCCCTTGTTCTTCCAATGTAATGGTCAACATGGGCGTTGGATGCATCACTTTTGATTGGGGAAGAGGAAGTATAAGAGGGCACCCTTCATGCAAGCAAATGAAGAAAATCTAAGTAGGCAAATTCATTATAATGCAATCCCTCTCTCTGAACTTGTCACATCTCTCTTTGGTCTTAAACCCTTGTCACAGTACTATGGACCATGTGGTTTTTGACCCAACTCCAAAAATTCACGAAATAATGATTTCAACAAAAAAATTAACTTACGCTCGATACAGAATGGACTGTCAATGGATTCTCAATAACCCACAAGATATAACTTCGATTTTATAAGAGGTATGGGATACACTGTATGTAGTATCCAGCTAAAACAGAAAAAAAATAATTAGCCAGCTAGTGGTAGTGATGGGTGGTAAGCAGAAGGGTTAGAAAGAGTTTCTTTCCCTTATCTACATGGATTATAGATGGAAAATTAGGAAAAATTATGTCCTTCTGCAAATGCTGTACTGGAGATGTAGTGAAACTTTTCCTAAAGTTAATTTGATTGGGTAATGCATTCAGGGAAGAAATCTGAGCTAGGCAATATCTGACTCCAGGAGTAATATTAATATTAAACTGTTCCTCACCAGAAGTTTTTCTACTATTCCCGTCTCTCTGATTTGATTAGCATTAATGTTAATAGTAGTCGTCACTTTCGGAGGCGATGATGAGATCAAAGAATTTATGAGATTTGGTGCTCGCTGGTAAGACAGAATGGCAGGGTCCTGCACCACTGGCGGCTGGAAATTCTGGAAAAAAGGTTAGATAAGAATCAAACTTTTACGAAAACTAAAGAAAAGATTCAAGGCTGGCAACATAATGTGGTAATCACACACACACACACATATATATCTGACGAAGAGTATGTGAACAAAAACAAAGGTCTGTCAATTAATTGACATACATCAATATCACAGTATTTCTTCAAGCTGATGCATGCACTGGCTTAAAATACTAATTTCTAATCCATCATAATGCAGTGTATCAGAAGTGAGAGTATGTATTCATACATATATTACACACAACAATACATATCCCAAGTAAATAAAACAGAATTTGCCTTCACTGTGATGTTTATATTATAGTAAGTTCAATGTCATGTCATGTATTGAGTGTCTTGTGTACATTGTTTCATACGGTACTTAATTTCTGGATGATACACAGGTCTACCAACAACAAAAAATCTGAAATCAAGATATACTGGAAATTTTATTATGGTAATGGTTTGCATACATTGTTCATAACATATAAAAAAAGAAGGTTTATGTAATTTAGTATTAAGTGTTATTAGAAATGAAATTAGTCTAATAAGGCATATGTGTTCCATCAAAATTCACATAATCATGCCTTCACAATTTTAATTCAGATGCCTCAAACATAAATATTAATTCAGATGATATAATTCTACTAGCAGTTATGAAATTTGTCAGCAACATCCGTCTTGTTTTGTTGTTTTCAAACATCTGTCTTGTTTTGTTGTTTTCACTACTGTATATACTTGCTTATAACTTTTCTTCTAAAAATTTGATTCAGAGTTGGGGTTGTCTTCTAAGAGTGACCTAGAGAAATTCAGAAATGACTTAGAAATGTGTATATGGTATGAACTGTGTTTATCCATTTCATGACAGCATTCATTACACAATACTTGTATCTAGTTATTTGAATTTCAAAATATTATGGGTAAATTAATCACCACCTACCACAAAGTGGAGTGTCCATCAATGTTGTTTACTGTGTTTATAATAGCAAGTGTATTACTTGTTTTTGTGAAAGCCATAATAACCTGCATTTGTAAAACTCTGATGCAATAAAAGTTTTGATTTAAGTTGCATTTTCCTCTTCAATAAGTTAGATTTTTAAAGTTTTCTGCCAAAGTATGTGACACAATAAGGCCTTGGTTTGAAATGACAGTACTTACTTTTTTAATATTCAACAATCCTTTTGATCAAGCTGCAAATTTAGTACATGTACTTGTTCAACGCCAAGTAGAGTTCTACATCCTCCAGTGAATGTTTGACCGTAATCCCCTTTAGCTTGTGAAATTAGACACCCTCTATTTTCCCTTGCGACAATCCATGGATCAAGCTACAAGTTTGATATTTGCTCAGTGCCAAGTAATTGAGGGTGGTTACTTACATGAACTCCCATGTGATCTTGACACAAAACTGACTCATGTTCAGTTGCAGCCTTTAATAGATTGTACAGACTATGATCAAAGTGTTACTTACAGAACCAAAGCTCAATCTCTAAATAAGCACCACATATGACAGCGAAGCCAGGGAAACAGAGCTGACAATATTTATGACTAGACCACAATGATTTACAAGGACTAAATAACAATGAAGGATTTCAGAACTTTAACAGACAATGAGGATGAATTCTTGAATGCTGTACCAGATGACATTAAGAAGTGGCATTTATCAGATTCTGTTAATAATAAAAGATGTGGAAATAGCTTTCATTGCTTATTTGTACTTTCATTGTTTATCTTTAAGATGCATGGAATTAACATATTACAAGATACTGCAAATTGGGTCATTATGAACTACTTTTATACATACTGGTATGTAACCACATGTAAGTCAATTTACCGGTTTATCATATAAATGGATTTAAATATAAAGCATTATGGACCTTAATGAATTCAATCAGATACCGTCCCATTTTAATACCTTTTCATCTTTTTTCATTAACATAAAACATTTATATCCCCCGTTGATCAGGAAGCTTTATTTTGCACCAATACCATCTTACTGTTTTTAATTTCAACCATTTGTTCTTTTATATCGCTGGTCGATATCGGACCTTTTATAATTTTTTAAAAGATTATACAAATAACATTTTGTTTGGCACTAAATAGCCTAACAGTGCTGATGTGCCATTAAAAATAAAAACAAATAAATAAATAGAATTCAATTAGGACCAACTTTAAGTTGTCAGTTTATTTGTGACATGTTCCACACAATATCATTGTATTTTACATTGAATCTGTCATTATTTTTCATCTCTATCTATCAAGCTGGGTTTGTTTTGTTTTCCCAAAATGTGACTTTGATTCACTGATTACAAGTCACCCCTTGGGTCAGATCTGACTTGCAAAATATACTCGACTTTTAGGAAGGTCAAAGAGAAAGTGGCTTTTTGTAGACCTAAAATTGGGGTGGGTGGGTGTCAACTTATAAATGAGTATGTGTGGTATTTTATGCTGGCAAACTGAATATTTATGGAACTCTGACATGCTATGACATTTCAGACTATCAGTTCCTTATATAATCAACTTATGGTTGAAAAGACTTCTATGATTTGCATTTTCACTTTTATTAAATATATGTACCAACCAGCGTCATTATTCCTGAACACAAAAATTTCCATAAAACGCTGGTGCTACAGAAGCGTGTGTTTCACTTTTAAATGCCATTATAATTCTAGCATATACGGGTACCAACACTAGACATATTATTTTTATAGTAAATTTTTTTTTATCAAAGCTGTAGTGGTAAAGCCTCTCATGTAGGCAAGACAATAATATCCTGCAAATGTTTCAATGCATTTAAAACTACAGCATTTACTCTGGCAATAGTGTATCATGATTCTGGCACAAGCTACTAATACAGGATTGGTTTAATGCATTATGGCACAGCTACATTTGTTTGTTATTTTTTACCGAGGCAATTGGAGTAAAGTGCCTTGCACACTACAGCAATGGACCTAGATTGATTCCCTAATGGAAGGCTCCAAACCTATAACCTTTTGGAAAACAGTCCAGCACAGAACCACTGAGCCACCACAGTTCTTATTGATACAAAACAATTTGTTGAATGAAAAATAAGCTTAAGGATATAAACTGTCCAAAAATAAACATTTTCTCTTATCTTTCTTTCCTTCTGAGTACAATAAGCAAGACTTCTTAAAACATGTATAAACACTCTCTTCTTGCACCTATGATATCTACCTAATTAACACACTCTTGTTAAACTGAAAGATTTAAGCTATTAAGAAGATAGCATTTATTAATCCTCTATGACTTTTCATATCATAGGCACATTGAAAGTCTTTCCGGTAAATATTTCTCCACTTATGAATCATTTGAATTTATAAGCTTATCTCATACTAAATTAGATTTATTATTAATCTACCTCCGTAAATATGTATACCATATTCTGTTTAAATCACACTGCCTTCATAAATGTCATACCCCCGTTTAAATACAATATTTATGGAAGTACCTATTTTGAATGAGATACACCTACAAAGGAATTCAATGAAAAAATGCAATTTTCATCATTTAAATGTAAACTTTTATAGGCAAATGCTCCAGAGATAGACAAGTTCAAAACAAATCATGACCTTGCAGGTGCCATGCCACTTAGCCCTTATCAATTCAATAAAAATGTACATACAGGCTGGAAAATACAGCATATACTGTGTTTGATTCCCAGAAATGCTTCTATTTTTGTCTCAAGTAAACAAATTCTGCAACTGAGACCTGTCAAGAACCTATAAGGAAACTAAGAGAGAAGAAAATACATTAGCTGTTGACTTAACAGGTGCACCTTCCTCACTTATTTTCACACGCTGGGAATAAACAATACAAGAATAAAAAATACTTTTAAATCATTACAATCAATCTTTTGAGAACATTACAACAAATAGGAAAAGTAAAAAAACTCTTTGGTTTATTCTGGGAATTTCACCTATCCAACAATAGATTCATGCAATGATATAAATAATGTTTGTATTGCAAACATGGACGTGTTTGTATTTTATTCCGTTTGTGATAAAACTGTGATACATATCAAAGAAAATTAATATGACATATTGTGATGCATCATGGCTGGTGATACTCTCCTTACCTTCCACTGAGGACTATTCATTTTGCGGCTTACGGTGGACATTTTGTTCCTTGTTATTAGTGTGCGCTGGTTCTTTACTGTTCTTTTAGCTTCGTAGTCCCCGGCTGCGCAGTCTGTGCATCAATGAGTTCTTGAATGGGCAAGATGTTATTAAGAAGTCTGGCAGCAAGTCTAGCCGAGTTCTTAGTCTTTAAATGCTTTGGGTTGATGGAATCTTTAACGCTTTATGAAGGTGGAGAAAAGAAACATAACATACAGATATATGTCATGAACGTATTAAATACTACATGTATAGACCGTTTTTTAAAATTTTCACCCATGCTTTAAATTACACTACAAACATTGAGAACATTGACATCACTGAATAGTAATATGGACAATATTTCTAAAGAACAAAGACTATGACTTGCCATGGTTTCTGCAAAATCCATAATCCTAACATTTACTGTGACCTCATCCCAACACCTGGGCAAAAGCTAGACCTAACAAAGAACACAAAATTGAAAAACCTCCTGCTACAGACAAAATCAGAGATATTTCCAGTGAGGTGGAAAAATTTGGATGTGCAAGTATGCTTAATAAACAGTCAATGGAGATTGTACATTTTCTGCATCTTCTCTAGCCAAGGTTCTATGTGTGAATGCTATATATACTTTGACGAATCGAACAGATACTTCAGTGCTTTGTTCCAACATCTACTGGAGTTCATGAATTGTATCCCTCTGCATGTAATGACAATTAACCAACTGTGTAACAGTGCTGTATTGTATGGTGGTCAAAAATGGTGAAGGCAGTTAACTTCAAAAGGATATTTTGTAAGTTTAACATTGAAAGTATGACTAAGTACCAAAGAGAAGCCATTACAGGTGTATTTGATGAAGGATGCATTTGTATAAACATGGACCAGCAGTGGAAAATTGCTTATTTAAGAATCCATTTTATTGTCGTGGTGTTATTTCTTCTTTTTTTTTTTAAGGCTGTTGAATGTTCCTCTAGGTATTATTCTTAGCTGGAGATACTGGAACTCAGGTAAAAATCTTTATATTTGGAATAGGTGAATAAGATGTAAAAACTACTTTTTCAGGATTTGGAAAAAAAAGAAGCAATTCATGCTATTTCTTGGTGAATATCAGCATGAATATTTGTCGTAACAAATAACCGAAAATCGATTTATAGCATTTCTCTTTTTACCAATCATAAAATCATAAATATTTCTTGAGAACCAACACTGTGCCAGTTCCTCTCTCAGATTTCACATTTTAAAACTTGCCTCTACTTTATGAACTGTGTAATATTACTAAAAATAATGGTCTGAATTAATTTTTGTGGTAATACACCCGATTTAAAAAATACGAAATAAGTTCAGGTCATTCAATAAAAATCTGAGACTTGATTTTAGGTATAAAATAAAACAGTAATTAGAAGAATCTTGTATGCGGAGAGATGCAGTGACAAAACCTGAAGTATTTCATTATGGCTGCACTCCTGTAAACAGGTATCATGTTTCTGTCCATACTCTTCTATCAGGATTTAGTCATCTCCTTATTTTTCCAATAATTTAATTTTGATATAATTTTAATTGGCTGATTGATAAACATGATGTCAACTTTTACTCATGTGGGCAAGGTATTCACTAAGGGTATATCAGTTATAATGGAAACCCTTCTCCATCAACAGTGAAACCAAAGTATAATATTTATTTAAAAGAGGGTGGCATAACTTGGGATTCAAACACCCAGACCAATACAAATTCATTATGTCAGTCACAGCAGGCTGCTAAGTGACTGAGGATGGTACTTTCCTCCACTAGTAACAGGAGTTGACTGTGAGCCGTACGTCTCTGAGAACTACATCAGTTATTTGATAAAATAAATATCAGCTTATAATTTTGTATTATAAACAATCCCAATTCAATATCATCTGAACACAAATGTCAAATTTTAGCAAGAGAAGTTTAGCATATAACATAATTTTAGAAAATGAACTTCATGGTTTTGAAAAACGTCATGGACAAAAACATGAAAACTTGCTAAAATCAAACAGAAAGTCATACTACCCAAACTACTTCATTATAGCCATTCTATCTTGTGAAAACTTGCAAAGCTTTATTATGGTACTAACACTTTTTTTATATAAAAATTATTGGTTATCCCTGCCCTGATAAACGATTTAAGTCGGTAACTCACTATTTTAGTCGATATTTCTGCCAAAGAATTAAACTTAAACGCATCAACTTTTCTTAATATTACAACTAAATGAAATGCCTGACTGTGAACAAAAAATACATTTGCGCTGCTGACTCAACGTCTTTGTTTCCCGTGCATTGTTCATCTGTCAAACGAATCTGCGTCGATACAAATAATTCTTAAGAATATTGAAATATGCCCTGCATAAGATACATTTGACACATCAGTGGTTTGCTGGGTATCTTTATATTAAAATTCACATGCTAAGCAATCAATTTCATCACACAAAGCTTTACAAATTCACTTTTACCCCACTATGCACAGAACTGTCGCAACGCCGCCATATCATGCTTTATGTGCTCAAATACTTTCTAGCCCTTTAAATTTTAATCCAAGATGATAAATAATTTACACGTTAATATTTCTTTCAGAAATAGTTGCTACATGAAGGGCATCGTTAATAATTACATTTTTATTTTAATATTTCAAAATAATGGATTTAGAATCAATAAATATGTTTTACATTTGATACTCATGGTCAAAATTAAATATCCATGGATGTATTTTTTTACTGCTCATATTCGTATATTCGCATACCTTTTTTAACTGGTTCCCTTATTAAAACAGAAATATTTTCGTACTATAGCTATAGGGTAGAGAACCCTGTCAAATAACACTTATACAATAATTTTATGGCATTATAAATTGGAAATTTTAGTTAGTATTTGTCATCATTCCCAAATAATTTTCATTTTGTCATCTACTGTTAATAGAATAAACTGAAAACAGTATATATTTCCACAAATTTTACTTATTTTAAGGCTACATCACGAATATTGATGACGTCAACACAAGGCGCTGTCAAAATAAGCTTTCCTCATTTAGACTTGCAAATGTAAGTATATCTTTCACTTGTTTGTCATTGATTTATCACGTTTATATTTATTTTGATCAACATTTAAATATAAGCGCTGTGTTTCAGTATGACTTTTATGTTTGTCATAACTGTTCACTATTTCCCTAAGAAGAAAAAGTAAAAAGAAACCTTTGTTTACAAACGAGTTAATTTCGATGAGTCAGAATCATTCCTTGATTATCTAAGGACATTTCTTTCACAGGTACATGGTTTTTGGTGTTAATGAAATAATCTGTGAAGTTCTGTAGTATTTCAGTCATATTGAAGTATAACATATTTTTGCTGTAATGTGAGGGGTCTCTTCTGTCTAGGCCTATAGTTTGACTCTACCAACCCGTTTGTTTGTATCCCCCTACCGATTTCAATAATGGAAACCTTTATTGTGATACAAAGTGCAAGGAGCTTAGTCAGTTCATTCATTGATTTATAATTTCTAACGTGACTGTGTGTAGAGTGGCCCTAACACCATAAATGAAAGAAACTGCATTTTTAGTTTCAGACTGATAAGAATTAATAACAATGGAGTGGTTGTTTGGAAAGAAGAAAACGCCAGAGGAGATGCTTAGGCAAAACCAGAGGGCATTAAACAAAGCCATGAGGGATCTTGACAGAGAGAGGGCTAAAATGGAGCAACAGGAAAAGAAAGTGATTGCTGATATTAAAAAGATGGCTAAACAAGGACAGATGGTAAACTTTTAGTGGCTGCTGATTTAAAAATCTTGTTGAAACCTAGAGGAGAAATAATTTTTGCACTGAATTAAATATTATTTGCATTGATGAATTAATAAAAATGAAAGGTTGGAACTGTTTGATTTCCAAATGGTGATCATTGTAGTTGTAACTTTGGTTAATGTGGGATTTATAAATTGAATCATTATACAAAGCAACACATCATGTACAGTTTGCAAGCAATGTTTGCAGTAAGTTTGATGTTATTGTCATGTAGAGTGATTACAAGCCAAAATAAAGTAAATATTCAGATAAAGTCAACAGTTTTTAACTCAGCTATGTGATTGAAAGATCTGGTTTAGTAGTATAGATGTGTTCAGTGTTTTTGCTAGAAAATGATTATGGCAGCAAAACAAAAATCAGAGTATGCATTAGAATGTGTAAATGAGACAGAATGTCATTTTTAATATTTTATGAATCAGCCGAAGCTCTGAGAAAAACAGTATTGTTTAATTTTACATAGCCAACAATAAATATTTTGGTTAAAATTAATCAAGTATATTTTAGATTTTATAGGTTCTATGAGGGCTCATGCCATTATCTATTGCCTGCTTCAGGATGCAGTAAAAATAATGGCGAAGGATTTGGTTCGAACCAGAAGGTATGTAAAGAAATTCATCTTGATGCGTGCTAACATCCAAGCTGTCTCCCTGAAGATTCAGACCCTCCGATCCAACAATGCCATGGCTCAGGCAATGAAGGGCGTTACCAGGGCCATGCAGACCATGAATAAACAGGTAAACTGCAAGCATTATTATTTACAGTGAAAGAATGTTTTTAGATACTGAAATCATTTTCGGCATGAAACTCTAGCTAATGCTTAGAAAACCAAATCAGGATATATTTTTTTAAGAGCATATAATGTAATTTGGTTTGCAAGAAGAAAACTAAAAGCTAAATAATGATTTGAAGTCTAGGAATTTCAATTTCTTTTAGGGAATTAGAAATGAGATTAAGTGATACGCGTAAAATAAATAGTCATCAGAATAATGAATACAGCCAATTTATATAAACAAAATGCAGTAACTTAAAACGATATGGTTTGATAAGGTGGTAGGGCTGTTATCCCATTCAAAGATATGCCTATAATTAGGTATAATCTTGCTCTTGCCAAAGATGCTTCACATTCTAATGAAATATTTTTATTCTAAAGCAGGTAAGGTTTAAAATGTAGCACAACTCCAAAATTGAAAGAAAATGTACATTCTGGTGATTGTGTTATTTGGAAACAGTGATATTATCTATAATTCTCGATGGATATTGGACAAAAGGACCATATTATCAGCCAATCAAAACCCTTCAAAAGAAATAAATATGGCAGGATTAAACATGCTCAACCTTCTAGCACAGTAAGTTACAACACACTGCAGTGATTATAGAAATTTCTTTTCAAACACAGACCTATGGCAGCTTGTTTTTATTGTTTTTAAAAAATCATTTTCAGTGACTGAGCAAGACACAGCTCATTATTATTCTTGCAGGACAAGTGAGTGCTAATTATAGGTAACCAATGGAACATGGAGATCAGAAATAGTACTGTTTCCCCCTCATCAGTCATTTTCTTCACTGTGTACAATAATTGTTTAGTTTTTGATAAAGTTAAAAAGTAGGTGATCTTCTTAAGGTGAAGGGACCTACAAATGAAATCTAGCCAAGAGGGGGATGGGGGCTATATTAGTTTTACCAGTGTTTTTTTTAAAACAAATTCAAAATAAAAATGACACAGTTGGTTGGCACTGAAGATTTCTTTCAGGCAGCTTTGATACCAGTTTTTTTTTTGTTGTTGTTCTAACAAGCCCAACAGGCAACTCAGAATACAGGTGGGGTCCAGTCTTGATTTAAAGAGACCCTATGTCTGTCCAATAATTTGAGTTTTGCGCTATAAACTCTGAAAGAATAACTGCACTGGAATTGTTTGCAGTAAACCATATGGAAATCAGAGTGTTTGATTAATTTCTTCACCATGTCCCTGATAATTGACAAATTATTCACAATATGCAATGGTTTTATACTCAGAAGATCTTGTTGACACCACTGTAAATAATGATGTTTGCAAGAAAACATCTTCAAACTGAAGCTGAAACATTTTTTTGATAGAGTTGTCCATAAAGTCTGTCATGCATTGACCATCATGAATCCATTAGCAAATAGTTATTTTCATCATCTTCTCAGAAACGACTTAATCAAGTTTAGCAGAGAACATCCTGGTATAAGACGTCTTTCAGATTTTTATAAATATATGTATGTGTGTGTGTGTGTGAGAGAGTCAGGTTTTGTATAGGTTCCAACCATCATTATTGAAAACAAAAAAATCAGAAAAGCATCTTCAAACAAAAAGTGCTAAACATAATTTGACAAAAAAAATTATTGAAAAAATCCTAGCAGAGAGGGGTTTCATTTTTGTACAAATAATTCCAACCCACCATCAAATAAGGCCACCGTTGCAAAAAAATAGAAAACTTAAGTTTCTTTTTAAGTACTGCTAAAAAGAATTTGACCAAATTTGAAAGAGATAGTCTGAAATTAAAGCTTTCAAATCTAGGCAAACAATACTCAAAAAGAAAACTTTTAAAGAATTTCTTCTAAAAGCCACAAATTGACAAAATTTTATTGATAGCATCATAACTTAACACAGCTCATTATTTTTCTTGCAAATGAGTGACTTTTTCTGAAAATGTGACAGAACAGAGTTTGACATAATTTGATAGAAAGTTTCCTAGCAGGAAGGCTTGCAAGTTTATTTAAATGATGTCAGTCTGTCCTTAAATTTGCCTACTGTTACTAAAAATAGAAAACCTTTAACTCACTGAAATTGCTCAACAGATTGTAACTAAATCTGATCAGTCATCCTGGCATTTCAGATTTATACAGGTGATGCTGATCTACCATCAAACATAGCCGCCATTACTAGACACATAGAACTTGAAATCACTTCTAAAGAAACCCACCTCAAAAAAATTGAGAAAATTGTACATAAAGCATCCTTGCTTGAAGTGCTTTCAAGTTTATATAAAGCATACCAATCTGCCATTAAATATGCCCATCATTATAAAAAATAAAAACCCCTTTTAAAAACTTCTCAAGAACCACTCAGTATAATATTATCAAATTAGACAAAAATTATCCTCGGTTGAAAGTCATTCTGTTTTATTTAAATGATGCCATGGACACTGTTGCTAAAAGTCAAAATCTTATTTTAACAGTTTTACTGAAAATACCTGCTCAGCACAATTTTACTTCGAAAGAAAACTTTCTGATATAATTCTCTTTCTGTATGGGACAAATGACACTGATTTAGCATGAAACATGAGTGAAAACACATGTACAAGATACAAGAGAAACCTAACAGTTATTTTGTGTAAAGTTGCCACACATTTTGAAGAAAAAGCCACATCTGTTAAAGACAAGATGGAATTATGTTGTCATGCATGCCCTTATTTGCATGTAACCAATGTTGTGCAACTCCTTCATTTAAGATAGAGACTTAAAACTTTGGGGTGTGAAGTTGTGTGGTCACATGTTTGGGGTATGCTTTGGGGATCTACATACAGTATATACATAATGATGTTTTAATTTGGATGGGTGGTGGAATTCAAGATGGTTGGGACACCTATGCCTATAATTATGTGCAATGGGGGGGGGATGGTGACAACTGAGAAAGGAGCCCTGGGTGGCTAAATAATGTAAGCAATCACCTTTTTACTGATCACTACCATCTCTCATCTGTCTGCATGGATCCAAGTTTTATTCTTAGCCAATTTGAGTATGGGAGAAAGCTTGCCTGTGGCTTCCCATGGGTTGGTTGTTCTTACCAGGGTTTACTAGGGTTCATCGTTCACTATATATAGCCTTTCATGTACTGAATGTTAGTGTTAAACCCACAACAATAACAAACAAAAAAAAGCATGAAGATAATGCTGCTTTTCTGCAGACTTCTAATTAAATTTTGAACCTGAGTATATATGACATTTACATGGGTCAGATATTTCTGTTTTCATCAAAGTTTTCTGAACCTAGTATTGACTCAGAAGTCATCCTGATTGCTTTTGGTGAGAAGGAACTGAAGTTGCATGACAACCCAACTATGGGATGCCAGTCCAGAATAGGTCAAGTGAGGTCCAAGTACATTACTGAGGTGTCTTGAATCATTATATGTGCTTGCTTCCACACTGGAGGAAATATTTCTGATTAATTTCCGATCAAACTTAACATCTTGGCTTATATCATCAGTATATTGAATGGCTTTTGATGATCAGATCCAGGTGATCTTGTATCAGATCGGCTCAGTTTTGTTGCTAGTCTTAAAGCCATGATTTTTATCTGTCATCTATTTTGTGCATGACATTGATTATGAACAAGAGACTGCATATTAATTATGCCATTTATCTTTAGAAAGAATTGTAATCACATTATAGTCAAATAGATAATGTTATCTATATTTAATTTGTATGGTGTGTTGTCTTTAGTCCACGAGTGTAGATTATAAGAGTCATTTTGTACACAACAAATTACATAACTATTGTTTGTCTATGATTGTAGATTATATTTTAAGACAATTATTACTTGTAAGTAAAGGTTTACTTGGATCTGAGTTTAGGACTGCTTTTTCCCTTGGAAACAATCTGGCCTACCTGGTATTTGCCATGTTGTTTACATAAGTTTTGGCAAAAGACCTGAACTTGTTGACAACTTAGAATGTTCACGAAATGAATTTCTGACCCACATTCAGGTCCTTTTAGCATTTTTTAGGTTTGTATATTTATTTACATCAGAATTATTTATTCACATCTTAACATCCATAGTCGAATTAGTCTTTTAGTTGTTTTTCAGTTAATATTTGAGAGTGTTTATTTTTTTAAATTGTTCATTGCAGTTACAGAAGTGCTCATTAATACCTGTCATTTCCGAATTGAAATGCATGGATCAGTTTTATTATGTAAATGCTCTGTCATGAGCGACCACCTGCTGAACACAACCAGCGACCGTGATGCCTTGGCAAAATATGCATTTCGACACTGCTATGAATGACCTAATTGCAAAAACGAGGATAAACTCCACCAACCTTTATTTAATCCCTGTAACAATGACTGTTCATACCGTTCTAAAAATAAAAGGTTGGCTACCAATATCTGAAATTTTAGTAGTGTTTTATAGTTTCAGATTAAAGTATATGTAGATTATTTCCTAGTCAGGTTCCCTTCTTTGTATGCTGCCTGCGTTGTTCTCCACTATTCATATAGGGGAGAGCAACACAGAAAGCATACAAAGCAGGGAACCAGACTAATTATTCCCACACTTATCCTGCTTTCTGGCCTTATCGTATGAGTAGGACCCATCATCCCTATGAACTACCATATCGCGAGAACATAGACACCACTGACCTATATCTAATCAATTGTTACAACAACTGCTTCTTTAGTAATGATTGTTCTGATATATAAAAAACAACATAAAAATAGAGGAAAGTGGCTACAGGTGAATGATGCTACAGTCCATAAACCAGGCTAATGTACAAGTCACAAATTGCCATTGTAGTGCCGAAATTGATGTAGTGGTCATGTATATTGTTTGTCTTCAGAGTTAATCCATAGTGAATAAGGTCATTGTCTATTAAACCAGCAAGAGAGAATCGTTTGCTGGATTCGATTGATAGTGTTCAAGACTTGTGATGTTTGTTGTTTTTTTCCCTGAATTTAAGCGATTACAACCCAATCACGAAGATATTGTCTATTCAAGTTGGTGCGACTGGGTTACACACTTTGTTTATAGAGTTGATCCTTGTTTTCTTTGAATGAAGCTGTTGACTTTTGTCTCTGAATAAATGGTTCTGTTTCTGGATGAGATAATTGTTTCTTATTATTTCATTAATTGTTAGATATGTAATGCACATGTATATATTTTTCATATTTTCCCAAAACCTAGTAAAAACCGTCTTTACGTTCAGTAATACAACTGAGCACTAATAATGTTAACACCTAGAACCTCAGTAACAATGGATGAACCTTCAACTAAAAAGAGACAAATTTTAAGGCTGGAGAAAATAGATATTCTAACTGAAAGAAGTTAAAAAGATCAGACCACTCACAAAAAAACTGTTTAAACATCAGTATAACAAATTTAGGTTGTTATAAAGGAAAAGGAGTAAATCAGAAACATTTTCATATGATAAAATATGTGATCCTCAGACGTTAATGTGATTGCACATTTAATGATAGGTTATCTTTATTGCTATGTAAGTTTGTTTGTAGATGAATGCATACAATATTTTAACAAGAATAGAAAATAGCATATATGTACATGTACAGTGATTGTGGTCGTTTTTCTTTAAATTGTTCTGAAACTGGACCTTGGAAACATTTTTGTACAAACCTGCTACGAGAGACCAGCTGTCTTGAGAGACCACTTTTGTTGGCAGAAGGGTGGTCTCTCATAACAAGTTTTACTATATTGTGAATTCATTTACAGATATTATGGATTATATCATTGTGATACTTCAAGACTGATAGCACATCAACACTTTTCTCTGCTATTAGTAGATCAGCTCATTCAAGATTGGAATTTGTTTGGAACAACTAGAGTTCATTAGGAACACTATACTTTTGAACTTTGTATTTGACTATTAGGGACTAATTTCACAATACTCTTTAAGTTTCTTTAAAAGTTTCATTTAGTATTCTTGGGAAATGAATTATTTGTTGAATTTTACTAAACTTGTTGATCTTTGCTTGTTTTAAAACCATAGAGTTGTAGCAATAAACTCAGCATCATATAAAGTTTAGTTGATTAGTTTACATATCACATTTTTGTTTTAATACTACATAAGTCTGCTTAGTGAAATGGTCAACTGTTAGTTTATTTGGACCTTTTATTGTAATATTGCTTTGAAACTTGGTAACTGTTATAGTCATCACCATAACGTGTGCATATAAACAAATCACTTTGTCGCAGAATAGAAACCGAGTGGGTTTTTGGACTAAATGAATAAGATAAACACAATGTGAGAAAGATGGAAATTTATGAAATGAATTAATAAAGAAAAATATATGATGTTAAAATACAATGATTCTCTCACGCTCTCAACATATGATTGACTCAAATCACTCTACACAACATCACACATTGAAAATAAACCAAAATATTAAATCAATATGAAGTACAGATCCAAGAAACCTCATGGACTGCAGATACGCTTCAAACAGTATTTTACACTATAAGAGAGATTCACATAATCTTGAATATGAACTCTATTATGATTCAAAATAATCTTATGAACACAACCAAGATTCAGAATAATCTTTTGAACACAACTAAGATTCAAAATAATCTTATGAACACAACTAAGATTCAAAATAATCTTATGAACACAGAACACAACTAAGATTCAAAATAATCTTATGAACACAACTAAGATTCAGAATAATCTTATGAATATAAAAATGCAATGGAACAACAATTGATCCAAACGTATGCTTCTAGACCCCTTGTACAGTCGCACGATTCCTTGGGTTGGCCCACACTCTTATCGGCCGCTCGCACCCTTTATGGATCCACCACATGTACAGTCATACGTATACGTACAGACAGCATACAGCACCCTTTTTAATTTGCTACGTCTACGTCCGTGGCACAGACATGTACATACATACATATCGACAGCATGCAGCCTTAAATACTCTGGAAACTCCAGACAGCTCTAAACAACTTTAGACAGCTTCAGACAGCTCTAGTCATATTCACAGTCACATTGACAATCACACTTCACAGCGACAGACAATCACAGCGACAGACACAATCAGCTACAATAAAACCAAATTGGTCATAATAATAGTTTCTGTATAATCTCTAGATATATGATAATACTTTAACCTCTAATAGTGACTCGTAATTCAAAGTTCAAATCTGCATTGTAATAAATGCATTATTACACGATAAGACATTACAAACCGAATAAGCTTCGCATATCAAATGAAAATGTAAATTTAACACTTACCCCTATGGCTGCAGAACAATGGAGAGCGTACACTCCTTGACGTGATCAAAAACGACTAGTGTCGGTTTTAGAAATTGATCTTGCTTAAATCCATAGGAGAGTGAGCACAAGTCAGGGTAGAATACCCGTGCATATCATGTTAGTAATGTTACTTCGTCACAAGTAATCTCTGGCGAGGTACATGTTAATACAGTCGCTTACCTGGAAAAACAGGTATTCACCCTAGATAACGTTGTACGCATGTACAGTGAGAAATAGTCGAATAGTTCTAAGGCAAAACCAAGTTATTTCTTTGCCTAATTCTGTGACACACTTCACTTGTGCAATTTTTGTTCGAATTATGTAGCTTAATGCACTGAATATCATAATCGTGTTAATGCAACTAGTCCCACCCTTTTTAATGGATTACCATGACCCATGGTAAATTATGATCACTGCATGAAGATGTGCATATTGTTGAATCACATTGCTTCTGTGGGGCTGAGTCATCTAAAGCCCTCACCATTATGGGTCACTGCCATCAGCGTGGGTTTTGAGTCTCGGGCTTGGCCAGTGTGGGTACATGAGAAAGCTTGCCAGTAGCTTCTTGTGGCTTCATGGTTCTTTCTGGGGTTTTCACAGGTTCTTCCTCCACCATCTATAGTGGCCACCATGTATAGCCTATCTTGGTTTGAAAAATGGTGTTAAACCCTGTAACAACAACAATAACATTGCTTCTGCAAATTTTGTGTGAGTTATTGCCCTTTACTTTTGTATCTTCATGCAGTGTATGACAATACCATTTGCACAACTAGTCCTTGTTATGTATATTTACTTTGCATTGTTTTGTTTTGTTTTTAAATTCATTATGTGCTGTGGATAATTGTAGTTTGGACTTGACCTTGTCCAAAATCAAATTTATATTGTTCCTAACTGGAACAGTGCTAAACAAATTGATAGCCCAATGCCTTGGGCCTCTCTAATTTTAGTTCGGGCCTGTCCTGTAATCAAACTGATGTGCATGTCGAGCTTGTTGGAACAAAACATTTTGCCTGAGGACACTTAGATCGCGCTGATGAAATGAGCAAATGTACTATCAAGATGTTGATATACTTGCCATAATCTAAATCAGATTACCACTGTCCTGCATGAAATTGAGATATGATTTTAATCAAATGGAAACTTTGCTAAAAATAAAATTTTATACTCCCAAACCCCTTGACATGGTCGTGTTTTGAGAATTCACAATTTTCAGTAATCTTAAAATAAAACAAAAAAAGAAACAATTTAAAAAAAAAATGATTGGAACTGATACAAAATCCCTTGGGCAGTTTAAATAGCGGCAATTAAAGGAACAGAGGTCAGGAGTAAAATAAAAGTTTCACATTAACTTGCTGACAGCTAGTGAGAGGTTGCAGTGGATGAACCCACTGTGCTAATTTGCATAGACAGGATCAGGAAATGGAACAACCCATTATATGTAAATCAAAACAACTGTACAAGAACAAAAGTTATTCCATATTATTGTCATGAATGAGAATGTTTATATCACTATGTATTATATTTTTCACAAGTTTGTGAACAGCGTCAATGTTTATTTGAATTTGGATTTTACTGCATAATATATCGAATGCAAAGCATGATCATTTCAGTTATGGGATTAGTGTTCAAGTGTAATTAATTTTTAATAAATTTATACTCGAATATACAATTATATTAAAAAAGGAGAAATTTTGTGGAAAGTGCAGTCAGGCATACCTGTCAACTTTCAAAAGTCAAGTAGAGAGAATAACAAATAAAATAATGAGATTTGTACCGAAAATGGGGAGGTTTTCACACTGCGCTGGTTTCAATAAATATTGACAGATCATCCAGATCCAATAAGGGTGAAATTCTCAAAGGATGCACTTGAGTTGCCCTCAGAAACCTTTTTATGGGGGGTGACATGTAGTGGTCAGCCATGAAATCTTATGGATGTAGGCCAAAACATGTTTAAAGGTGAAATTGGGGGAGGCGAATATTACCTCCACCCCCATGCCCCAATGTATGGGCACCCAAGGGACGTGTCATTTCTCCCTGTGACGTGCCTTATTTTCCACCAGACAAGCCCCCATTTCATATTCTGGTCAGCTATGGCTAAACTGCATAATAGCTAAAGGTTAGTCTCAAGTGCACTAGCATTAAGGCCAGTGTGACTAATTAACAGTTAATCATTATCATTGCATTTATCTTGTGAAAAGAACTGCCCTTTGGACATGTTTCAAAGAAACCGTGTTCTACAGTGTATGTACATAAGCACCAGCAATTGATTGGCAAATAAATGATGCCCTATTTTGTTATAACATATGATGCCTGGGACTTCATTTTAACAGTTCAAATCTACAGTCACAAGTTACTCTGCATGTGGCAACTGTTTTTCCCATGTTTTATATCCCACCTTATTTCCTTAGGTTTAACTCTTAAGGCATGTAACACTATTTACTAAATAAAATATTTACTCTGAATTAGTTCTTTGTGAGCACATATATGCATGGTTTATTTTGTTTTATTCCTTCTTTTAATTTAATCATGGTAATTAAAGTTTACATATATGGTAGAGGAATGCCCAGTGTTTACTGACTGAGTACTTTGGCAGAAAAGGAAATGTGATTTTGTTTGCAGAGAAAATTACACAGCATTCACAGTGATCATGGGATTGAAACTAATTGGTGACAGTTTTAGTTTTATTTATTTATTTTTACTATAGTACTCTTGTATGGAGTTGAAAAAATCTGAAATTTACGTGAATAATATTTAATCATAAAATTCTATTAACTGAAGAAAAAAAGAATTTGTCGTGTGATATTTATTATTTTGGCTTAACTGTATTCAAAAGTGATAAAATAGAATATGGCATCTGTGGATTGCATATGATATGTCTATTTATGTATCGATTTTTTTTCTGGGAAATGAAAATAGACAGACATAATGTAATAATCTGGAGTTCTCTGCAAAAAATCTGGAGGTATTGTGAGATTGGGAGGTCGTTGTTGAAATACCCCCTAAATTGGGAGGTATTGTGAGATTGGGAGGTCGTTGTGGAAATACCCCCTAAATTGGGAGGTATTGTGAGATTGGGAGGTCGTTGTGGAAATACCCCCTAAATTGGGAGGTTTATCTCCCAGCTTGAGAGTTTACAGATATGAATTGTCCTGGCTTGTGGAACTTCAGTCTGGGCCTATGAGTGTATTTCAGTCACCAGCTCGGGGCCTGTGCCTAAAAACAAATTTCTCTGAGCACTGCTCTTAGAGACACTGATGTTTTTATTCTGGTAAACAGGTAATACATAGGTAATATTTTTATAAGAGTGTGGTTTAAATATTAGGATCATTATCTTTGTCTGAGTCAAGGACATCATATTTGCAATGTCCTTTATTATAAATTTAGGCTATTGTGTCTTAATATTTTTATATGATCTTGTTTAAGAAATTATTCCTGCAATAACATCAGTTTTATTGTTGTGTTTGGTATTTCATTTGGGTGGAACTTATATATTCAAATTATTTTATTTATTCATTTTAAATACAAAGTGCTCTTGGGGCTTCAAGTGGCCAAGTAGTCTAAAGCACTCTCTGTTACGGATCACTGCCATCTCACCTCTGTCTGCATGGATTCAAGTCTCAGATTCAGCCAATGTGGGTATGTGAGAAAGCCTGCCAGTAGCTTCTTGCGGGTCAGTGGTTCTTTCCAGGGAGTTTCCTGGGATCTTCCTCCACCATTAATACTGGCCGCCATGTATAGCCTATCGTGTGCTGAAAAATGGCGTTAAACCCTACAACAACAACAACAAAACGTCTTAAATAATGATCTTAGAAAGAAACATTTATATTTATCATGAATTTGGGCAAGGAACATCTTGGAATATATTATGGTGATTAATTGTGACTGTTAGCACATCATCTCACGTATGGGCACTGATACATTTGTACATTACAGACACAACAACATCTTCAGCACCGAATTTTAATTCAAATACCACTTAATAAAAACACCATTTGAATTTAATTAAAACTTTATTTATTAATGCTGTTGATAGACATTTTGGACTATTTGGGATTTAATTTGCAATAATGTAAATTCTTTTTAAATTTCCACTTTCTATTCTAGGGAAATAAATCATTTGTTGAAGTGTAACAAAAATGTTTGGTTTCTGCTCTTTTCTATTACTTAGTTTAAGTCCATACAGTCAAAATATCCTGCAGTTTTTGCAGTGAAACTTGGTTCATGTAATGGTTGTCATTTAAAGATATTCATATTGACAATCTTTGTGCTCCCTTTTGTTTTGTTAGAGTTATTGCCCTTTTAGACTTTCTGCTGGATACAGTGTATGACAATATTTTGTAAATGCAGCTGTTGTTGCAGTTTTTAATGATTACTGTAAAACATTGTATATATTATGCTCATCATCATCAGAATTATTGTCTTTGTCAAATTACAGTTGAAGTGTATGCAAGGCTGATAATCTTTTTAACCTTTTGTCCAGGACAGTTGGTTGCAGAAAATTCACTTGTCCCACCTGCATTTTCACTTGTCCCACAATTTCATTCCCTTGCCCTGGTTTTAAGATATATATTTTAATCAATATTAGAAAACAAAAAGAAACAATGTACAACCTATTTCTTCAAAGGGCTTAATTTCTAAGTTTCGGTTTCTGTCAGGATGATATTTTGTATGTACTATTTCTTGCTTGGATATGGTGGGATCAATACTTCCATTAGAAGAATGGAAAGGAATTTATTGGAATTCAGATGTTCTCTAAAGATTCATTCAGTTGACAGATCAAAGCCTCTTGCTGTGAGTGTGATCTTATAACTAGCACAAGCATTTAAAACCATTCTTCTCCAGGAGTGCACACAGTATTTCAATATCACAGAGCTCTCATTTTTTTTGTTTTTCATTTCATTCACATTTGCTTTTAATATGATCTTTTTTAGTGGAGTGTTAGTAATTCTAGCTTCAGGGAAATTCTGTACATGCTGGCTAGTGGCATGCATATGCTGTGCTGCACGGACTGTATGAGATTCCAAACTCTCATAAGACTTCTTGATATCCTGAATTTTCAGTTCCATTGACAAATACTTGGCAACATTTCCAACCAATGCCAGATTGGGATATTATTTGTAATAACTGCAAAACAGAGTCAATGAATTCAAGCTATGGATAATTATCAACCTATTGAGGCTGTACATTTCTCTATCTGAGTCATGTTTGACAGTTTTTCTACCACAGTCAGGCTTATATATCTTTGGACAAATAGTTACCTCGGCCTTAGGTTTTATCCTTCCATCAAGTTCCTTCTCTTAGAAATAAAAAAAATCAAATTATTTTAAAATTACTTCTACTAAAGTGATCATTACATTCATTTTGTCGCTTAAATGCAAGCACAGGCCATTCCTTTAAAGTAATTGTTTAGTTTCTAATGCAATACTGCATGTTGAAGTCAATCTCTAGATAAATATTTTTAAAAAATTATAGGCTCATCACTGTCATCTGATCAGTTCTGTTATGTTGATAAATTGCCTTTCATTCATTTCATTGCATTGACTGAGTGGATTGAAATCAAATGGTGATCCACTCAAGAGTATCTGTGTTGAGAAAACATATTATAACAGGGTTGTTTATAGCACTTATAATTATTCCTACCAGATTTGTTTTGTTTTAAGTGTTTTGATTGGCTGATAATTTGGTCACTTAGCAGTCAAGAATAATAGAACTCGCACATATGGGACAGTTATCAATAACTGCTTACTGTAGTATCACATGGTGTAAGGGAAACAAAATGGAGGTAGATTCAAGCGTTTTTAGTTTGCTCAGATGTCAAGAATGGCCAGATAAAGTGAATAAAGTATGCCTTACTTATTTTAAAATCGGCAAAGAGATTTGTCCCGGACTTGCACCTTGGACAATTTTACTTGTCTAACTTTTCATTTCTTTTTTCATTTTTCTCCCTGTATAGCTGAAACTTCCTCAGATCCAGAAGATAATGATGGAGTTTGAAAAGCAGTCTGAAATCATGGACATGAAGGAGGAGATGATGAATGATGCCATTGATGATGCTATGGGTGATGAAGATGATGAAGAAGAAAGGTACTGAATGGGATTTTTTTAAATCACAGTATCTAGGTCTATAAGGCCTAGTCACTGGCCTTCTGTTTCCAGTGCCTAGTCTCTGGCTTTCAGTTTCCAGTATCTGATTCATGATCAGATTTAGGTCTGAAAGGCCTAGTCTCTGGCCTTCTTTTTCCTGTAGCTGATTCATCATCAGATTTGGACTGTAAGGCCTAGTCTCTGGCCTTATGTTTCCAGTATCTGATTCATCATCAGATTTAGGTCTAAAAGGCCTAGACTCGGGCGTTCTGTTTCCTGTAGCTGATTCATCATCCGATTTAGGTCTGTAAAACCTAGTCTCTGGCTTTCAGTTTCCAGTATCTGATTTCATCTTCAGATTAAGGTCTGTAAGGCCTAGTCTCAGATCTTGTGTTTCTTGGTCCAGCAGCATGCCACAGCTTGATGGCATCTCTTGGGCTATAATCCTTGATGTCTGATGAGTAAAGGATCACCATCATTAGTGTAATTTCAGGAATGATTTATGAATGCTTTTGCACCCATCAATAAACCATAAGGAAGTAACCCCATGTACTTTTGTATTTCACAACATCATATCAAATCGTATGCATTTTCCCAACACAATGCATTGAATGTTTATCAACGTGATAAATGTACATAGATTAAAACACTTCATTTGGTGTAATTCTGTATTTATTGTTCAGTCAGCCAATGCAGCCTTTCCCATCTTGCATGATACAGTGCCATATGTCTGTTTTTATCATCCATCTTGAAATCATTTTATAGAGCCAGTACACAAGGCAAGTTCCATGTGCCTGAAAACTGTTTGGTCTGTAATCATCCTAATTTAATTAATGTGTGGAATAACATCTGTTCATTTATGTAGGATATATTGCATCATGTCAAGTGTATAATGTCAGAAGGTATTCGGTTAATACAATAAGCCTATCAGTTAAAGGAATGGCATCTCACATTTTATTTGATACATCCAATAGAAGACCAGTTGTTAACTGCTATGATTGTAACTTGAAGAAATTTTCACTGCTCCATTGGATTAGTCATGGCTGGGGTTTTTATGATATGTCTGTAAAATCATTGTCTTATGGTTAGCTTATATGCATTGATTCTGAACCCTCTGATACTAATTACTTTTTGAAGGACAATTTTTCTTTTATATATACAGCTGAAACTGCTTGCTATCATATACATGTGTTGAAATGATTGACCCAGATAAATATCAAACATTGCTTACCCACCCCCCAAAAGTAAATACCAATGGTTTTCAGACCCTTCTGAATACCAGCTAAATAAATCAAATTTAACCCCCCCCCCATACTAACCATAAACTTTGTGAGCCCCCCCCCCCTTAATTAAGCACCAAAGTATTGGAGCATACATTTTTAAAGTCCCAAACAATCTAAAATCATTTAAAAATGTATCAGTTTTTGTGCAGTTTCTTGCACTATGTTTATCTAAATATTGTTTGCAAAAATAAGGTCATTAATTAGAAATTTATTCAAAAACATTCCCAGTCACTAACTGTCCATAAACTAATAACAGAATGACTAATTAAAAGTTAATCAAATTTTTTTTCTCAGTATGGCATATTTATTGACACATTGATTTTCTGCAGCATATGGCCTGTGTGGTAAATTTAAAAGACATAAACCACTTAAAATTTTGCAAGGTCGTGTATACTTCTCATTGACTTTGTCATTTTTTTTCCACATCTTATTGCACTTATTAAAATCATATAATCAGTTTTATTTTTAATTATTTAAGTTACAACCACATCGTGGTGCAGTAATAAACTTTGGTAATGAGTGACATCAGATTTTCATTTTAAGCTTTGCAATAAGTGTTGATTTTAGAAAATGAGCATCATTAAACATCATATCACATCAGGCTGTTAGAGCACATTGTTATAACTTGCTGTAAAGCCAATGCAAAACAAATGTTAGAAGTTTGATAAAGCAACTTTGAGAGGTGCTTCCTTTTCTTTTAGTGATGCTGTTGTTTCCCAGGTCTTGGATGAGCTAGGCTTACAGATGGCTGACGAGTTATCAGGTAAGATGTTTTGGAAGAAGCATTGGGTTTGAATTATAAACTGAGTGCTTCCTAAAGCAACAGCAATCTTTGTGGACTTATACTTGACAGGGTCTGCACCAGTTGTTGCCTAGAACCAGTTACTGCATGATTATTGTTCATTCTGGTATCAGTTGAACTTGCAGAGGGAAGCATTAACATGCAGGGTAAATGTTATGTCTGCAACAAAGATGCTGCATAGAATTTAGAATAACAAACAATTTTGTGGCAACTAGTTCTTTGGAAAATGGTGCACACCCTCTGTCAAGCTGAATATTTTGTATCAAGTTGTACATGTTGATTGTTATTAAATGGGCACTTACCATGTCAATTCTTATTAAATGGGCACTTATCATGTTGATTTTTATTAAATGGGCATTTTCATGATGATTTTTATTACATGGGCACTTTCATGTTGATTTTTATTAAATGGGCACTTATGTTGATTTTTATTAAATGGGCACTTATGTTAATTCTTATTAAATGGGCACTTTCATGTTGATTTTTATTAAATGTGCACGTTCATGTTGATTTTTATTAAATGGGCACTTTGATGTTGATTTTTTATTAAATGGGCACTTTCATGTTGATTTTTATTCAATGGGCACTTATCATGTTGATTTTTATTAAATGGGTACCTATCATACTGATATTTATTAACTGGGCAATTATCCAGTTTATCAATATTTCAGAATTTTTCCATAAGTTTAATTGAAAAGAATAAGCCTTGAAAATTGTGGAAAATATGCCTAAATCAATATGTAAAACCTTAAACCCAGGGATATTATAATTAATGTCCACACCAGACTGATAAAGTAATGGTGAAAAAGATGGAAATTACACAAGTCACACTTGTTTTCTTTGTTGGATACTGTAATTTCATTTACTTTTGTGGGTACCAATTTCGTGGTTTTGTACAAAAGTATTTAAAAAAATACATTGTCATGTGGATTTGTCCCATTCAAAGTCTGCATATTTATAAGTATTTCAGTACATTGATTAACCTCAATAAATACCCAAAATAAAGAATACCCTGCAACAATTACTAAGGGTAGTAGCTTATGGGGGAGGGGGCTCGTGAGAAAATGTCTGATATATTGGATCTAATTATCTGTGGCTTTGAGAAAGTTGGACTTCTGTAATTCTGCAATTTTCTTGATTATTCACATGGCAATGGTTTCTGTGTACCAGGAGGTTACTTGACATGATGTCTTACTCGTTTTATTGAGAACTCAATTAAATGTAAGCTTTAGTACTTTACTTTAATTAGTGTATACAGATGGTGTTTAATTAGTACTTGTGCTTCAAGCAGTAATTCAGTATTTTACAGTCTTGTTTCTTTGGCTTAAAAATGTGTGGATATAATCAGATGTGCTTTCAGGAGGATTTGAATTTTAACAGAAAAGTCTGCTGTCTCTAATTAGAAGTATAAATGATTTTGCTTATCAGTGCTTTATGTAATTTATCCATTCAGATGGGTTACAAGTGTGAATAAATTTTGAGTTACGTAGAATATTCGAAAATAAAAGAACCATGTAAGCAAGCATTAAATTGTATTTCCTACCATAAATACTCACTTGTAAGTCTAATCAAACTACAGCAACAAAAGATAGAGATTTGCCATAGCATAATGCACCTGTTGGTCAGGGTCCATGTTGTTCTGTTGATTACTCCTAAGAATCTGCACTGACCCAGATCAGCTGTCACATTATGCGATGGCAGATCTGACCTTGTGCAGTTTGCATTTGGACTCATCTTATGAGCAAGTATGTATGGTACTCTATCCCTGCTTCCAGTTTCACTATAATAGTACTTAAATAATGTACGCTCTTACTCTTTTCTATCACTCCTTACTGATTTTACAACATACAGTATATCTGTTTACAAAATGAGTGGAATTGACAGGTACAAAATACTTTATACATACATGTGGATTGGAACAATGTAAAATATTTTGTAACAAAAATGGTCAGAAGGAATAAAATGAAACAAAGATAAAAGATAATATTTCCATAACAGTAAACAAACTGAATTGACAAGTAAATAGCGGGGGCTTTCTGCATCACAGGTGGCTCATTTTGCACTGGAAATTTTAAATTCATGACACCACAAGATGCATTAGTGCCTATGAGAAAGTAAAACCACAGTATAGTAGAACTTCGATTATCCATCACCCAATTAACCATTAGTCTTTGTTAACCGTCAGGGCATTGTATGTCAAAATATTAAAAACAGGTTTATGTACATATGTTGATATTATGATTTTTTTATGACCTGGTCTATTGTATAATATTTTTAATGTACATATTCTATTATCCGTTTATTCTCATATCCGTCATGGTCTCGGTCCTGCACCCTGATGGATAATTGGTTCTGTTGTATTGTAAATAGGAGCAAATAACTGTTTTTGGTGGCAGAAAAATAATTGCTTTAGAGAAAGGCAAGAACAAAAAAGGTTTACTATTTATTTATATGGGTGAAAGAAAGATAAGTCCCTTGGCTATTAAAATGGATGAATTCTGGACAATCTTGTAGAAAAGGTATATAATATGCCTAGATGTCTATGAATAGAAGTATTGAGGCATGTGGTATTTTCCTTGGTCATCTATCAGTCACACTTTTTTGCATTTATTTCACTTTTGTAGGTATTGGTAGCTTCAGAATGAACTAAAAGTTTCATGCTTCAGTGACTTTGCTTAAGCTCTGTATGTGGGTCAGTTTCTCAGGCATTGGTACTCCAAAGTAATGCATCTTGGTATATAGATATGTCTTCATATGTAGATCCCATCTTACCAAAACTAAGTGTCTATGACCTAATAATCATGCTTCATTTACTTTAGTTAAGTTTTTTGTGCACATTTTATAGCAGAGTTATACAAACAGGATGTAATGGAGAATTCATGTTGTAGAACACATTAGTTCTCTGATGTGAAATTGTATGCATATCATATCAAATTCACCAAGTGATCCAATGTGCTCACCTTTAATGATCACTGCCATCTCACCTCTGTCTACATCGGTTCAAGTCTCTAGCTCGACCAGTGTCGGTATGTCTAGCTTCCTAAGGGTTGACGGTTCAGGGATTTCCAGGGTCCTTCCTCCACCAGTTATACTGGCCAACATGTATCCTATCAAGCACTGAAAAAAGGCATTAAACCCAAAACATCATCAACCAAATTCACTCTGTACCCATTCACATATGAAAATTGCAAATAAGGAGTATGAATATTTGGCTTATATATGTTTTGTTCTTGTTTGCAGGCCTGCCATCCACAGGTGTATCCATAGCATCAAAAGCTAGTAAACAACCCCAAGCTGCTGCTGCTGTTGGAGGGGCAAATGATGCTGATGCTGATCTGGAAGCCCGTCTTGACAATTTAAGGCGACAGTGAGTGTGTTATCTGGAATGCATCCATGGATACAGGAAACTACAGAAGTGGTGGAATTTGAAGATGGACATCTATTAAATTATTTGAGCACCAGTCTGATTCAGATGGGCAGACTGGTCTTCTAATATTATGTCTCCAACTTTTAACATAATGTATGGGGAAAAGTACCATCTTAATCATAGATTGGCATAAATGTAGTAGATACGCATGCTCAAAACATAAAATGTTTGCAAATTAAGGATGGAATAGATGGATTCTGTTATATCATAATACTTAGTGTAACCAATAATGTCCAGCCTCAGTGTCCTTCTTAAATTTGCAAAGATTTTTATATTTTGTGTAAATATTGTGATTTACAACATTTGATTTCTAACAGCCATGAGAATGCTGCACACATACATGCCTTTAAATGTGTTAAATGTATTTTGTTCATCTTTACTAAAAGAATCCTCATTTTTGTGTAGTTGTTTTCATTAATGTAAATGATGATATAGCCAGCACATCTTGCAGAAATAAGCATAGTTTTATTGTATAATATATTAGAATGAATTAATTTCTTTTTTGTTTGTGAATATTAGCAAGAAAAACAACATACTTGTAAATACATAATCATTAAATTTTCACACTTATTCATTATCCCTCTAGTGTGCGAAGGTCATGATATTTTCATCTTATATTCTTATTTTATGATATTTAAAGTAAAGAATTGTCCTTTTAAGAAAAATGGTAGTTAACTATTCCCAAAAAGCACTTTATGCAATTTTCCTTTCTCCATTGATTCATTCGGAAATCTATAAATTATCATTTCTAGATATATGGTGCTATATTGACATTAAGTTTTCAACCTTGAAAACATTTGTTTTTGGTCAGGTTAATAAATAATTTTAAATCCAGTAGAGAAATATGCTCTCGGTCACTCCATTTATTGAAAATAGGTTAGGGTCTTGTCTGATTAGGTATGGCTCAGTAAATTTCATTGAGTTGATCATTATCAGCTTGATAATTCATTGGATGTATTATTGTAAAACAGCACTGTAGATTTATTATGGTAAAACAGTTCTGTGGATGTATTAAGTTAAAACAGCACTGTGGATTTGTTATGGTAAAACAGCACTGTGGATGTATGATGGTAAAACAGCACTGTGGATGTATTATGGTAAAACAGCACTGTGGATTTATTATGGTAAAGTGGTACTATGGATGTATTATGGTAAAACAGCACTGGTTATGTATTACGGTAAAACAGCACTATGGATGTATTATGGTAAAATGACACTGTGGGTCTATTATGGTTAAACAGCACTGTGGATCAATTATGGTTAAACAGCACTATGGATATATTATGGTAATACAGCACTGTGGATGTATTATGGTAAAACCACACTGTGGATGTATTATGGAAAAACAGCACTGTGGATATATTATGGTAAAACAGCACTGTGGATCTATTATAGTTTAAAAAACGTGGATCTATTATGGTAAAACAGCTTTGTGGATATATTATGGTAAACAGCACTGTGGATCTATTATGGTAAACAACACTGTGGATCTGTTATGGTAAACAACACTGTGTATCATTTTAGTTTTGTTGTAAAATACTTAGTTGTACAAGATGCTATTAAAAAGTTTGACAGATCATCTGTTGATCATGTAAACAAGCATATCCTAATAGTTGTAAATATTTTTGTTTTCATTTTCATTACTCTTTATTGTTAATAAAACAAGAGAGAGAGAGAAAGAGAGAGATGTTAATTTATATCTTCCTAGGAGATAAATATTGGGCATAGGCTTGATGTTTTTCTTTCTTTGTCTTTTTCACTTAACCATCTTAAACATCTTACTATTAAAATATAGTAGCAGTTTTCCATCTGGTATGCTTTGATTCTTGTTATTTATACATCAAGTACAATGAATATTTACTATATCATCCCGGTGGGAATTCACCAGGCAGTTATGAACAGTTTGCCACCATGAAAATGATGCATGATCTCGAACAAAATAATTAAGAGTGGAAGTTGATACCTTTATGGGATTCCCCATGTTTGATTGGTCTAAATGTGTGCCTGTGATTAGTAACAGGAATAGACCAATCAGAAAAGGAGGTTCTCATATTTACATGTAAACTTCTTCACCCCATTCTTTTAGCGAACAATGAAATTCTGATATTTTTGTATTTGTTGGCCAAAAGCATACAGCAAAATTATGTGAAGAAAATGCAACATTTTTTAAAATAAAAATCAACACAATTGCCAATTTATACTGCAGAGAGACACACATTCAGGTATGGTCCTGGCTTTTAAAAAGTTGTCGCCAAAACAATTGCCAACCTCAATATTTTGTCGCCAATTTTCAAAAAATTTGCCAGAACAAGTAGTGAATATTTTTCCAAGTCTATTAATGTAATAGGTAATGAAAATTGAAAAAGATGGGATAGTTATTACTTTATTGACAACAAGCAATACAGTCATAATATTACAAAAATAAATCATTACATGACTGTTTTGCACTACTTCCATGGTCTTTGCATCCTGCATCACCGTTAGTGCATAGGTATGATTGTTGTCACCTGAAATAAATACATTATTAAATGTAAATATCTACTTTCCTGACACACTGCTCCGGTGGCCTAGTGGTTAGAGCATTTGGCTTGGATACGGGAGGTCATGGGTTCGATCCCCGGCTGAGTCATACCAAATAAATAAAACTCTACTGTACATGACACGAATCATATTTGTTTTATAATTCCTATTTTTATTTGCATATATGAGTTAACAATAAGAAATAAGGTGGGATATAAAATGTGAGAAATAGTTATCACATGTATGGTAGCTTGAGACAACATTTGAACTGTTAACATAAATTCACACCCATTTTAGGCATTGTTAGTTACAACAAAAAAGGACATGGTTTATTTGTCAATCAGTTGCTAGCTGCTAGTGCTTTCACTCACTGTAGAACAGGCGGTTTCTTTGAAATATTTCAAAGAGAATCCAACCTTCAGCTATTGTACAGAATATGAAATGGGGGCACATGGTGGGGGGGGAGCAAATAACACGCAGCCTAGGGAGAAACGGCATGTTCTTTTTGAGAATTTCACGACTATTGGACCAAACAAATCAGAGAATATTTAGTGAAATCGATGCTTAAATATGCCACAAAAAAAACCTTCCTGATGGTAGGTCCCAATCTGTGTTTTTTCGGATTCAATCTCCTGACTTGGTTTTTGAAAAGATTTATTTTTTGCATGACATGCTAGAATAACTATACTGTATTAACTAAATTTATTCAATGACTATTTGGATTCTTTGGAAATTAATTAATTCTTTCTATACATTTGAAACTTCAACACAGAAGGGGCATTTTTTGTTGGAAAGTATTCGGATTTCGTGGAACTATTGGAATTGATAGGACGTTTAGGAAATAGGAATTCACTCACCATGCTGTAAGTTAATTTAATTCTTTCACTATTTTGAGAAATAAATTATTTTCATTTATGCAAAACTTGTTTGTTTTGCTATTTCTTTTTGCATAGTTTAAGTCCCTGCAGTCGTTTGAATTTCTCCACTCCAAATCCATGATTGTATGTATAAATTTAACAGCCAAAAAGGTTGTCACCCAAAAAATTGCCAGATGGTATAATTTGTCGCCAGTAAGGAAAATAATCATAATTTGCAACATTGGCGAAGCCCAGGACAATCCCTGGCATTAATTAAAAATTATGCATTTGGTGGGAAAATATGCCTGTAATGTAACCATGAAGTATTCTCAGTGATTTACATAAGCATTCAGGATCTTCTCTGCATAAACAGATGCCTCCTCTAGCAGAAGCATGAAATGGGTTTGATGTGTTTAACACTGGTTTGGTCACAGCTTGTTGTTTATATAATCCACTTTGACAAATCTGTTTGCATCACAGAACAGATACTTGCCACGTTTGATTATGGCTTTTAAGCAGTGCATACTTTGTACATGACACGAATCATATTTGTTTTATAATTCCTATTTTTAAAAAACAGAATTCAATTAAAGGCATACATTTTCAGAAGTTTGTTCTATATTTTAGGTACTTTTAACCATTGTATTTTGGGTGAAGCCAACATTCTGTTCAGTTCGGTGTAATCTGACAAAATTTGAATACATTTGTAGTATTTTAGTGTATAGAATCTTTACCCATTTTTATCAACAAGTTTCAACCTACACAAATGTTTCACAAATTAACATGTTGATTTGAAATCATGCAAAATATAATTTAGCTTCATAATAAAATACACATTTTAGCCTTGTATTCCTTGCTTGTCATAACTGAGAGGCAGAGTAGACAGATGAGGAAAGTGTCTGTCATCTTATTTTGGTTGTGTGGTGTTTCTTATTGTGTGCTATTAGTACATGTATTCTATATTTTACCCATAAACTTCCAATAATTGCCCTTTATTTCAAGTTAGAAATTCACATTTTTCCAATAATTTTGATCAAAAGTGAGTATGATTCATTAAGTGAGACTCTTTTCTGTGATCAAAAGTGAGTATGATACATGAAATGATGTTCCTTTCAGATATTAAAATTGAGTATGATCCATGAAATGATGTTCCTTTCTGTGATTAAAAGTGAGTATGATCCATGAAATGATGTTCCTTTTTGTGATTAAAAGTGAGTATGATCCATGAAATGATGTTCCTTTCTGTGATTAAAAGTGAGTATGATCCATGAAATGATGTTCCTTTTTGTGATTAAAAGTGAGTATGATCCATGAAATGATGTTCCTTTCTGTGATTAAAAGTGAGTATGATCCATGAAATGATGTTCCTTTCTGTGATTAAAAGTGAATATGATCCATAAAATGATGTTCCTTTCTGTGATTAAAAGTGAGTATGATCCATGAAATGATGTTCCTTTCTGTGATTAAAAGTGAATATGATCCATAAAATGATGTTCCTTTCTGTGATTAAAAGTGAGTATGATCCATGAAATGATTTTCCTTTCTGTGATTAAAAGTGAGTATGATCCATGAAATGTTCTTTTCTGTGACTAAAATTGAGTATGATCCATGAAATAATGTTCCTTTCTGTGATTAAAAGTGAGTATGATCCATGAAATGATGTTCCTTTCTGTGATTAAAAGTGAGTATGATCCACGAAATTATATTCCTTTGTGATAAAAAATGAGTGGATCCATTAAATAACCATGAAAATATAGATGTTCCTTTCTGTGATGAAAAATAAGTATGATCCATGAAATGATGTTCCTTGCTGTCAAAAAATTAGTGTGATTCATGGAATGATGTTCTTTTCTGTGATCGAAAATGAGTATGATCCGCAAATAGGTGTTCCTTTCTGTGTTTAATAGTGTTTATGATCCACAAAATGGTGTTCCTTTCTGTGATCAAAAATGAGTAAGATCCATAAAATGGTATTCCTTTTTGTGATCAGAACATCTGCACATAATACACCCTTTTGGAATGACCTCATCTATTTCCGATGTGAGTCAAATAACTTAGACTCTCTGAAATAGTCATGAAACTTCAAAATTGTTATGTTTTTGTATGTTCTTTATTATTTAAAATATTTTGCCATACTGTTCAGTCCAAGTGACAAGCACAGTATCATGACTAAAAAATTTATATTCATTTTAATATAGTTTAAGTAGATTGAATTCTTAAGATTTTTGCATCTTTAATGTTTGAATAATTTACACTGACTGAGTGAATAAAGTCAAATAAGGTTTGCTGATTTTTTTTGTTGGATTTTTTTAACAAAATAAAACCTTGAACATTAAAGACAAAAACACATGTTCCTAGAATATTTTAAGTATTGGTATTGTATCATCCTGTTATATTTTTGTATACTAATTTGGCCTTTCATTCAGTAGCCTCAACCATTCCCAAGCTACTGGGATGATTAAAATGACCCCACCCACCCCTTAAATTACCCCCCACCAGTGGCCACATGAATTATGAAGCGAAATCATAGACACATAAATTTGTGTTTAAAAGTTTCACTCTATGACATCCACCCTATGACCAGTGGTCAACAAAAACTAAAATTTACTCCTTGCACATGGCAGCATAGTGGGTTTTTATGGATAGAAATCTGTAATATGTTAGCCATTGTGGGTTCCTTCTCGTTGATTACAGAATGTGCTTGAAGATGTACCCGACTAAAGCCAGTCAATCACATCTCACTTCCTTTGTGAACATGAAGCATTTTGTGTAATAACTACAAATTGTCAAAGAAGGAACAAGTTGTTACAAAAAGTGCAAAATATCATCAAACATTCTCAGTTTAGAAAGAAAAGTGAAAGCAGTTTAACAAAAAGAGAGATGTATAGTCTTTTGATCATTGCTGAGCACTTTGATGTTAGAATGATTCAAATGAACATCTTCAGGACACACATTTTGCAGCAGTGGCAAAAATTGAATGGATGAACAGCCAGATGTTTGGGACCTGATCTTTTTGACATGTTTTTGCTCCACAATTGATTATTATTCATAAGTAATTTTAATAACAAGATGCAAGTTTTATCACATTTATTCCATAACCTGCCTTGTATTTGTAAATGAAGATATTGCATATAAAAATATTTAGTTCTACCATTTATACTTTGTATGTAATTATTACTCACAACTGTATGATTGCCCTCTAAAAAATGCCACCCCTTTTATAAGGCTATTTTATGCTGCAGAAGGGGTGGCCATGTTAGAAAGGGACCACTGTTACAGAAATCTTACAAACACATTAATCCCAAAGTTTTGTTGATTCTAAATGAAAATGATGCTCCTCAGACGTCAGTTACGGCAACCATCTTGAAAATCTTATTCTAGTAGCTTCTCTTGATCTTGTATTGCTGCTACAGCAGTCATTTTTAAATTGCTATTGAAATATGATTTTCACTAAAATAATTTTTTTGATGTATAGTTTTTCCAAATTGAAAAATGTTTTGATCTTTCATTCTGTATGCCTTCCACAGTAGACATCTTTAGAATTTATTCATCATTACTATCTCCTGAATGGCATGTCAGATTGATATGAGGTGACTATGGTGTCTAGTTGGTGCTAAATGAAAATGGCGCCTCTCAGAGTGCAATATAACAACCATCTTGAAAATCCTGTTACTGCTATGTCTCCACAATGAATCACCATATTGACATGAGCTTTTCACCCCACCCCCCAAAAGACTTCTAATATATTTTCTTTGTCCGAAATGAATATTTTGCTGATCTGCTTTCCTTGTGATCATCTTTAAATTTTTATATCATTCCTATCATCCAAAACATCTAATCTTATTGACACGAGGTTTGCACCAAAGGATATTTTATAATACAAAGTCGATCCTAGATGAAAATGGAGCTGCTTAGTTATTCAATAAGACCATCATGGTGGCCGTCACGAAAATCTTGCTGCTACACCTTCTGAATGGATAGCCACGTAGACATGGTGTTTTTGCGAAAAGAATTCTTGTGGTGTCTAGTTGGACCAAATTAAAAGTGGTCTTCCTCAGACGTCTAATATGACTAGAATGTTACTCTTTTTTGTGAATATCGTGTTACTGCTACTTCATCAAAATACATGGTCACACTGGCATGGAATTTTCTTTTGAAGAATTAAAATGAAAACGGTAACATCCAAACACCCTATTGAGCCATGAAACCTGGAAAACTAATATACCTCACTTAGCACTACACCCTTACAATTCAAAGGACAATGTATTATTACATTACACATTATTCATTTCAGTTAAATATGTGTGTAGTCCATGACGACATACATTTTTAAGTGTATAAGGTGCCTGCATACATATAATTCTACCTTAGAAGTCGGTTCTGACCAATACAATTAAAAATTTGGAATTCATATGTCTATTAATAAGTCTGAATTATGCACACTGGTGTCTATTGTTTCAGATTACATATGACATGGTACTCTCAACGGTTTTGACCTGAACAAGTTGTTAATATGCATGCATCAATTACCAGTAGCCCCATTCTTTGCTGCAAGCCTTTCCGCCAAGTTTTTGCATTCCTTTGTTACTCAATGTCAAAAGAAGTTGATGTCTTTATTTTAGTTTTGGGAGCCATCATCCATTTGCAATGCAAGCCATCTAGATTTTTTTTTTATTCTACTCTGCAACTGTCCCACTTCTGCCACCTTTTTCATGCCTCGTCTCTCATACACACCCTCGAGTCTTGCATTCCAATGTTCTTTGCATAGAGAATTTCAGTAACAATCTGTGGTTTTGGAAATTACAGGTAAAGAAAATCTCTATACTTTCTTAATTGGCCTTGCACGTTGAAGCTTCACAGTTTTGATCGACGAAAGACCTAATTCTTAACCTGTGGAGATAAATAATTCGGCATTATCGTTGTGGGCTTTCACTGGCCAAATACCATACCCCTGACTTGATGACTTGCACAACTTCACTCAAAGGTGACATTTCATATTTAGGTCTTGCTTAAGACACTACAAGACTCCACATAAAGGGAACCCCCGAGTGGTCTAAAGCGCTCACCGTTCCGGATGCCATCTCATGTCTGCGTGGGTTCGAATCAGGCTCGGCTAACGTGGGTACGTGAAGAAGCTTGTCGGTAGCTTCTCGTGGGTCGGTGGTTCATCCCTTGGTTTTTCCAGGATTCTACCTCCACCAGTTAAACTGGCTGCCATGTATAGCCTATCCTGTGCTGAAAAATAGCGTTAAACTCTACAACAAAGACAACAACTCCACACAACGATCAAAATCACAGGTGGCCTATATATACGTAACAGCTGAAATCGTATGATCACAAAACTGGAACACCAGACGGCGCTACAAAGTCCCCTTACTTTTAAATTCAAAGCTTTAACTTTTATGAAGTGAAAAATACTTTCCTTGGTTTTGCTTGTTATAGAGGATACAAAGTCAGCGCTGTCCCCCCCCCCCCCCCCGGGGGGCAAAATCTCCACCTTTAAGGTGATAAATGATATATGCATTTCTGCAAAATAATTTATTCTGAAAACTGGATTGAGTCCCTAAATCTTCTCTTTCCATCAATGAAACTAAGATTAATTGGCCTATGTCACCGTTATAAATACCAAAATTTCTTCCCTATATGAGGACTGAATGCATTTACTCAAGCTACTGTTAGCTAGCTTACATAAATAACTTTATCTTAAAAATTCATAATATATTCACAGAATAAGTCCAAGAACAGAGGCCATGGCTAAGCAATTGGACGTCCTGACTCCCAGTCTATAATACAATATCCGAGTCACCTAAAACACTCACCTTTACCGATCCCTGCCATCTCACCTCTATCTGCATGGGTTCTAGTCTCTGGCTCAGCCAATGTGAGTATGTGAGAAAGCTTGTCAGTAGCTTCCAGTGGGTCTGTGGTTCTTACCGGGGCTTTCCCCGGGATTTTCCTCCACCATTTATACAGGATAATATAGAAGAAAAGCATAATGAAAATGAAATTAATACTGAATCACCAACCATTCTGTAGTAATGTCTGATTTCTGTCATTTAATGTTCTAAGTGGGTTCGATTACATTAAATTGTGTTATAATGCAACTATATACTAGAAATGTAAATTGTTTGTTTTGACAGTTTTCCAGTTATTATATTTATAATTATTTACGATGTTCTGATAGTGTTCTTCATTGAAGTCATTTGTCTTTTGTAATTTGGCATACATCTAAATTTTGGAAAAGGTAAAACCACTCTGTATGCATCCCCTTCCTCCAACTCTTCATTTAGGGAGCAGAGGAACGGTCATCAATAGTAAGAACTTGACACCCCCGGCTGGATGTATTGGTTCTTACTCGCTTCGCGCGGAGAAGGGGACGCTATATCTCCTCCTCATAGTTTTCACTCTCATCAGTTTTACCCGACCACCAGGCGCATCTTTTTTCCCCATAAAATATTTAGTCAGTATGTACATGTTAAAATTTACGATTGTCCTATATGTCATGCTCACTTATTTACATGCACACCTAGACACACACACACACACACACACACACACACACACATGTGCAGTTACCTGTCACTTGAAATGTGGCAATGTTTTATTTTTGCGCACATTTATTTGGTATTTTACGCAATTTTAGTAAATAGAAAGAGTTTTGCTTTGTTGCTCATTCGAGGAAAGTCAGAGACTTTTTTGAAATTTTCGAACACACCTCCCCCAAACACTTAACCAGACCTAGCACTGAACTGGTAATACTAGTACCGCCACGGTGAGAACTAGTTATCAGTAACAAAATATCTTTTCCATCCCAATTTAATAGCCGTAAATATTGCTATGACGAAAAGACAGAGTGAATATCAAGTGAGCAAGGAGAACACGCACACACACACACACACACACACACACACACACAATGACCTCTCCCATTTTTACTTAACCTAATGAACCTAAGATTCGCAATGTCAAAGAGACAGAACGAAGGCCAAGCAACGGGGGGAATATAGTTCTTTGTGGGCTTTGAAATTCCCGCATATTATTACACATTCGTCAAGATTATTTGTTATTTTAGTTACGTCTTCCATTGTAGAATTGTATACATCAGTTCTTTCATATATGGTGAAGATGACTACAGTGAGATTCTGTGCGTGGATTTTAATTGCTTCAATTTCCAATCTCAAAAATACAGACCTCTCCCATTTTTACTTAAACTAATGAACCTAAGATTCGCAATGTCAAAGAGACAGAACGAAGGTCAAGAAACGGGGGGAATATAAATTAGATAAACAAATAGAACCCACACTTTAAACATAATAACCCTAATTATAGTTCATCGAGCAGTCAATATAGACCCAAAATGGCCACAATGCAGAAATAAAAAACGATAAAGATGAAAACGTATAAATAAATCAGACCCGAGCGAGAGGGGACTAGTACTAGTACCGCCACGTTGAGAAATAGTTCTTAATAATAACTAAGACCACCACCCTCCAAGATTCGCTATATCGAAGAGATATACTGAAGATCAAGCGAACAGGGTAATGGATATAATAATAATAATAATGAAAATAATGAAAATTAAATTAGCTATCAAGAAAAGGAAACACAATAAAAACACAAAGATAAGACATAATGACCCCAACTTTTGGTACTCAGGGATAACTACAAGAAGAAAAATATCAAGAAAATTAAGAAAAGCCTATTAAAAATTAATAAGATGAATAATACAAATGAACAGTAACGAGAAGGAAACACAGATAACAATAACGCTGGAAAAAGAGGCAAACAAGGCGACAAAGAACATAAATAACGAAGATCAATACGGATAAATCACAAGTCTAGAGACCACCAGGGCAGAGAATAACGAAGCTATTGGGGAGACAAAAATGAACCCCACAAGGGAAGAAGATGGGAGATGACAACTAATAATGAAAACAGAATGAACATCGGGAAAGACAACACCAAGTAAAAAGATGAGTCTAAAGTCTATCTTAGGAATAAAGCAAAAGGAAATTGCCATCCCAAATACTCTACCCAAAAGAAGAAAAAAGTGCAATGCCCAAACCCCATACATGGGAAATAATCTACCCATCCCCCACCTTGGAACCCAAGTGAATCATACTTATCTACAATTCACGCATAGTATAGCACACATAACATGGCACCCAGGAAAGAAAATATACATCTATAGCTTACACACCCTATGTCACCCACATTCAAAACATAGCAGTACATGTACCGCCCCTACCCCACTTTAAACAAATATGGCAAACACAACACAATCATCAAATAGGACTTTCGTTCTCACCCAAGAACGCCCTCTCTAGGCGAAAATTAGGGCCCTGAAAAGACTAACCGGATCAGCATACTGCTGTCGTGAAGTAACGGCGACGCGAAAACCAAATAAAGATCATAAAAATCATGCGGTCAACATGAGTCATCTTCATTGGTAATGTTTTGGTAAACAAGTACATTAAAACAAACTGACCGATAGGAAAATTTAAGACTCACTGCTATCATATACGCTAGACAAGGTTCCGATATGATAAATTATGCAGATAGGGTTATCATATCAGAACCTTGGTTAGCGAAGATGCTCAGTTATTGGATCAGGGCATGTAACCACTGCATTGTTCGGTGTTAGGATAAGGAGCGACGACGCAATATAGACGAATGGGCATAGATTTGGCATAACAACCAGCTGGAAGGCGGAAGGAGGCAATGAAGACTAAGAGTGATTTTAAACGGACTTGCATGCCGACAGGCGCAAAGCAACCTTAATTGAAAGCAGCAGAAGGGAAAGACTATGCAACCACACTGTTTCAGTTCAAAGAAAAAGAGTGGTAAACAGGTGTTTTGGATGAGTGTGCATGCAGCAAGAGATTACAAATATGGATTTATTTTCACCAAGATTTGTTAAGATTACAGTTTTGTCCCTAAAATATCGTTTTCTGTTGGAAGCCTTATTGTTCCTAACAGTTGGACTGACAATTATGATAAGATAAAAAAAAAATATTTCATATATCGATTTAAATGAACTCTAGTACAAAATTTGTCTATTCGCAAATTTGTAACACCATATATAATCATATCGTGAAGATCATTTAGGTACATTTACTAACTGCATAATGGAACGCCAGGTTGTCAAACGTGCAAGTCTCTAGAAGAGGAAACAGTTTAATCGATACTTCTAAATATTCATACGTGCATCAGAAATAAGATAAATATACATTGCGTGTGCATATACGTCTCTTTTTCTGCCTATATATCTGAATACTCATTGTTGATCACATGCGTTTCTTTACTCCATCTGTATCAGCTATATCAATAATGATTTCTCTTGTCATATAATCATAAAAGAATGAAGTCCGTTTTGTACTTATCACTTGCATAATTAGGCATAGATCAAAGAAGTCGTGTAGTACTGGAAGCAGATATCCTATATTTGCACTTTTGATCATCTAGAATGATTTTCAACGATAAACCCAGAGGAAGGGCAAAACTATAAAACTATCCAACGGGCAGAGAGCTGTTAGTCACGGAAAAATCGAGTAGAATCCTAAATTTCTTTGAATATACAATAAGCTGAATAGCTTCTGTAACAATGTTGTATGCATTAGCTGACCCTGATCTGAACTTTCCTAGTCATTCGTTAATTACCCGTTGTAAATGTAATAATGACAGCCTAGATGTTACAGCTTGTTAAGTGTTGATCAGGTTGTATAATACTTAGAGAGTGGGTAATAGAAAAAAGATTTTTTTCTCTTTACTTTTCTGTCCTGTTGATCAAGAGTTATACATTTTCTATTACATTTGTTTAGTTAAATTTAGTTATATTTATTCTAGCACGTGCAAAGCTTGAGGAAGTTCTCAGCGGTTTTCTCCTTTTCGATGACACTCATTGCCAATATAAACATTACCACAAATTACAACTGCACTAATACGTACTCACTAGTTACCAGTTTATCAGAAGGTTTGTTAACCATCATCAAGGTTAGGTCGCTTGGGTTTATCTGAAGTGACTTATATGGATGTTTACGCAAATGAAGAACGGCATAAATGGAATGAATACTGTAAAATGAATAGTTCATGTATGTAATTTAATGTTGTAAGGGGTTTTTGTTACATTAGAATGTTTCTGAAAGACGAAGAAATGGGCCGCTTAAAGCACTTTCATCAATAAATGTATTGCATATTATAAATTGTAGAAGTTTCCCAGTTTGTTATATTCAGTTATTACCAATAATGGAAGTTATCTACTTTAGTAGCCACACTTTTTACACCAGGGGTCTCAAACTCCAACCACCCTGAGGACATTTTCGCTGGCCCATGTCCTGCACTACCTTGGTTATCTCTCGACATCTTGTGACACCAATTGATTTTCGGTCACAATACGCTGGCCGCGTCTTTGGAATTCCTGCTTTACTATCATTTATTAATTTTCGTTTGTTTGTATAGAGGAAAACCACTCAGAATGCGTCCCCTTCCTCCAACTCTCCACTTAGGGAGCAGAGGAACGGTCATCAATAGTAAGAACTTGACACCCCCGGCTGGGTGTACTGGTTCTTACCCGCTTCACGCTCAGAAGGGGACGCTATATCTCCTTTTCATGGTTTTCGCTCTCGTCAGTTTTACCCGACGACCTGGCGCATCATACTATAGAAATGATCCCTAAGAGTATGATCTTAACAATTTAATGATTTTCACCAGACTATATCAAATAATTTCCTGATTTTTCAAGGTGTTTCAAAAATAGAGTTATCAATTTATTTCGTGTTGTTTTACACATACTCTAATAAATCGTCATTTTCCAAAAATTCATTGTTGATAACGACATTTGTAAAGTTAAACACATCGTGTTTCTGCACTTGCCTTTGAAATGGTAACGATAATGAGCAAATATTACGAATGACAATTGTTTCATGGTGAACGTAAGGGACTTAACTCTTAACAAATTAAAGATAGCATGGTTAGACGTCATATTTTATTATATCGGGATAACTAGCATTTAATCTATAGCAGGTGATTAGTAGTACTGATAGTATATAAATGGCTGCGTTATTGATCAGAAGGGCGGACGGTGTTATTTATTTCTGTGACGCTGTAGGCAAAGTTTTTGAGAACGAGTTCGTTGAGGTTGCTTTTCGCCTCGGTGTCAACTTTTTCATTTCCCGGAATTAGGATGTGGGAAGGGATCAACTTTTCATCGAGTTCAATTTTAAAAGAAATGGAATTGCCATATTTGTTTACGTTTATATCTGGCCTGAGTTATCATATTGGGTGTGCTTTTTTTTTTTATTCGTCGGATACCAAGGATTGTAGGAAGGCTGCGCGAATCGCTCCCTGAATGAGCTTGCATCATTAACGTGTGCGGTCGTTTAACCATGGGGGATAGAGCCAGCACTTAACAAGATTTTACCCTTAATTAATGTGCCTTAAAGAGCACCCATTTCGGGGATCTCTTTGTGCGCACCGTGAACTGTTTATTTACTGGGAAACAGGAGAAACTACACGACCATTTCTGTATGCATCACATGTTTACGATTTGACATGTCTGGACTTGGTGCGGGAGGTGAGTTGCCGGAAGATGGCACTGTTGTGTTGGATAAAGGCCCAAGTGATTCAGGGTGAACTTTGGATGTTTGTGGCCAAAATGAAGTTTCGTCTAGCATTTAACTAAATGTGATAGTTAAGTTTGACTCTTAACAGTTTCATGAGGAGGGAGATGGCCCAAAAGTTAGCCCCTCCAAGGTTGCGGAACAAGTTGACATCTCGATTGTACCGTTTTATGAGTTCTTTGATGTTGGTCGCGATTTGCACTTCACTGAGTAACATACCTAAGAAAGTCTCTTATTTTTCGAACTTTTCGGGATTTTGTCTGTGTCCCAGATTTTCTTATTAAGGTCAATTACTATATTAGGTCAGAATTTTTGAGTAAAAGTATTAAGATTGAAGTTTTCTATAAATTGTATTAAAAGTAATTTTTCATTAAATTATATTGAAAGTAATTTCCCACTAAAGTATATTGAGATTAATTTGATCTATTTCTGTACTACTACTGTATACTATTTTAATAAAGATTTTGCTTTTACAAGCAAGTGCAAAACCCCATAAAATACATTTCTCTAGTATCCAAAGGTCAGCAAATTTTAGACTTGGTGGGAAGCTGCTGAACAGGTAAATTTCTAATTTCCTAATGGATTAGCACGCTAGATGATTCACGCGTTTCCCGTGGGAAAGGACGAGAGCCTTGTTCTGATTCGAAATGGACGTACAGAAGTACTGCGTATAAATTCAGAGCAAGCTTGCGCAAAATCAATTCCTCTATCGAGAATTAGAGGACTCTTTCTTTTCTTACAAGTAAGAATCGTCTGTGTTCGTAAACTTCTTTAAAGTATAAGGACTTTTTAATGTTGACATTTTCACGACAAATTTCAATCTAGTCTTGATATTTGTGTAACATTTTTGTGAGTTCTTTCTATTTTATATTATAATGTAATGGAATGTTTAATCGTTTCAAAGAATTTATATTCGTTTGTGTTTATGGTATATACCATCGGAAATGACGAATTCGCTACAAACTTCATGTTTAGATTTAATTTGGAAATAAAAGACTTTTGAAGTAATAAAAGAATGATGTTTCAGTAACCTATTCCAAATTAGTATTCTATGTTAAATTTAGGAAAATACATTTATTCAAAACGATTGTTGCATTATATCACAGCTATTGAATTGTATACTCTTTGGCTATCATGAATTTAGTCGAGATCTAATTAGCTGTATTGTATTCTAAAAGGCAGAAATTATACAAATGTATGAAGTTGGTAAGCTCGAAGGAAAAGTGTAATTTTATATGTATTTCATGTATTTTAAAATATAAAGTTTTATAGATGTATCTCTAAATATATCAATTATTTAAATAACATTCGTTCATCGAGAATCAGAGGACTCTGTTTTTCCTTACAGCGATTACGTACCTCTCATCGCCATTTTCCCCAAGATGTAGACGCATCTGCACCGTTAGGAGTGACGCCTTTTCTTAAGTTATGACGAAAATTATTTCATAACACTATTACGAGGTTGTTGGGTACATTTTTCTGTATCTCGTGGCCTAGTATAACTTCTTCAGGGAATGTAGGAGAAGGCATTGCCGTTTAAGGCCTTGGACCATTCGGCTTTTACAAATCGTAGGTTCAATGGACTGCTAGTGTTCCCAGACAAGTAAATACCATTGTAAATGCCTTATTCATTTTTTTTTGTGGCTTTTAAAGACGTATTTAATTTTATCGTTGATACTCGTTCTAGATTCAGTAGCTTACAAATGGGGGGGGGGGACGGGTGCCAGATATCTTGCAGTGCCAAAACCATATGCGCCAAAGTTATTTAGGGGCCAGAATCTCCTTTTGGCCTTGATCGTCGACCCGGGCGCCAGTTACTCTTAATACAACACTGATTGGACTACTTTAGTTTTGTTATTATTTCCAAGTATCTTCGGGGTAGTCGACTCGTTTTTCCTCTCATTTATTTATTGCGTTGCCATACCCACCCCGTCGAGTTAGTGTTGAAATACAATTTTGAGCAGTGGTCTGTCTCTCTCTCTCTCTCTGGGATTTTGTGTTTGCTACTTGAATTATGGTTTAAGCTGCGTTTTCTTCTTTGTCAGTTGTGAAGTCAACGGCATTTTTAGTTCTTTGGGCTTATTTTTTATATAAATATTTAGTCGTTACATGACATTCTTTATTAAACCACAGCATGGATGGTTTGTCAATTGACCCTTTTATTTGGGGTATTGCAGCTTTTGCTAATATAACTAGGGTTTCGATTAGGTTGTCATTAAGGATGTCGGTGTCCTGATTGTATATTAGTCTGATGCCGATTGTTTCCCCTAAGCTGTTTCCAGTTTGCTTGTTCGCAGCCCACCTTGACGGGAGTGACGTATCGATAGGAGGTGGTAGTGGTGGTGGCTTTGTGTTGTACTTTTATGGAAAAGTGGTCGCTCCCTTAGTATCAGTATCATCGACTTGCAATCGTTTATTTATGCTATTTTGGGTGCACAAAGTGACAGGTCTGTATCTGAGTTTAACCTGTAATATGGTCGATACTGGTGTTGGAGCCGCGCTATTTATGATGACCATGCTGTATGTTTAGGCCATTTTTCGATAGTCATGCCTCTTTAGTCAGCTTTATACTTCTCTATAGTTCTTTGTGGGCTTTGAAATTTCCGCATATTATTACACATTCGTCGAGATTATTTGTTATTTTAGTTACGTCTTCCATTGTAGAATTGTATACATCAGTTCTTTCATATATGGTGAAGATGACTACAGTGAGATTCTGTGTGTGGATTTTAATTGCTTCAATTTCCAGGTCGCATGGCTCTTAGCGGTGAGGAAGCCATGTTTTAGATATTTTGTATCATATCCTATAATATTACGGACCCTTGTAATGCCGTTCGGGTTTGTTTCATGAAGACATTTTATATCTGGCAGTTTCGTAGATGCTAGCAGTTTAATATTTATTTAGTCGGCGTTGGCTTCTAGTCCGCGCACGTTCCATTGCCACAAATTGAAAGACTTTGGCTTTGATGTCTTTTGGAGGAAAATCAGTACCCTTTTGAAATTTTGCCACTTCCCCCAACACTTGACCTGATCCGGCCCCGGACTGGTAATATTAGTACCGCCACGAGATGAGAACTAATTCTTAATAACAATATATAGACCCACCCCAATTTAATAACCGTAAGAATCGCTATGTCAAAAATACAGACCTCTCCCATTTTTACTTAACCTAATGAACCTAAGATTCGCAATGTCAAAGAGACAGAACGAAGGTCAAGAAACGGGGGGAATATAAATTAGATAAACAAATAGAACCCACACTTTAAACATAATAACCCTAATTATAGTTCATCGAGCAGTCAATATAGACCCAAAATGGCCACAATGCAGAAATAAAAAACGATAAAGATGAAAACGTATAAATAAATCAGACCCGAGCGAGAGGGGACTAGTACTAGTACCGCCACGTTGAGAAATAGTTCTTAATAATAACTAAGACCACCACCCTCCAAGATTCTCTATATCGAAGAGATATACTGAAGATCAAGCGAACAGGGTAATGGATATAATAATAATAATAATAATAATAATAATGAAAATAATGAAAATTAAATTAGCTATCAAAAAAAGGAAACACAATAAAAACACAAAGATAAGACATAATGACCCCCCAACTTTTGGTACTCAGGGATAACTACAAGAAGAAAAATATCAAGAAAATTAAGAAAAGCCTATTAAAAATTAATAAGATGAATAATACAAATGAACAGTAACGAGAAGGAAACACAGATAACAATAACGCTGGAAAAAGAGGCAAACAAGGCGACAAAGAACATAAATAACGAAGATCAATACGGATAAATCACAAGTCTAGAGGCCACCAGGGAAGAGAATAACGAAGCTATTGGGGAGACAAAAATGAACCCCACAAGGGAAGAAGATGGGAGATGACAACTAATAACGAAAACAGAATGAACATCGGGAAAGACAACACCAAGTAAAAAGATGAGTCTAAAGTCTATCTTAGGAATAAAGCAAAAGGAAATTGCCATCCCAAATACTCTACCCAAAAGAAGAAAAAAGTGCAATGCCCAAACCCCATACATGGGAAATAATCTACCCATCCCCCACCTTGGAACCCAAGTGAATCATACTTATCTACAATTCACGCATAGTATAGCACACATAACATGGCACCCAGGAAAGAAAATATACATCTATAGCTTACACACCTTATGTCACCCACATGCAAAACATAGCAGTACATGTACCGCCCCTACCCCACTTTAAACAAATATGGCAAACACAACACAATCATCAAATAGGACTTTCGTTCTCACCCAAGAACGCCCTCTCTAGGCGAAAATTAGGGCCCTGAAAAGACTAACCGGATCAGCATGCTGGTGTCGTGAAGTAACGGCGACGCGAAAACCAAATAAAGATCATAAAAATCATGCGGTCAACATGAGTTATCTTCATTGGTAATGTTTTGGTAAACAAGTACATTAAAACAAACTGACCGATAGGAAAATTTAAAACTCACTGCTATCATATACGCTAGACAAGGTTCCGATATGATAAATTATGCAGATAGGGTTATCATATCAGAACCTTGGTTAGCGAAGATGCTCAGTTATTGGATCAGGGCATGTAACCACTGCATTGTTCGATGTTAGGATAAGGAGTGACGACGCAATATAGACGAATGGGCATAGATTTGGCATAACAACCAGCTGGAAGGCGGAAGGAGGCAATGAAGACTAAGAGTGATTTTAAACGGACTTGCATGCCGACAGGCGCAAAGCAACCTTAATTGAAAGCAGCAGAAGGGAAAGACTATGCAACCACACTGTTTCAGTTCAAAGAAAAAGAGTGGTAAACAGGTGTTTTGGATGAGTGTGCATGCAGCAAGAGATTACAAATATGGATTTATTTTCACCAAGATTTGTTAAGATTACAGTTTTGTCCCTAAAATATCGTTTTCTGTTGGAAGCCTTATTGTTCCTAACAGTTGGACTGACAATTATGATAAGATAAAAAAAAAATATTTCATATATCGATTTAAATGAACTCTAGTACAAAATTTGTCTATTCGCAAATTTGTAACACCATATATAATCATACCGTGAAGATCATTTAGGTACATTTACTAACTGCATAATGGAACGCCAGGTTGTCAAACGTGCAAGTCTCTAGAAGAGGAAACAGTTTAATCGATACTTCTAAATATTCATACGTGCATCAGAAACAAGATAAATATACATTGCGTGTGCATATACGTCTCTTTTTCTGCCTATATATCTGAATACTCATTGTTGATCACATGCGTTTCTTTACTCCATCTGTATCAGCTATATCAATAATGATTTCTCTTGTCATATAATCATAAAAGAATGAAGTCCGTTTTGTACTTATCACTTGCATAATTAGGCATAGATCAAAGAAGTCGTGTAGTACTGGAAGCAGATATCCTATATTTGCACTTTTGATCATCTGGAATGATTTTCAACGATAAACCCAGAGGAAGGGCAAAACTTTAAAACTATCCAACGGGCAGAGAGCTGTTAGTCACGGAAAAATCGAGTAGAATCCTAAATTTCTTTGAATATACAATAAGCTGAATAGCTTCTGTAACAATGTTGTATGCATTAGCTGACCCTGATCTGAACTTTCCTAGTCATTCGTTAATTACCCGTTGTAAATGTAATAATGACAGCCTAGATGTTACAGCTTGTTAAGTGTTGATCAGGTTGTATAATACTTAGAGAGTGGGTAATAGAAAAAAGATTTTTTTCTCTTTACTTTTCTGTCCTGTTGATCAAGAGTTATACATTTTCTATTACATTTGTTTAGTTAAATTTAGTTATATTTATTCTAGCACGTGCAAAGCTTGAGGAAGTTCTCAGCGGTTTTCTCCTTTTCGATGACACTCATTGCCAATATAAACATTACCACAAATTACAACTGCACTAATACGTACTCACTAGTTACCAGTTTATCAGAAGGTTTGTTAACCATCATCAAGGTTAGGTCGCTTGGGTTTATCTGAAGTGACTTATATGGATGTTTACGCAAATGAAGAACGGCATAAATGGAATGAATACTGTAAAATGAATAGTTCATGTATGTAATTTAATGTTGTAAGGGGTTTTTGTTACATTAGAATGTTTCTGAAAGACGAAGAAATGGGCCGCTTAAAGCACTTTCATCAATAAATGTATTGCATATTATAAATTGTAGAAGTTTCCCAGTTTGTTATATTCAGTTATTACCAATAATGGAAGTTATCTACTTTAGTAGCCACACTTTTTACACCAGGGGTCTCAAACTCCAACCACCCTGAGGACATTTTCGCTGGCCCATGTCCTGCACTACCTTGGTTATCTCTCGACATCTTGTGACACCAATTGTTTTTCGGTCACAATACGCTGGCCGCGTCTTTGGAATTCCTGCTTTACTATCATTTATTAATTTTCGTTTGTTTGTATAGAGGAAAAACCACTCAGAATGCGTCCCCTTCCTCCAACTCTCCACTTAGGGAGCAGAGGAACGGTCATCAATAGTAAGAACTTGACACCCCCGGCTGGGTGTACTGGTTCTTACCCGCTTCACGCTCAGAAGGGGACGCTATATCTCCTCCTCATGGTTTTCGCTCTCGTCAGTTTTACCCGACGACCTGGCGCATCATACTATAGAAATGATCCCTAAGAGTATGATCTTAACAATTTAATGATTTTCACCAGACTATATCAAATAATTTCCTGATTTTTCAAGGTGTTTCAAAAATAGAGTTATCAATTTATTTCGTGTTGTTTTACACATACTCTAATAAATCGTCATTTTCCAAAAATTCATTGTTGAAAACGACATTTGTAAAGTTAAACACATCGTGTTTCTGCACTTGCCTTTGAAATGGTAACGATAATGAGCAAATATTACGAATGACAATTGTTTCATGGTGAACGTAAGGGACTTAACTCTTAACAAATTAAAGATAGCATGGTTAGACGTCATATTTTATTATATCGGGATAACTAGCATTTAATCTATAGCAGGTGATTAGTAGTACTGATAGTATATAAATGGCTGCGTTATTGATCAGAAGGGCGGACGGTGTTATTTATTTCTGTGACGCTGTAGGCAAAGTTTTTGAGAACGAGTTCGTTGAGGTTGCTTTTCGCCTCGGTGTCAACTTTTTCGTTTCCCGGAATTAGGATGTGGGAAGGGATCAACTTTTCATCGAGTTCAATTTTAAAAGAAATGGAATTGCCATATTTGTTTACGTTTATATCTGGCCTGAGTTATCATATTGGGTGTGCTTTTTTTTTTATTCGTCGGATACCAAGGATTGTAGGAAGGCTGCGCGAATCGCTCCCTGAATGAGCTTGCATCATTAACGTGTGCGGTCGTTTAACCATGGGGGATAGAGCCAGCACTTAACAAGATTTTACCCTTAATTAATGTGCCTTAAAGAGCACCCATTTCGGGGATCTCTTTGTGCGCACCGTGAACTGTTTATTTACTGGGAAACAGGAGAAACTACACGACCATTTCTGTATGCATCACATGTTTACGATTTGACATGTCTGGACTTGGTGCGGGAGGTGAGTTGCCGGAAGATGGCACTGTTGTGTTGGATAAAGGCCCAAGTGATTCAGGGTGAACTTTGGATGTTTGTGGCCAAAATGAAGTTTCGTCTAGCATTTAACTAAATGTGATAGTTAAGTTTGACTCTTAACAGTTTCATGAGGAGGGAGATGGCCCAAAAGTTAGCCCCTCCAAGGTTGCGGAACAAGTTGACATCTCGATTGTACCGTTTTATGAGTTCTTTGATGTTGGTCGCGATTTGCACTTCACTGAGTAACATACCTAAGAAAGTCTCTTATTTTTCGAACTTTTCGGGATTTTGTCTGTGTCCCAGATTTTCTTATTAAGGTCAATTACTATATTAGGTCAGAATTTTTGAGTAAAAGTATTAAGATTGAAGTTTTCTATAAATTGTATTAAAAGTAATTTTTCATTAAATTATATTGAAAGTAATTTCCCACTAAAATATATTGAGATTAATTTGATCTATTTCTGTACTACTACTGTATACTATTTTAATAAAGATTTTGCTTTTACAAGCAAGTGCAAAACCCCATAAAATACATTTCTCTAGTATCCAAAGGTCAGCAAATTTTAGACTTGGTGGGAAGCTGCTGAACAGGTAAATTTCTAATTTCCTAATGGATTAGCACGCTAGATGATTCACGCGTTTCCCGTGGGAAAGGACGAGAGCCTTGTTCTGATTCGAAATGGACGTACAGAAGTACTGCGTATAAATTCAGAGCAAGCTTGCGCAAAATCAATTCCTCTATCGAGAATTAGAGGACTCTTTCTTTTCTTACAAGTAAGAATCGTCTGTGTTCGTAAACTTCTTTAAAGTATAAGGACTTTTTAATGTTGACATTTTCACGACAAATTTCAATCTAGTCTTGATATTTGTGTAACATTTTTGTGAGTTCTTTCTATTTTATATTATAATGTAATGGAATGTTTAATCGTTTCAAAGAATTTATATTCGTTTGTGTTTATGGTATATACCATCGGAAATGACGAATTCGCTACAAACTTCATGTTTAGATTTAATTTGGAAATAAAAGACTTTTGAAGTAATAAAAGAATGATGTTTCAGTAACCTATTCCAAATTAGTATTCTATGTTAAATTTAGGAAAATACATTTATTCAAAACGATTGTTGCATTATATCACAGCTATTGAATTGTATACTCTTTGGCTATCATGAATTTAGTCGAGATCTAATTAGCTGTATTGTATTCTAAAAGGCAGAAATTATACAAATGTATGAAGTTGGTAAGCTCGAAGGAAAAGTGTAATTTTATATGTATTTCATGTATTTTAAAATATAAAGTTTTATAGATGTATCTCTAAATATATCAATTATTTAAATAACATTCGTTCATCGAGAATCAGAGGACTCTGTTTTTCCTTACAGCGATTACGTACCTCTCATCGCCATTTTCCCCAAGATGTAGACGCATCTGCACCGTTAGGAGTGACGCCTTTTCTTAAGTTATGACGAAAATTATTTCATAACACTATTACGAGGTTGTTGGGTACATTTTTCTGTATCTCGTGGCCTAGTATAACTTCTTCAGGGAATGTAGGAGAAGGCATTGCCGTTTAAGGCCTTGGACCATTCGGCTTTTACAAATCGTAGGTTCAATGGACTGCTAGTGTTCCCAGACAAGTAAATACCATTGTAAATGCCTTATTCATTTTTTTTTGTGGCTTTTAAAGACGTATTTAATTTTATCGTTGATACTCGTTCTAGATTCAGTAGCTTACAAATGGGGGGGGACGGGTGCCAGATATCTTGCAGTGCCAAAACCATATGCGCCAAAGTTATTTAGGGGCCAGAATCTCCTTTTGGCCTTGATCGTCGACCCGGGCGCCAGTTACTCTTAATACAACACTGATTGGACTACTTTAGTTTTGTTATTATTTCCAAGTATCTTCGGGGTAGTCGACTCGTTTTTCCTCTCATTTATTTATTGCGTTGCCATACCCACCCCGTCGAGTTAGTGTTGAAATACAATTTTGAGCAGTGGTCTGTCTCTCTCTCTCTCTCTCTCTGGGATTTTGTGTTTGCTACTTGAATTATGGTTTAAGCTGCGTTTTCTTCTTTGTCAGTTGTGAAGTCAACGGCATTTTTAGTTCTTTGGGCTTATTTTTTATATAAATATTTAGTCGTTACATGACATTCTTTATTAAACCACAGCATGGATGGTTTGTCAATTGACCCTTTTATTTGGGGTATTGCAGCTTTTGCTAATATAACTAGGGTTTCGATTAGGTTGTCATTAAGGATGTCGGTGTCCTGATTGTATATTAGTCTGATGCCGATTGTTTCCCCTAAGCTGTTTCCAGTTTGCTTGTTCGCAGCCCACCTTGACGGGAGTGACGTATCGATAGGAGGTGGTAGTGGTGGTGGCTTTGTGTTGTACTTTTATGGAAAAGTGGTCGCTCCCTTAGTATCAGTATCATCGACTTGCAATCGTTTATTTATGCTATTTTGGGTGCACAAAGTGACAGGTCTGTATCTGAGTTTAACCTGTAATATGGTCGATACTGGTGTTGGAGCCGCGCTATTTATGATGACCATGCTGTATGTTTAGGCCATTTTTCGATAGTCATGCCTCTTTAGTCAGCTTTATACTTCTCTATAGTTCTTTGTGGGCTTTGAAATTCCCGCATATTATTACACATTCGTCGAGATTATTTGTTATTTTAGTTACGTCTTCCATTGTAGAATTGTATACATCAGTTCTTTCATATATGGTGAAGATGACTACAGTGAGATTCTGTGTGTGGATTTTAATTGCTTCAATTTCCAGGTCGCATGGCTCTTAGCGGTGAGGAAGCCATGTTTTAGATATTTTGTATCATATCCTATAATATTACGGACCCTTGTAATGCCGTTCGGGTTTGTTTCATGAAGACATTTTATATCTGGCAGTTTCGTAGATGCTAGCAGTTTAATATTTATTTAGTCGGCGTTGGCTTCTAGTCCGCGCACGTTCCATTGCCACAAATTGAAAGACTTTGGCTTTGATGTCTTTTGGAGGAAAATCAGTACCCTTTTGAAATTTTGCCACTTCCCCCAACATTTGACCTGATCCGGCCCCGGACTGGTAATATTAGTACCGCCACGAGATGAGAACTAATTCTTAATAACAATATATAGACCCACCCCAATTTAATAACCGTAAGAATCGCTATGTCAAAAATACAGACCTCTCCCATTTTTACTTAACCTAATGAACCTAAGATTCGCAATGTCAAAGAGACAGAACGAAGGTCAAGAAACGGGGGGGAATATAAATTAGATAAACAAATAGAACCCACACTTTAAACATAATAACCCTAATTATAGTTCATCGAGCAGTCAATATAGACCCAAAATGGCCACAATGCAGAAATAAAAAACGATAAAGATGAAAACGTATAAATAAATCAGACCCGAGCGAGAGGGGACTAGTACTAGTACCGCCACGTTGAGAAATAGTTCTTAATAATAACTAAGACCACCACCCTCCAAGATTCTCTATATCGAAGAGATATACTGAAGATCAAGCGAACAGGGTAATGGATATAATAATAATAATAATAATAATAATAATAATAATGAAAATAATGAAAATTAAATTAGCTATCAAAAAAAGGAAACACAATAAAAACACAAAGATAAGACATAATGACCCCCCAACTTTTGGTACTCAGGGATAACTACAAGAAGAAAAATATCAAGAAAATTAAGAAAAGCCTATTAAAAATTAATAAGATGAATAATACAAATGAACAGTAACGAGAAGGAAACACAGATAACAATAACGCTGGAAAAAGAGGCAAACAAGGCGACAAAGAACATAAATAACGAAGATCAATACGGATAAATCACAAGTCTAGAGGCCACCAGGGAAGAGAATAACGAAGCTATTGGGGAGACAAAAATGAACCCCACAAGGGAAGAAGATGGGAGATGACAACTAATAACGAAAACAGAATGGACATCGGGAAAGACAACACCAAGTAAAAAGATGAGTCTAAAGTCTATCTTAGGAATAAAGCAAAAGGAAATTGCCATCCCAAATACTCTACCCAAAAGAAGAAAAAAGTGCAATGCCCAAACCCCATACATGGGAAATAATCTACCCATCCCCCACCTTGGAACCCAAGTGAATCATACTTATCTACAATTCACGCATAGTATAGCACACATAACATGGCACCCAGGAAAGAAAATATACATCTATAGCTTACACACCTTATGTCACCCACATGCAAAACATAGCAGTACATGTACCGCCCCTACCCCACTTTAAACAAATATGGCAAACACAACACAATCATCAAATAGGACTTTCGTTCTCACCCAAGAACGCCCTCTCTAGGCGAAAATTAGGGCCCTGAAAAGACTAACCGGATCAGCATGCTGGTGTCGTGAAGTAACGGCGACGCGAAAACCAAATAAAGATCATAAAAATCATGCGGTCAACATGAGTCATCTTCATTGGTAATGTTTTGGTAAACAAGTACATTAAAACAAACTGACCGATAGGAAAATTTAAAACTCACTGCTATCATATACGCTAGACAAGGTTCCGATATGATAAATTATGCAGATAGGGTTATCATATCAGAACCTTGGTTAGCGAAGATGCTCAGTTATTGGATCAGGGCATGTAACCACTGCATTGTTCGATGTTAGGATAAGGAGTGACGACGCAATATAGACGAATGGGCATAGATTTGGCATAACAACCAGCTGGAAGGCGGAAGGAGGCAATGAAGACTAAGAGTGATTTTAAACGGACTTGCATGCCGACAGGCGCAAAGCAACCTTAATTGAAAGCAGCAGAAGGGAAAGACTATGCAACCACACTGTTTCAGTTCAAAGAAAAAGAGTGGTAAACAGGTGTTTTGGATGAGTGTGCATGCAGCAAGAGATTACAAATATGGATTTATTTTCACCAAGATTTGTTAAGATTACAGTTTTGTCCCTAAAATATCGTTTTCTGTTGGAAGCCTTATTGTTCCTAACAGTTGGACTGACAATTATGATAAGATAAAAAAAAAATATTTCATATATCGATTTAAATGAACTCTAGTACAAAATTTGTCTATTCGCAAATTTGTAACACCATATATAATCATACCGTGAAGATCATTTAGGTACATTTACTAACTGCATAATGGAACGCCAGGTTGTCAAACGTGCAAGTCTCTAGAAGAGGAAACAGTTTAATCGATACTTCTAAATATTCATACGTGCATCAGAAATAAGATAAATATACATTGCGTGTGCATATACGTCTCTTTTTCTGCCTATATATCTGAATACTCATTGTTGATCACATGCGTTTCTTTACTCCATCTGTATCAGCTATATCAATAACGATTTCTCTTGTCATATAATCATAAAAGAATGAAGTCCGTTTTGTACTTATCACTTGCATAATTAGGCATAGATCAAAGAAGTCGTGTAGTACTGGAAGCAGATATCCTATATTTGCACTTTTGATCATCTGGAATGATTTTCAACGATAAACCCAGAGGAAGGGCAAAACTATAAAACTATCCAACGGGCAGAGAGCTGTTAGTCACGGAAAAATCGAGTAGAATCCTAAATTTCTTTGAATATACAATAAGCTGAATAGCTTCTGTAACAATGTTGTATGCATTAGCTGACCCTGATCTGAACTTTCCTAGTCATTCGTTAATTACCCGTTGTAAATGTAATAATGACAGCCTAGATGTTACAGCTTGTTAAGTGTTGATCAGGTTGTATAATACTTAGAGAGTGGGTAATAGAAAAAAGATTTTTTTCTCTTTACTTTTCTGTCCTGTTGATCAAGAGTTATACATTTTCTATTACATTTGTTTAGTTAAATTTAGTTATATTTATTCTAGCACGTGCAAAGCTTGAGGAAGTTCTCAGCGGTTTTCTCCTTTTCGATGACACTCATTGCCAATATAAACATTACCACAAATTACAACTGCACTAATACGTACTCACTAGTTACCAGTTTATCAGAAGGTTTGTTAACCATCATCAAGGTTAGGTCGCTTGGGTTTATCTGAAGTGACTTATATGGATGTTTACGCAAATGAAGAACGGCATAAATGGAATGAATACTGTAAAATGAATAGTTCATGTATGTAATTTAATGTTGTAAGGGGTTTTTGTTACATTAGAATGTTTCTGAAAGACGAAGAAATGGGCCGCTTAAAGCACTTTCATCAATAAATGTATTGCATATTATAAATTGTAGAAGTTTCCCAGTTTGTTATATTCAGTTATTACCAATAATGGAAGTTATCTACTTTAGTAGCCACACTTTTTACACCAGGGGTCTCAAACTCCAACCACCCTGAGGACATTTTCGCTGGCCCATGTCCTGCACTACCTTGGTTATCTCTCGACATCTTGTGACACCAATTGTTTTTCGGTCACAATACGCTGGCCGCGTCTTTGGAATTCCTGCTTTACTATCATTTATTAATTTTCGTTTGTTTGTATAGAGGAAAAACCACTCAGAATGCGTCCCCTTCCTCCAACTCTCCACTTAGGGAGCAGAGGAACGGTCATCAATAGTAAGAACTTGACACCCCCGGCTGGGTGTACTGGTTCTTACCCGCTTCACGCTCAGAAGGGGACGCTATATCTCCTCCTCATGGTTTTCGCTCTCGTCAGTTTTACCCGACGACCTGGCGCATCATACTATAGAAATGATCCCTAAGAGTATGATCTTAACAATTTAATGATTTTCACCAGACTATATCAAATAATTTCCTGATTTTTCAAGGTGTTTCAAAAATAGAGTTATCAATTTATTTCGTGTTGTTTTACACATACTCTAATAAATCGTCATTTTCCAAAAATTCATTGTTGAAAACGACATTTGTAAAGTTAAACACATCGTGTTTCTGCACTTGCCTTTGAAATGGTAACGATAATGAGCAAATATTACGAATGACAATTGTTTCATGGTGAACGTAAGGGACTTAACTCTTAACAAATTAAAGATAGCATGGTTAGACGTCATATTTTATTATATCGGGATAACTAGCATTTAATCTATAGCAGGTGATTAGTAGTACTGATAGTATATAAATGGCTGCGTTATTGATCAGAAGGGCGGACGGTGTTATTTATTTCTGTGACGCTGTAGGCAAAGTTTTTGAGAACGAGTTCGTTGAGGTTGCTTTTCGCCTCGGTGTCAACTTTTTCGTTTCCCGGAATTAGGATGTGGGAAGGGATCAACTTTTCATCGAGTTCAATTTTAAAAGAAATGGAATTGCCATATTTGTTTACGTTTATATCTGGCCTGAGTTATCATATTGGGTGTGCTTTTTTTTTTATTCGTCGGATACCAAGGATTGTAGGAAGGCTGCGCGAATCGCTCCCTGAATGAGCTTGCATCATTAACGTGTGCGGTCGTTTAACCATGGGGGATAGAGCCAGCACTTAACAAGATTTTACCCTTAATTAATGTGCCTTAAAGAGCACCCATTTCGGGGATCTCTTTGTGCGCACCGTGAACTGTTTATTTACTGGGAAACAGGAGAAACTACACGACCATTTCTGTATGCATCACATGTTTACGATTTGACATGTCTGGACTTGGTGCGGGAGGTGAGTTGCCGGAAGATGGCACTGTTGTGTTGGATAAAGGCCCAAGTGATTCAGGGTGAACTTTGGATGTTTGTGGCCAAAATGAAGTTTCGTCTAGCATTTAACTAAATGTGATAGTTAAGTTTGACTCTTAACAGTTTCATGAGGAGGGAGATGGCCCAAAAGTTAGCCCCTCCAAGGTTGCGGAACAAGTTGACATCTCGATTGTACCGTTTTATGAGTTCTTTGATGTTGGTCGCGATTTGCACTTCACTGAGTAACATACCTAAGAAAGTCTCTTATTTTTCGAACTTTTCGGGATTTTGTCTGTGTCCCAGATTTTCTTATTAAGGTCAATTACTATATTAGGTCAGAATTTTTGAGTAAAAGTATTAAGATTGAAGTTTTCTATAAATTGTATTAAAAGTAATTTTTCATTAAATTATATTGAAAGTAATTTCCCACTAAAATATATTGAGATTAATTTGATCTATTTCTGTACTACTACTGTATACTATTTTAATAAAGATTTTGCTTTTACAAGCAAGTGCAAAACCCCATAAAATACATTTCTCTAGTATCCAAAGGTCAGCAAATTTTAGACTTGGTGGGAAGCTGCTGAACAGGTAAATTTCTAATTTCCTAATGGATTAGCACGCTAGATGATTCACGCGTTTCCCGTGGGAAAGGACGAGAGCCTTGTTCTGATTCGAAATGGACGTACAGAAGTACTGCGTATAAATTCAGAGCAAGCTTGCGCAAAATCAATTCCTCTATCGAGAATTAGAGGACTCTTTCTTTTCTTACAAGTAAGAATCGTCTGTGTTCGTAAACTTCTTTAAAGTATAAGGACTTTTTAATGTTGACATTTTCACGACAAATTTCAATCTAGTCTTGATATTTGTGTAACATTTTTGTGAGTTCTTTCTATTTTATATTATAATGTAATGGAATGTTTAATCGTTTCAAAGAATTTATATTCGTTTGTGTTTATGGTATATACCATCGGAAATGACGAATTCGCTACAAACTTCATGTTTAGATTTAATTTGGAAATAAAAGACTTTTGAAGTAATAAAAGAATGATGTTTCAGTAACCTATTCCAAATTAGTATTCTATGTTAAATTTAGGAAAATACATTTATTCAAAACGATTGTTGCATTATATCACAGCTATTGAATTGTATACTCTTTGGCTATCATGAATTTAGTCGAGATCTAATTAGCTGTATTGTATTCTAAAAGGCAGAAATTATACAAATGTATGAAGTTGGTAAGCTCGAAGGAAAAGTGTAATTTTATATGTATTTCATGTATTTTAAAATATAAAGTTTTATAGATGTATCTCTAAATATATCAATTATTTAAATAACATTCGTTCATCGAGAATCAGAGGACTCTGTTTTTCCTTACAGCGATTACGTACCTCTCATCGCCATTTTCCCCAAGATGTAGACGCATCTGCACCGTTAGGAGTGACGCCTTTTCTTAAGTTATGACGAAAATTATTTCATAACACTATTACGAGGTTGTTGGGTACATTTTTCTGTATCTCGTGGCCTAGTATAACTTCTTCAGGGAATGTAGGAGAAGGCATTGCCGTTTAAGGCCTTGGACCATTCGGCTTTTACAAATCGTAGGTTCAATGGACTGCTAGTGTTCCCAGACAAGTAAATACCATTGTAAATGCCTTATTCATTTTTTTTTGTGGCTTTTAAAGACGTATTTAATTTTATCGTTGATACTCGTTCTAGATTCAGTAGCTTACAAATGGGGGGGGACGGGTGCCAGATATCTTGCAGTGCCAAAACCATATGCGCCAAAGTTATTTAGGGGCCAGAATCTCCTTTTGGCCTTGATCGTCGACCCGGGCGCCAGTTACTCTTAATACAACACTGATTGGACTACTTTAGTTTTGTTATTATTTCCAAGTATCTTCGGGGTAGTCGACTCGTTTTTCCTCTCATTTATTTATTGCGTTGCCATACCCACCCCGTCGAGTTAGTGTTGAAATACAATTTTGAGCAGTGGTCTGTCTCTCTCTCTCTCTCTCTCTGGGATTTTGTGTTTGCTACTTGAATTATGGTTTAAGCTGCGTTTTCTTCTTTGTCAGTTGTGAAGTCAACGGCATTTTTAGTTCTTTGGGCTTATTTTTTATATAAATATTTAGTCGTTACATGACATTCTTTATTAAACCACAGCATGGATGGTTTGTCAATTGACCCTTTTATTTGGGGTATTGCAGCTTTTGCTAATATAACTAGGGTTTCGATTAGGTTGTCATTAAGGATGTCGGTGTCCTGATTGTATATTAGTCTGATGCCGATTGTTTCCCCTAAGCTGTTTCCAGTTTGCTTGTTCGCAGCCCACCTTGACGGGAGTGACGTATCGATAGGAGGTGGTAGTGGTGGTGGCTTTGTGTTGTACTTTTATGGAAAAGTGGTCGCTCCCTTAGTATCAGTATCATCGACTTGCAATCGTTTATTTATGCTATTTTGGGTGCACAAAGTGACAGGTCTGTATCTGAGTTTAACCTGTAATATGGTCGATACTGGTGTTGGAGCCGCGCTATTTATGATGACCATGCTGTATGTTTAGGCCATTTTTCGATAGTCATGCCTCTTTAGTCAGCTTTATACTTCTCTATAGTTCTTTGTGGGCTTTGAAATTCCCGCATATTATTACACATTCGTCGAGATTATTTGTTATTTTAGTTACGTCTTCCATTGTAGAATTGTATACATCAGTTCTTTCATATATGGTGAAGATGACTACAGTGAGATTCTGTGTGTGGATTTTAATTGCTTCAATTTCCAGGTCGCATGGCTCTTAGCGGTGAGGAAGCCATGTTTTAGATATTTTGTATCATATCCTATAATATTACGGACCCTTGTAATGCCGTTCGGGTTTGTTTCATGAAGACATTTTATATCTGGCAGTTTCGTAGATGCTAGCAGTTTAATATTTATTTAGTCGGCGTTGGCTTCTAGTCCGCGCACGTTCCATTGCCACAAATTGAAAGACTTTGGCTTTGATGTCTTTTGGAGGAAAATCAGTACCCTTTTGAAATTTTGCCACTTCCCCCAACATTTGACCTGATCCGGCCCCGGACTGGTAATATTAGTACCGCCACGAGATGAGAACTAATTCTTAATAACAATATATAGACCCACCCCAATTTAATAACCGTAAGAATCGCTATGTCAAAAATACAGACCTCTCCCATTTTTACTTAACCTAATGAACCTAAGATTCGCAATGTCAAAGAGACAGAACGAAGGTCAAGAAACGGGGGGAATATAAATTAGATAAACAAATAGAACCCACACTTTAAACATAATAACCCTAATTATAGTTCATCGAGCAGTCAATATAGACCCAAAATGGCCACAATGCAGAAATAAAAAACGATAAAGATGAAAACGTATAAATAAATCAGACCCGAGCGAGAGGGGACTAGTACTAGTACCGCCACGTTGAGAAATAGTTCTTAATAATAACTAAGACCACCACCCTCCAAGATTCTCTATATCGAAGAGATATACTGAAGATCAAGCGAACAGGGTAATGGATATAATAATAATAATAATAATAATAATAATAATGAAAATAATGAAAATTAAATTAGCTATCAAAAAAAGGAAACACAATAAAAACACAAAGATAAGACATAATGACCCCCCAACTTTTGGTACTCAGGGATAACTACAAGAAGAAAAATATCAAGAAAATTAAGAAAAGCCTATTAAAAATTAATAAGATGAATAATACAAATGAACAGTAACGAGAAGGAAACACAGATAACAATAACGCTGGAAAAAGAGGCAAACAAGGCGACAAAGAACATAAATAACGAAGATCAATACGGATAAATCACAAGTCTAGAGGCCACCAGGGAAGAGAATAACGAAGCTATTGGGGAGACAAAAATGAACCCCACAAGGGAAGAAGATGGGAGATGACAACTAATAACGAAAACAGAATGGACATCGGGAAAGACAACACCAAGTAAAAAGATGAGTCTAAAGTCTATCTTAGGAATAAAGCAAAAGGAAATTGCCATCCCAAATACTCTACCCAAAAGAAGAAAAAAGTGCAATGCCCAAACCCCATACATGGGAAATAATCTACCCATCCCCCACCTTGGAACCCAAGTGAATCATACTTATCTACAATTCACGCATAGTATAGCACACATAACATGGCACCCAGGAAAGAAAATATACATCTATAGCTTACACACCTTATGTCACCCACATGCAAAACATAGCAGTACATGTACCGCCCCTACCCCACTTTAAACAAATATGGCAAACACAACACAATCATCAAATAGGACTTTCGTTCTCACCCAAGAACGCCCTCTCTAGGCGAAAATTAGGGCCCTGAAAAGACTAACCGGATCAGCATGCTGGTGTCGTGAAGTAACGGCGACGCGAAAACCAAATAAAGATCATAAAAATCATGCGGTCAACATGAGTCATCTTCATTGGTAATGTTTTGGTAAACAAGTACATTAAAACAAACTGACCGATAGGAAAATTTAAAACTCACTGCTATCATATACGCTAGACAAGGTTCCGATATGATAAATTATGCAGATAGGGTTATCATATCAGAACCTTGGTTAGCGAAGATGCTCAGTTATTGGATCAGGGCATGTAACCACTGCATTGTTCGATGTTAGGATAAGGAGTGACGACGCAATATAGACGAATGGGCATAGATTTGGCATAACAACCAGCTGGAAGGCGGAAGGAGGCAATGAAGACTAAGAGTGATTTTAAACGGACTTGCATGCCGACAGGCGCAAAGCAACCTTAATTGAAAGCAGCAGAAGGGAAAGACTATGCAACCACACTGTTTCAGTTCAAAGAAAAAGAGTGGTAAACAGGTGTTTTGGATGAGTGTGCATGCAGCAAGAGATTACAAATATGGATTTATTTTCACCAAGATTTGTTAAGATTACAGTTTTGTCCCTAAAATATCGTTTTCTGTTGGAAGCCTTATTGTTCCTAACAGTTGGACTGACAATTATGATAAGATAAAAAAAAAATATTTCATATATCGATTTAAATGAACTCTAGTACAAAATTTGTCTATTCGCAAATTTGTAACACCATATATAATCATACCGTGAAGATCATTTAGGTACATTTACTAACTGCATAATGGAACGCCAGGTTGTCAAACGTGCAAGTCTCTAGAAGAGGAAACAGTTTAATCGATACTTCTAAATATTCATACGTGCATCAGAAATAAGATAAATATACATTGCGTGTGCATATACGTCTCTTTTTCTGCCTATATATCTGAATACTCATTGTTGATCACATGCGTTTCTTTACTCCATCTGTATCAGCTATATCAATAACGATTTCTCTTGTCATATAATCATAAAAGAATGAAGTCCGTTTTGTACTTATCACTTGCATAATTAGGCATAGATCAAAGAAGTCGTGTAGTACTGGAAGCAGATATCCTATATTTGCACTTTTGATCATCTGGAATGATTTTCAACGATAAACCCAGAGGAAGGGCAAAACTATAAAACTATCCAACGGGCAGAGAGCTGTTAGTCACGGAAAAATCGAGTAGAATCCTAAATTTCTTTGAATATACAATAAGCTGAATAGCTTCTGTAACAATGTTGTATGCATTAGCTGACCCTGATCTGAACTTTCCTAGTCATTCGTTAATTACCCGTTGTAAATGTAATAATGACAGCCTAGATGTTACAGCTTGTTAAGTGTTGATCAGGTTGTATAATACTTAGAGAGTGGGTAATAGAAAAAAGATTTTTTTCTCTTTACTTTTCTGTCCTGTTGATCAAGAGTTATACATTTTCTATTACATTTGTTTAGTTAAATTTAGTTATATTTATTCTAGCACGTGCAAAGCTTGAGGAAGTTCTCAGCGGTTTTCTCCTTTTCGATGACACTCATTGCCAATATAAACATTACCACAAATTACAACTGCACTAATACGTACTCACTAGTTACCAGTTTATCAGAAGGTTTGTTAACCATCATCAAGGTTAGGTCGCTTGGGTTTATCTGAAGTGACTTATATGGATGTTTACGCAAATGAAGAACGGCATAAATGGAATGAATACTGTAAAATGAATAGTTCATGTATGTAATTTAATGTTGTAAGGGGTTTTTGTTACATTAGAATGTTTCTGAAAGACGAAGAAATGGGCCGCTTAAAGCACTTTCATCAATAAATGTATTGCATATTATAAATTGTAGAAGTTTCCCAGTTTGTTATATTCAGTTATTACTAGTAATGGAAGTTATCTACTTTAGTAGCCACACTTTTTACACCAGGGGTCTCAAACTCCAACCACCCTGAGGACATTTTCGCTGGCCCATGTCCTGCACTACCTTGGTTATCTCTCGACATCTTGTGACACCAATTGTTTTTCGGTCACAATACGCTGGCCGCGTCTTTGGAATTCCTGCTTTACTATCATTTATTAATTTTCGTTTGTTTGTATAGAGGAAAACCACTCAGAATGCGTCCCCTTCCTCCAACTCTCCACTTAGGGAGCAGAGGAACGGTCATCAATAGTAAGAACTTGACACCCCCGGCTGGGTGTACTGGTTCTTACCCGCTTCACGCTCAGAAGGGGACGCTATATCTCCTCCTCATGGTTTTCGCTCTCGTCAGTTTTACCCGACGACCTGGCGCATCATACTATAGAAATGACCCCTAAGAGTATGATCTTAACAATTTAATGATTTTCACCAGACTATATCAAATAATTTCCTGATTTTTCAAGGTGTTTCAAAAATAGAGTTATCAATTTATTTCGTGTTGTTTTACACATACTCTAATAAATCGTCATTTTCCAAAAATTCATTGTTGATAACGACATTTGTAAAGTTAAACACATCATGTTTCTGCACTTGCCTTTGAAATGGTAACGATAATGAGCAAATATTACGAATGACAATTGTTTCATGGTGAACGTAAGGGACTTAACTCTTAACAAATTATAGATAGCATGGTTAGACGTCATATTTTATTATATCGGGATAACTAGCATTTAATCTATAGCAGGTGATTAGTAGTACTGATAGTATATAAATGGCTGCGTTATTGATCAGAAGGGCGGACGGTGTTATTTATTTCTGTGACGCTGTAGGCAAAGTTTTTGAGAACGAGTTCGTTGAGGTTGCTTTTCGCCTCGGTGTCAACTTTTTCATTTCCCGGAATTAGGATGTGGGAAGGGATCAACTTTTCATCGAGTTCAATTTTAAAAGAAATGGAATTGCCATATTTGTTTACGTTTATATCTGGCCTGAGTTATCATATTGGGTGTGCTTTTTTTTTTATTCGTCGGATACCAAGGATTGTAGGAAGGCTGCGCGAATCGCTCCCTGAATGAGCTTGCATCATTAACGTGTGCGGTCGTTTAACCATGGGGGATAGAGCCAGCACTTAACAAGATTTTACCCTTAATTAATGTGCCTTAAAGAGCACCCATTTCGGGGATCTCTTTGTGCGCACCGTGAACTGTTTATTTGCTGGGAAACAGGAGAAACTACACGACCATTTCTGTATGCATCACATGTTTACGATTTGACATGTCTGGACTTGGTGCGGGAGGTGAGTTGCCGGAAGATGGCACTGTTGTGTTGGATAAAGGCCCAAGTGATTCAGGGTGAACTTTGGATGTTTGTGGCCAAAATGAAGTTTCGTCTAGCATTTAACTAAATGTGATAGTTAAGTTTGACTCTTAACAGTTTCATGAGGAGGGAGATGGCCCAAAAGTTAGCCCCTCCAAGGTTGCGGAACAAGTTGACATCTCGATTGTACCGTTTTATGAGTTCTTTGATGTTGGTCGCGATTTGCACTTCACTGAGTAACATACCTAAGAAAGTCTCTTATTTTTCGAACTTTTCGGGATTTTGTCTGTGTCCCAGATTTTCTTATTAAGGTCAATTACTATATTAGGTCAGAATTTTTGAGTAAAAGTATTAAGATTGAAGTTTTCTATAAATTGTATTAAAAGTAATTTTTCATTAAATTATATTGAAAGTAATTTCCCACTAAAATATATTGAGATTAATTTGATCTATTTCTGTACTACTACTGTATACTATTTTAATAAAGATTTTGCTTTTACAAGCAAGTGCAAAACCCCATAAAATACATTTCTCTAGTATCCAAAGGTCAGCAAATTTTAGACTTGGTGGGAAGCTGCTGAACAGGTAAATTTCTAATTTCCTACTGGATTAGCACGCTAGATGATTCACGCGTTTCCCGTGGGAAAGGACGAGAGCCTTGTTCTGATTCGAAATGGACGTACAGAAGTACTGCGTATAAATTCAGAGCAAGCTTGCGCAAAATCAATTCCTCTATCGAGAATTAGAGGACTCTTTCTTTTCTTACAAGTAAGAATCGTCTGTGTTCGTAAACTTCTTTAAAGTATAAGGACTTTTTAATGTTGACATTTTCACGACAAATTTCAATCTAGTCTTGATATTTGTGTAACATTTTTGTGAGTTCTTTCTATTTTATATTATAATGTAATGGAATGTTTAATCGTTTCAAAGAATTTATATTCGTTTGTGTTTATGGTATATACCATCGGAAATGACGAATTCGTTACAAACTTCATGTTTAGATTTAATTTGGAAATAAAAGACTTTTGAAGTAATAAAAGAATGATGTTTCAGTAACCTATTCCAAATTAGTATTCTATGTTAAATTTAGGAAAATACATTTATTCAAAACGATTGTTGCATTATATCACAGCTATTGAATTGTATACTCTTTGGCTATCATGAATTTAGTCGAGATCTAATTAGCTGTATTGTATTCTAAAAGGCAGAAATTATACAAATGTATGAAGTTGGTAAGCTCGAAGGAAAAGTGTAATTTTATATGTATTTCATGTATTTTAAAATATAAAGTTTTATAGATGTATCTCTAAATATATCAATTATTTAAATAACATTCGTTCATCGAGAATCAGAGGACTCTGTTTTTCCTTACAGCGATTACGTACCTCTCATCGCCATTTTCCCCAAGATGTAGACGCATCTGCACCGTTAGGAGTGACGCCTTTTCTTAAGTTATGACGAAAATTATTTCATAACACTATTACGAGGTTGTTGGGTACATTTTTCTGTATCTCGTGGCCTAGTATAACTTCTTCAGGGAATGTAGGAGAAAGCATTGCCGTTTAAGGCCTTGGACCATTCGGCTTTTACAAATCGTAGGTTCAATGGACTGCTAGTGTTCCCAGGCAAGTAAATACCATTGTAAATGCCTTATTCATTTTTTTGTGGCTTTTAAAGACGTATTTGATTTTATCGTTGATACTCGTTCTAGATTCAGTAGCTTACAAATGGGGTGGGGGGACGGGTGCCAGATATCTTGCAGTGCCAAAACCATATGCGCCAAAGTTATTTAGGGGCCAGAATCTCCTTTTGGCCTTGATCGTCGACCCGGGCGCCAGTTACTCTTAATACAACACTGATTGGACTACTTTAGTTTTGTTATTATTTCCAAGTATCTTCGGGGTAGTCGACTCGTTTTTCCTCTCATTTATTTATTGCGTTGCCATACCCACCCCGTCGAGTTAGTGTTGAAATACAATTTTGAGCAGTGGTCTGTCTCTCTCTCTCTCTCTGGGATTTTGTGTTTGCTACTTGAATTATGGTTTTAGCTGCGTTTTCTTCTTTGTCAGTTGTGAAGTCAACGGCATTTTTAGTTCTTTGGGCTTTTTTTTATTATAAATATTTAGTCGTTACTTGACATTCTTTATTAAACCACAGCATGGATGGTTTGTCAATTGATCCTTTTATTTGGGGTATTGCAGCTTTTGCTAATATGACTAGGGTTTCGATTAGGTTGTCATTAAGGATGTCGGTGTCCTGATTGTATATTAGTCTGATGCCGATTGTTTCCCCTAAGCTGTTTCCAGTTTGCTTGTTCGCAGCCCACCTTGACGGGAGTGACGTATCGATAGGAGGTGGTAGTGGTGGTGGCTTTGTGTTGTACTTTTATGGAAAAGTGGTCGCTCCCTTAGTATCAGTATCATCGACTTGCAATCGTTTATTTATGCTATTTTGGGTGCACAAAGTGACAGGTCTGTATCTGAGTTTAACCTGTAATATGGTCGATACTGGTGTTGGAGCCGCGCTATTTATGATGACCATGCTGTATGTTTAGGCCATTTTTCGATAGTCATGCCTCTTTAGTCAGCTTTATACTTCTCTATAGTTCTTTGTGGGCTTTGAAATTCCCGCATATTATTACACATTCGTCGAGATTATTTGTTATTTTAGTTACGTCTTCCATTGTAGAATTGTATACATCAGTTCTTTCATATATGGTGAAGATGACTACAGTGAGATTCTGTATGTGGATTTTAATTGCTTCAATTTCCAGGTCGCATGGCTCTTAGCGGTGAGGAAGCCATGTTTTAGATATTTTGTATCATATCCTATAATATTACGGACCCTTGTAATGCCGTTCGGGTTTGTTTCATGAAGACATTTTATATCTGGCAGTTTCGTAGATGCTAGCAGTTTAATATTTATTTAGTCGGCGTTGGCTTCTAGTCCGCGCACGTTCCATTGCCACAAATTGAAAGACTTTGGCTTTGATGTCTTTTGGAGGAAAATCAGTACCCTTTTGAAATTTTGCCACTTCCCCCAACATTTGACCTGATCCGGCCCCGGACTGGTAATATTAGTACCGCCACGAGATGAGAACTAATTCTTAATAACAATATATAGAGCCACCCCAATTTAATAACCGTAAGAATCGCTATGTCAAAAATACAGACCTCTCCCATTTTTACTTAACCTAATGAACCTAAGATTCGCAATGTCAAAGAGACAGAACGAAGGTCAAGAAACGGGGGGAATATAAATTAGATAAACAAATAGAACCCACACTTTAAACATAATAACCCTAATTATAGTTCATCGAGCAGTCAATATAGACCCAAAATGGCCACAATGCAGAAATAAAAAACGATAAAGATGAAAACGTATAAATAAATCAGACCCGAGCGAGAGGGGACTAGTACTAGTACCGCCACGTTGAGAAATAGTTCTTAATAATAACTAAGACCACCACCCTCCAAGATTCTCTATATCGAAGAGATATACTGAAGATCAAGCGAACAGGGTAATGGATATAATAATAATAATAATAATAATAATAATAATAATAATGAAAATAATGAAAATTAAATTAGCTATCAAAAAAAGGAAACACAATAAAAACACAAAGATAAGACATAATGACCCCCCAACTTTTGGTACTCAGGGATAACTACAAGAAGAAAAATATCAAGAAAATTAAGAAAAGCCTATTAAAAATTAATAAGATGAATAATACAAATGAACAGTAACGAGAAGGAAACACAGATAACAATAACGCTGGAAAAAGAGGCAAACAAGGCGACAAAGAACATAAATAACGAAGATCAATACGGATAAATCACAAGTCTAGAGGCCACCAGGGAAGAGAATAACGAAGCTATTGGGGAGACAAAAATGAACCCCACAAGGGAAGAAGATGGGAGATGACAACTAATAACGAAAACAGAATGAACATCGGGAAAGACAACACCAAGTAAAAAGATGAGTCTAAAGTCTATCTTAGGAATAAAGCAAAAGGAAATTGCCATCCCAAATACTCTACCCAAAAGAAGAAAAAAGTGCAATGCCCAAACCCCATACATGGGAAATAATCTACCCATCCCCCACCTTGGAACCCGAGTGAATCATACTTATCTACAATTCACGCATAGTATAGCACACATAACATGGCACCCAGGAAAGAAAATATACATCTATAGCTTACACACCTTATGTCACCCACATGCAAAACATAGCAGTACATGTACCGCCCCTACCCCACTTTAAACAAATATGGCAAACACAACACAATCATCAAATAGGACTTTCGTTCTCACCCAAGAACGCCCTCTCTAGGCGAAAATTAGGGCCCTGAAAAGACTAACCGGATCAGCATGCTGGTGTCGTGAAGTAACGGCGACGCGAAAACCAAATAAAGATCATAAAAATCATGCGGTCAACATGAGTTATCTTCATTGGTAATGTTTTGGTAAACAAGTACATTAAAACAAACTGACCGATAGGAAAATTTAAAACTCACTGCTATCATATACGCTAGACAAGGTTCCGATATGATAAATTATGCAGATAGGGTTATCATATCAGAACCTTGGTTAGCGAAGATGCTCAGTTATTGGATCAGGGCATGTAACCACTGCATTGTTCGATGTTAGGATAAGGAGTGACGACGCAATATAGACGAATGGGCATAGATTTGGCACAACAACCAGCTGGAAGGCGGAAGGAGGCAATGAAGACTAAGAGTGATTTTAAACGGACTTGCATGCCGACAGGCGCAAAGCAACCTTAATTGAAAGCAGCAGAAGGGAAAGACTATGCAACCACACTGTTTCAGTTCAAAGAAAAAGAGTGGTAAACAGGTGTTTTGGATGAGTGTGCATGCAGCAAGAGATTACAAATATGGATTTATTTTCACCAAGATTTGTTAAGATTACAGTTTTGTCCCTAAAATATCGTTTTCTGTTGGAAGCCTTATTGTTCCTAACAGTTGGACTGACAATTATGATAAGATAAAAAAAAAATATTTCATATATCGATTTAAATGAACTCTAGTACAAAATTTGTCTATTCGCAAATTTGTAACACCATATATAATCATACCGTGAAGATCATTTAGGTACATTTACTAACTGCATAATGGAACGCCAGGTTGTCAAACGTGCAAGTCTCTAGAAGAGGAAACAGTTTAATCGATACTTCTAAATATTCATACGTGCATCAGAAACAAGATAAATATACATTGCGTGTGCATATACGTCTCTTTTTCTGCCTATATATCTGAATACTCATTGTTGATCACATGCGTTTCTTTACTCCATCTGTATCAGCTATATCAATAATGATTTCTCTTGTCATATAATCATAAAAGAATGAAGTCCGTTTTGTACTTATCACTTGCATAATTAGGCATAGATCAAAGAAGTCGTGTAGTACTGGAAGCAGATATCCTATATTTGCACTTTTGATCATCTGGAATGATTTTCAACGATAAACCCAGAGGAAGGGCAAAACTTTAAAACTATCCAACGGGCAGAGAGCTGTTAGTCACGGAAAAATCGAGTAGAATCCTAAATTTCTTTGAATATACAATAAGCTGAATAGCTTCTGTAACAATGTTGTATGCATTAGCTGACCCTGATCTGAACTTTCCTAGTCATTCGTTAATTACCCGTTGTAAATGTAATAATGACAGCCTAGATGTTACAGCTTGTTAAGTGTTGATCAGGTTGTATAATACTTAGAGAGTGGGTAATAGAAAAAAGATTTTTTTCTCTTTACTTTTCTGTCCTGTTGATCAAGAGTTATACATTTTCTATTACATTTGTTTAGTTAAATTTAGTTATATTTATTCTAGCACGTGCAAAGCTTGAGGAAGTTCTCAGCGGTTTTCTCCTTTTCGATGACACTCATTGCCAATATAAACATTACCACAAATTACAACTGCACTAATACGTACTCACTAGTTACCAGTTTATCAGAAGGTTTGTTAACCATCATCAAGGTTAGGTCGCTTGGGTTTATCTGAAGTGATTTATATGGATGTTTACGCAAATGAAGAACGGCATAAATGGAATGAATACTGTAAAATGAATAGTTCATGTATGTAATTTAATGTTGTAAGGGGTTTTTGTTACATTAGAATGTTTCTGAAAGACGAAGAAATGGGCCGCTTAAAGCACTTTCATCAATAAATGTATTGCATATTATAAATTGTAGAAGTTTCCCAGTTTGTTATATTCAGTTATTACCAATAATGGAAGTTATCTACTTTAGTAGCCACACTTTTTACACCAGGGGTCTCAAACTCCAACCACCCTGAGGACATTTTCGCTGGCCCATGTCCTGCACTACCTTGGTTATCTCTCGACATCTTGTGACACCAATTGTTTTTCGGTCACAATACGCTGGCCGCGTCTTTGGAATTCCTGCTTTACTATCATTTATTAATTTTCGTTTGTTTGTATAGAGGAAAAACCACTCAGAATGCGTCCCCTTCCTCCAACTCTCCACTTAGGGAGCAGAGGAACGGTCATCAATAGTAAGAACTTGACACCCCCGGCTGGGTGTACTGGTTCTTACCCGCTTCACGCTCAGAAGGGGACGCTATATCTCCTCCTCATGGTTTTCGCTCTCGTCAGTTTTACCCGACGACCTGGCGCATCATACTATAGAAATGATCCCTAAGAGTATGATCTTAACAATTTAATGATTTTCACCAGACTATATCAAATAATTTCCTGATTTTTCAAGGTGTTTCAAAAATAGAGTTATCAATTTATTTCGTGTTGTTTTACACATACTCTAATAAATCGTCATTTTCCAAAAATTCATTGTTGATAACGACATTTGTAAAGTTAAACACATCGTGTTTCTGCACTTGCCTTTGAAATGGTAACGATAATGAGCAAATATTACGAATGACAATTGTTTCATGGTGAACGTAAGGGACTTAACTCTTAACAAATTAAAGATAGCATGGTTAGACGTCATATTTTATTATATCGGGATAACTAGCATTTAATCTATAGCAGGTGATTAGTAGTACTGATAGTATATAAATGGCTGCGTTATTGATCAGAAGGGCGGACGGTGTTATTTATTTCTGTGACGCTGTAGGCAAAGTTTTTGAGAACGAGTTCGTTGAGGTTGCTTTTCGCCTCGGTGTCAACTTTTTCATTTCCCGGAATTAGGATGTGGGAAGGGATCAACTTTTCATCGAGTTCAATTTTAAAAGAAATGGAATTGCCATATTTGTTTACGTTTATATCTGGCCTGAGTTATCATATTGGGTGTGCTTTTTTTTTTATTCGTCGGATACCAAGGATTGTAGGAAGGCTGCGCGAATCGCTCCCTGAATGAGCTTGCATCATTAACGTGTGCGGTCGTTTAACCATGGGGGATAGAGCCAGCACTTAACAAGATTTTACCCTTAATTAATGTGCCTTAAAGAGCACCCATTTCGGGGATCTCTTTGTGCGCACCGTGAACTGTTTATTTGCTGGGAAACAGGAGAAACTACACGACCATTTCTGTATGCATCACATGTTTACGATTTGACATGTCTGGACTTGGTGCGGGAGGTGAGTTGCCGGAAGATGGCACTGTTGTGTTGGATAAAGGCCCAAGTGATTCAGGGTGAACTTTGGATGTTTGTGGCCAAAATGAAGTTTCGTCTAGCATTTAACTAAATGTGATAGTTAAGTTTGACTCTTAACAGTTTCATGAGGAGGGAGATGGCCCAAAAGTTAGCCCCTCCAAGGTTGCGGAACAAGTTGACATCTCGATTGTACCGTTTTATGAGTTCTTTGATGTTGGTCGCGATTTGCACTTCACTGAGTAACATACCTAAGAAAGTCTCTTATTTTTCGAACTTTTCGGGATTTTGTCTGTGTCCCAGATTTTCTTATTAAGGTCAATTACTATATTAGGTCAGAATTTTTGAGTAAAAGTATTAAGATTGAAGTTTTCTATAAATTGTATTAAAAGTAATTTTTCATTAAATTATATTGAAAGTAATTTCCCACTAAAATATATTGAGATTAATTTGATCTATTTCTGTACTACTACTGTATACTATTTTAATAAAGATTTTGCTTTTACAAGCAAGTGCAAAACCCCATAAAATACATTTCTCTAGTATCCAAAGGTCAGCAAATTTTAGACTTGGTGGGAAGCTGCTGAACAGGTAAATTTCTAATTTCCTACTGGATTAGCACGCTAGATGATTCACGCGTTTCCCGTGGGAAAGGACGAGAGCCTTGTTCTGATTCGAAATGGACGTACAGAAGTACTGCGTATAAATTCAGAGCAAGCTTGCGCAAAATCAATTCCTCTATCGAGAATTAGAGGACTCTTTCTTTTCTTACAAGTAAGAATCGTCTGTGTTCGTAAACTTCTTTAAAGTATAAGGACTTTTTAATGTTGACATTTTCACGACAAATTTCAATCTAGTCTTGATATTTGTGTAACATTTTTGTGAGTTCTTTCTATTTTATATTATAATGTAATGGAATGTTTAATCGTTTCAAAGAATTTATATTCGTTTGTGTTTATGGTATATACCATCGGAAATGACGAATTCGCTACAAACTTCATGTTTAGATTTAATTTGGAAATAAAAGACTTTTGAAGTAATAAAAGAATGATGTTTCAGTAACCTATTCCAAATTAGTATTCTATGTTAAATTTAGGAAAATACATTTATTCAAAACGATTGTTGCATTATATCACAGCTATTGAATTGTATACTCTTTGGCTATCATGAATTTAGTCGAGATCTAATTAGCTGTATTGTATTCTAAAAGGCAGAAATTATACAAATGTATGAAGTTGGTAAGCTCGAAGGAAAAGTGTAATTTTATATGTATTTCATGTATTTTAAAATATAAAGTTTTATAGATGTATCTCTAAATATATCAATTATTTAAATAACATTCGTTCATCGAGAATCAGAGGACTCTGTTTTTCCTTACAGCGATTACGTACCTCTCATCGCCATTTTCCCCAAGATGTAGACGCATCTGCACCGTTAGGAGTGACGCCTTTTCTTAAGTTATGACGAAAATTATTTCATAACACTATTACGAGGTTGTTGGGTACATTTTTCTGTATCTCGTGGCCTAGTATAACTTCTTCAGGGAATGTAGGAGAAGGCATTGCCGTTTAAGGCCTTGGACCATTCGGCTTTTACAAATCGTAGGTTCAATGGACTGCTAGTGTTCCCAGACAAGTAAATACCATTGTAAATGCCTTATTCATTTTTTTGTGGCTTTTAAAGACGTATTTAATTTTATCGTTGATACTCGTTCTAGATTCAGTAGCTTACAAATGAGGGGGGGGGGACGGGTGCCAGATATCTTGCAGTGCCAAAACCATATGCGCCAAAGTTATTTAGGGGCCAGAATCTCCTTTTGGCCTTGATCGTCGACCCGGGCGCCAGTTACTCTTAATACAACACTGATTGGACTACTTTAGTTTTGTTATTATTTCCAAGTATCTTCGGGGTAGTCGACTCGTTTTTCCTCTCATTTATTTATTGCGTTGCCATACCCACCCCGTCGAGTTAGTGTTGAAATACAATTTTGAGCAGTGGTCTGTCTCTCTCTCTCTCTCTCTCTCTGGGATTTTGTGTTTGCTACTTGAATTATGGTTTAAGCTGCGTTTTCTTCTTTGTCAGTTGTGAAGTCAACGGCATTTTTAGTTCTTTGGGCTTATTTTTTATATAAATATTTAGTCGTTACATGACATTCTTTATTAAACCACAGCATGGATGGTTTGTCAATTGACCCTTTTATTTGGGGTATTGCAGCTTTTGCTAATATAACTAGGGTTTCGATTAGGTTGTCATTAAGGATGTCGGTGTCCTGATTGTATATTAGTCTGATGCCGATTGTTTCCCCTAAGCTGTTTCCAGTTTGCTTGTTCGCAGCCCACCTTGACGGGAGTGACGTATCGATAGGAGGTGGTAGTGGTGGTGGCTTTGTGTTGTACTTTTATGGAAAAGTGGTCGCTCCCTTAGTATCAGTATCATCGACTTGCAATCGTTTATTTATGCTATTTTGGGTGCACAAAAGTGACAGGTCTGTATCTGAGTTTAACCTGTAATATGGTCGATACTGGTGTTGGAGCCGCGCTATTTATGATGACCATGCTGTATGTTTAGGCCATTTTTCGATAGTCATGCCTCTTTAGTCAGCTTTATACTTCTCTATAGTTCTTTGTGGGTTTTGAAATTCCCGCATATTATTACACATTCGTCGAGATTATTTGTTATTTTAGTTACGTCTTCCATTGTAGAATTGTATACATCAGTTCTTTCATATATGGTGAAGATGACTACAGTGAGATTCTGTGTGTGGATTTTAATTGCTTCAATTTCCAGGTCGCATGGCTCTTAGCGGTGAGGAAGCCATGTTTTAGATATTTTGTATCATATCCTATAATATTACGGACCCTTGTAATGCCGTTCGGGTTTGTTTCATGAAGACATTTTATATCTGGCAGTTTCGTAGATTCTAGCAGTTTAATATTTATTTAGTCGGCGTTGGCTTCTAGTCCGCGCACGTTCCATTGCCACAAATTGAAAGACTTTGGCTTTGATGTCTTTTGGAGGAAAATCAGTACCCTTTTGAAATTTTGCCACTTCCCCCAACACTTGACCTGATCCGGCCCCGGACTGGTAATATTAGTACCGCCACGAGATGAGAACTAATTCTTAATAACAATATATAGAGCCACCCCAATTTAATAACCGTAAGAATCGCTATGTCAAAAATACAGACCTCTCCCATTTTTACTTAACCTAATGAACCTAAGATTCGCAATGTCAAAGAGACAGAACGAAGGTCAAGAAACGGGGGGAATATAAATTAGATAAACAAATAGAACCCACACTTTAAACATAATAACCCTAATTATAGTTCATCGAGCAGTCAATATAGACCCAAAATGGCCACAATGCAGAAATAAAAAACGATAAAGATGAAAACGTATAAATAAATCAGACCCGAGCGAGAGGGGACTAGTACTAGTACCGCCACGTTGAGAAATAGTTCTTAATAATAACTAAGACCACCACCCTCCAAGATTCTCTATATCGAAGAGATATACTGAAGATCAAGCGAACAGGGTAATGGATATAATAATAATAATAATAATAATAATGAAAATAATGAAAATTAAATTAGCTATCAAAAAAAGGAAACACAATAAAAACACAAAGATAAGACATAATGACCCCCCAACTTTTGGTACTCAGGGATAACTACAAGAAGAAAAATATCAAGAAAATTAAGAAAAGCCTATTAAAAATTAATAAGATGAATAATACAAATGAACAGTAACGAGAAGGAAACACAGATAACAATAACGCTGGAAAAAGAGGCAAACAAGGCGACAAAGAACATAAATAACGAAGATCAATACGGATAAATCACAAGTCTAGAGGCCACCAGGGAAGAGAATAACGAAGCTATTGGGGAGACAAAAATGAACCCCACAAGGGAAGAAGATGGGAGATGACAACTAATAACGAAAACAGAATGAACATCGGGAAAGACAACACCAAGTAAAAAGATGAGTCTAAAGTCTATCTTAGGAATAAAGCAAAAGGAAATTGCCATCCCAAATACTCTACCCAAAAGAAGAAAAAAGTGCAATGCCCAAACCCCATACATGGGAAATAATCTACCCATCCCCCACCTTGGAACCCGAGTGAATCATACTTATCTACAATTCACGCATAGTATAGCACACATAACATGGCACCCAGGAAAGAAAATATACATCTATAGCTTACACACCTTATGTCACCCACATGCAAAACATAGCAGTACATGTACCGCCCCTACCCCACTTTAAACAAATATGGCAAACACAACACAATCATCAAATAGGACTTTCGTTCTCACCCAAGAACGCCCTCTCTAGGCGAAAATTAGGGCCCTGAAAAGACTAACCGGATCAGCATGCTGGTGTCGTGAAGTAACGGCGACGCGAAAACCAAATAAAGATCATAAAAATCATGCGGTCAACATGAGTCATCTTCATTGGTAATGTTTTGGTAAACAAGTACATTAAAACAAACTGACCGATAGGAAAATTTAAAACTCACTGCTATCATATACGCTAGACAAGGTTCCGATATGATAAATTATGCAGATAGGGTTATCATATCAGAACCTTGGTTAGCGAAGATGCTCAGTTATTGGATCAGGGCATGTAACCACTGCATTGTTCGATGTTAGGATAAGGAGTGACGACGCAATATAGACGAATGGGCATAGATTTGGCATAACAACCAGCTGGAAGGCGGAAGGAGGCAATGAAGACTAAGAGTGATTTTAAACGGACTTGCATGCCGACAGGCGCAAAGCAACCTTAATTGAAAGCAGCAGAAGGGAAAGACTATGCAACCACACTGTTTCAGTTCAAAGAAAAAGAGTGGTAAACAGGTGTTTTGGATGAGTGTGCATGCAGCAAGAGATTACAAATATGGATTTATTTTCACCAAGATTTGTTAAGATTACAGTTTTGTCCCTAAAATATCGTTTTCTGTTGGAAGCCTTATTGTTCCTAACAGTTGGACTGACAATTATGATAAGATAAAAAAAAAAATATTTCATATATCGATTTAAATGAAATCTAGTACAAAATTTGTCTATTCGCAAATTTGTAACACCATATATAATCATACCGTGAAGATCATTTAGGTACATTTACTAACTGCATAATGGAACGCCAGGTTGTCAAACGTGCAAGTCTCTAGAAGAGGAAACAGTTTAATCGATACTTCTAAATATTCATACGTGCATCAGAAACAAGATAAATATACATTGCGTGTGCATATACGTCTCTTTTTCTGCCTATATATCTGAATACTCATTGTTGATCACATGCGTTTCTTTACTCCATCTGTATCAGCTATATCAATAATGATTTCTCTTGTCATATAATCATAAAAGAATGAAGTCCGTTTTGTACTTATCACTTGCATAATTAGGCATAGATCAAAGAAGTCGTGTAGTACTGGAAGCAGATATCCTATATTTGCACTTTTGATCATCTGGAATGATTTTCAACGATAAACCCAGAGGAAGGGCAAAACTATAAAACTATCCAACGGGCAGAGAGCTGTTAGTCACGGAAAAATCGAGTAGAATCCTAAATTTCTTTGAATATACAATAAGCTGAATAGCTTCTGTAACAATGTTGTATGCATTAGCTGACCCTGATCTGAACTTTCCTAGTCATTCGTTAATTACCCGTTGTAAATGTAATAATGACAGCCTAGATGTTACAGCTTGTTAAGTGTTGATCAGGTTGTATAATACTTAGAGAGTGGGTAATAGAAAAAAGATTTTTTTCTCTTTACTTTTCTGTCCTGTTGATCAAGAGTTATACATTTTCTATTACATTTGTTTAGTTAAATTTAGTTATATTTATTCTAGCACGTGCAAAGCTTGAGGAAGTTCTCAGCGGTTTTCTCCTTTTCGATGACACTCATTGCCAATATAAACATTACCACAAATTACAACTGCACTAATACGTACTCACTAGTTACCAGTTTATCAGAAGGTTTGTTAACCATCATCAAGGTTAGGTCGCTTGGGTTTATCTGAAGTGACTTATATGGATGTTTACGCAAATGAAGAACGGCATAAATGGAATGAATACTGTAAAATGAATAGTTCATGTATGTAATTTAATGTTGTAAGAGGTTTTTGTTACATTAGAATGTTTCTGAAAGACGAAGAAATGGGCCGCTTAAAGCACTTTCATCAATAAATGTATTGCATATTATAAATTGTAGAAGTTTCCCAGTTTGTTATATTCAGTTATTACCAATAATGGAAGTTATCTACTTTAGTAGCCACACTTTTTACACCAGGGGTCTCAAACTCCAACCACCCTGAGGACATTTTCGCTGGCCCATGTCCTGCACTACCTTGGTTATCTCTCGACATCTTGTGACACCAATTGTTTTTCGGTCACAATACGCTGGCCGCGTCTTTGGAATTCCTGCTTTACTATCATTTATTAATTTTCGTTTGTTTGTATAGAGGAAAAACCACTCAGAATGCGTCCCCTTCCTCCAACTCTCCACTTAGGGAGCAGAGGAACGGTCATCAATAGTAAGAACTTGACACCCCCGGCTGGGTGTACTGGTTCTTACCCGCTTCACGCTCAGAAGGGGACGCTATATCTCCTCCTCATGGTTTTCGCTCTCGTCAGTTTTACCCGACGACCTGGCGCATCATACTATAGAAATGATCCCTAAGAGTATGATCTTAACAATTTAATGATTTTCACCAGACTATATCAAATAATTTCCTGATTTTTCAAGGTGTTTCAAAAATAGAGTTATCAATTTATTTCGTGTTGTTTTACACATACTCTAATAAATCGTCATTTTCCAAAAATTCATTGTTGATAACGACATTTGTAAAGTTAAACACATCGTGTTTCTGCACTTGCCTTTGAAATGGTAACGATAATGAGCAAATATTACGAATGACAATTGTTTCATGGTGAACGTAAGGGACTTAACTCTTAACAAATTAAAGATAGCATGGTTAGACGTCATATTTTATTATATCGGGATAACTAGCATTTAATCTATAGCAGGTGATTAGTAGTACTGATAGTATATAAATGGCTGCGTTATTGATCAGAAGGGCGGACGGTGTTATTTATTTCTGTGACGCTGTAGGCAAAGTTTTTGAGAACGAGTTCGTTGAGGTTGCTTTTCGCCTCGGTGTCAACTTTTTCATTTCCCGGAATTAGGATGTGGGAAGGGATCAACTTTTCATCGAGTTCAATTTTAAAAGAAATGGAATTGCCATATTTGTTTACGTTTATATCTGGCCTGAGTTATCATATTGGGTGTGCTTTTTTTTTTATTCGTCGGATACCAAGGATTGTAGGAAGGCTGCGCGAATCGCTCCCTGAATGAGCTTGCATCATTAACGTGTGCGGTCGTTTAACCATGGGGGATAGAGCCAGCACTTAACAAGATTTTACCCTTAATTAATGTGCCTTAAAGAGCACCCATTTCGGGGATCTCTTTGTGCGCACCGTGAACTGTTTATTTGCTGGGAAACAGGAGAAACTACACGACCATTTCTGTATGCATCACATGTTTACGATTTGACATGTCTGGACTTGGTGCGGGAGGTGAGTTGCCGGAAGATGGCACTGTTGTGTTGGATAAAGGCCCAAGTGATTCAGGGTGAACTTTGGATGTTTGTGGCCAAAATGAAGTTTCGTCTAGCATTTAACTAAATGTGATAGTTAAGTTTGACTCTTAACAGTTTCATGAGGAGGGAGATGGCCCAAAAGTTAGCCCCTCCAAGGTTGCGGAACAAGTTGACATCTCGATTGTACCGTTTTATGAGTTCTTTGATGTTGGTCGCGATTTGCACTTCACTGAGTAACATACCTAAGAAAGTCTCTTATTTTTCGAACTTTTCGGGATTTTGTCTGTGTCCCAGATTTTCTTATTAAGGTCAATTACTATATTAGGTCAGAATTTTTGAGTAAAAGTATTAAGATTGAAGTTTTCTATAAATTGTATTAAAAGTAATTTTTCATTAAATTATATTGAAAGTAATTTCCCACTAAAATATATTGAGATTAATTTGATCTATTTCTGTACTACTACTGTATACTATTTTAATAAAGATTTTGCTTTTACAAGCAAGTGCAAAACCCCATAAAATACATTTCTCTAGTATCCAAAGGTCAGCAAATTTTAGACTTGGTGGGAAGCTGCTGAACAGGTAAATTTCTAATTTCCTACTGGATTAGCACGCTAGATGATTCACGCGTTTCCCGTGGGAAAGGACGAGAGCCTTGTTCTGATTCGAAATGGACGTACAGAAGTACTGCGTATAAATTCAGAGCAAGCTTGCGCAAAATCAATTACTCTATCGAGAATTAGAGGACTCTTTCTTTTCTTACAAGTAAGAATCGTCTATGTTCGTAAACTTCTTTAAAGTATAAGGACTTTTTAATGTTGACATTTTCACGACAAATTTCAATCTAGTCTTGATATTTGTGTAACATTTTTGTGAGTTCTTTCTATTTTATATTATAATGTAATGGAATGTTTAATCGTTTCAAAGAATTTATATTCGTTTGTGTTTATGGTATATACCATCGGAAATGACGAATTCGCTACAAACTTCATGTTTAGATTTAATTTGGAAATAAAAGACTTTTGAAGTAATAAAAGAATGATGTTTCAGTAACCTATTCCAAATTAGTATTCTATGTTAAATTTAGGAAAATACATTTATTCAAAACGATTGTTGCATTATATCACAGCTATTGAATTGTATACTCTTTGGCTATCATGAATTTAGTCGAGATCTAATTAGCTGTATTGTATTCTAAAAGGCAGAAATTATACAAATGTATGAAGTTGGTAAGCTCGAAGGAAAAGTGTAATTTTATATGTATTTCATGTATTTTAAAATATAAAGTTTTATAGATGTATCTCTAAATATATCAATTATTTAAATAACATTCGTTCATCGAGAATCAGAGGACTCTGTTTTTCCTTACAGCGATTACGTACCTCTCATCGCCATTTTCCCCAAGATGTAGACGCATCTGCACCGTTAGGAGTGACGCCTTTTCTTAAGTTATGACGAAAATTATTTCATAACACTATTACGAGGTTGTTGGGTACATTTTTCTGTATCTCGTGGCCTAGTATAACTTCTTCAGGGAATGTAGGAGAAGGCATTGCCGTTTAAGGCCTTGGACCATTCGGCTTTTACAAATCGTAGGTTCAATGGACTGCTAGTGTTCCCAGACAAGTAAATACCATTGTAAATGCCTTATTCATTTTTTTGTGGCTTTTAAAGACGTATTTAATTTTATCGTTGATACTCGTTCTAGATTCAGTAGCTTACAAATGAGGGGGGGGGGACGGGTGCCAGATATCTTGCAGTGCCAAAACCATATGCGCCAAAGTTATTTAGGGGCCAGAATCTCCTTTTGGCCTTGATCGTCGACCCGGGCGCCAGTTACTCTTAATACAACACTGATTGGACTACTTTAGTTTTGTTATTATTTCCAAGTATCTTCGGGGTAGTCGACTCGTTTTTCCTCTCATTTATTTATTGCGTTGCCATACCCACCCCGTCGAGTTAGTGTTGAAATACAATTTTGAGCAGTGGTCTGTCTCTCTCTCTCTCTCTCTCTCTGGGATTTTGTGTTTGCTACTTGAATTATGGTTTAAGCTGCGTTTTCTTCTTTGTCAGTTGTGAAGTCAACGGCATTTTTAGTTCTTTGGGCTTATTTTTTATATAAATATTTAGTCGTTACATGACATTCTTTATTAAACCACAGCATGGATGGTTTGTCAATTGACCCTTTTATTTGGGGTATTGCAGCTTTTGCTAATATAACTAGGGTTTCGATTAGGTTGTCATTAAGGATGTCGGTGTCCTGATTGTATATTAGTCTGATGCCGATTGTTTCCCCTAAGCTGTTTCCAGTTTGCTTGTTCGCAGCCCACCTTGACGGGAGTGACGTATCGATAGGAGGTGGTAGTGGTGGTGGCTTTGTGTTGTACTTTTATGGAAAAGTGGTCGCTCCCTTAGTATCAGTATCATCGACTTGCAATCGTTTATTTATGCTATTTTGGGTGCACAAAAGTGACAGGTCTGTATCTGAGTTTAACCTGTAATATGGTCGATACTGGTGTTGGAGCCGCGCTATTTATGATGACCATGCTGTATGTTTAGGCCATTTTTCGATAGTCATGCCTCTTTAGTCAGCTTTATACTTCTCTATAGTTCTTTGTGGGTTTTGAAATTCCCGCATATTATTACACATTCGTCGAGATTATTTGTTATTTTAGTTACGTCTTCCATTGTAGAATTGTATACATCAGTTCTTTCATATATGGTGAAGATGACTACAGTGAGATTCTGTGTGTGGATTTTAATTGCTTCAATTTCCAGGTCGCATGGCTCTTAGCGGTGAGGAAGCCATGTTTTAGATATTTTGTATCATATCCTATAATATTACGGACCCTTGTAATGCCGTTCGGGTTTGTTTCATGAAGACATTTTATATCTGGCAGTTTCGTAGATTCTAGCAGTTTAATATTTATTTAGTCGGCGTTGGCTTCTAGTCCGCGCACGTTCCATTGCCACAAATTGAAAGACTTTGGCTTTGATGTCTTTTGGAGGAAAATCAGTACCCTTTTGAAATTTTGCCACTTCCCCCAACACTTGACCTGATCCGGCCCCGGACTGGTAATATTAGTACCGCCACGAGATGAGAACTAATTCTTAATAACAATATATAGAGCCACCCCAATTTAATAACCGTAAGAATCGCTATGTCAAAAATACAGACCTCTCCCATTTTTACTTAACCTAATGAACCTAAGATTCGCAATGTCAAAGAGACAGAACGAAGGTCAAGAAACGGGGGGAATATAAATTAGATAAACAAATAGAACCCACACTTTAAACATAATAACCCTAATTATAGTTCATCGAGCAGTCAATATAGACCCAAAATGGCCACAATGCAGAAATAAAAAACGATAAAGATGAAAACGTATAAATAAATCAGACCCGAGCGAGAGGGGACTAGTACTAGTACCGCCACGTTGAGAAATAGTTCTTAATAATAACTAAGACCACCACCCTCCAAGATTCTCTATATCGAAGAGATATACTGAAGATCAAGCGAACAGGGTAATGGATATAATAATAATAATAATAATAATAATAATAATGAAAATAATGAAAATTAAATTAGCTATCAAAAAAAGGAAACACAATAAAAACACAAAGATAAGACATAATGACCCCCCAACTTTTGGTACTCAGGGATAACTACAAGAAGAAAAATATCAAGAAAATTAAGAAAAGCCTATTAAAAATTAATAAGATGAATAATACAAATGAACAGTAACGAGAAGGAAACACAGATAACAATAACGCTGGAAAAAGAGGCAAACAAGGCGACAAAGAACATAAATAACGAAGATCAATACGGATAAATCACAAGTCTAGAGGCCACCAGGGAAGAGAATAACGAAGCTATTGGGGAGACAAAAATGAACCCCACAAGGGAAGAAGATGGGAGATGACAACTAATAACGAAAACAGAATGAACATCGGGAAAGACAACACCAAGTAAAAAGATGAGTCTAAAGTCTATCTTAGGAATAAAGCAAAAGGAAATTGCCATCCCAAATACTCTACCCAAAAGAAGAAAAAAGTGCAATGCCCAAACCCCATACATGGGAAATAATCTACCCATCCCCCACCTTGGAACCCAAGTGAATCATACTTATCTACAATTCACGCATAGTATAGCACACATAACATGGCACCCAGGAAAGAAAATATACATCTATAGCTTACACACCTTATGTCACCCACATGCAAAACATAGCAGTACATGTACCGCCCCTACCCCACTTTAAACAAATATGGCAAACACAACACAATCATCAAATAGGACTTTCGTTCTCACCCAAGAACGCCCTCTCTAGGCGAAAATTAGGGCCCTGAAAAGACTAACCGGATCAGCATGCTGGTGTCGTGAAGTAACGGCGACGCGAAAACCAAATAAAGATCATAAAAATCATGCGGTCAACATGAGTCATCTTCATTGGTAATGTTTTGGTAAACAAGTACATTAAAACAAACTGACCGATAGGAAAATTTAAAACTCACTGCTATCATATACGCTAGACAAGGTTCCGATATGATAAATTATGCAGATAGGGTTATCATATCAGAACCTTGGTTAGCGAAGATGCTCAGTTATTGGATCAGGGCATGTAACCACTGCATTGTTCGATGTTAGGATAAGGAGTGACGACGCAATATAGACGAATGGGCATAGATTTGGCATAACAACCAGCTGGAAGGCGGAAGGAGGCAATGAAGACTAAGAGTGATTTTAAACGGACTTGCATGCCGACAGGCGCAAAGCAACCTTAATTGAAAGCAGCAGAAGGGAAAGACTATGCAACCACACTGTTTCAGTTCAAAGAAAAAGAGTGGTAAACAGGTGTTTTGGATGAGTGTGCATGCAGCAAGAGATTACAAATATGGATTTATTTTCACCAAGATTTGTTAAGATTACAGTTTTGTCCCTAAAATATCGTTTTCTGTTGGAAGCCTTATTGTTCCTAACAGTTGGACTGACAATTATGATAAGATAAAAAAAAAAATATTTCATATATCGATTTAAATGAAATCTAGTACAAAATTTGTCTATTCGCAAATTTGTAACACCATATATAATCATACCGTGAAGATCATTTAGGTACATTTACTAACTGCATAATGGAACGCCAGGTTGTCAAACGTGCAAGTCTCTAGAAGAGGAAACAGTTTAATCGATACTTCTAAATATTCATACGTGCATCAGAAACAAGATAAATATACATTGCGTGTGCATATACGTCTCTTTTTCTGCCTATATATCTGAATACTCATTGTTGATCACATGCGTTTCTTTACTCCATCTGTATCAGCTATATCAATAATGATTTCTCTTGTCATATAATCATAAAAGAATGAAGTCCGTTTTGTACTTATCACTTGCATAATTAGGCATAGATCAAAGAAGTCGTGTAGTACTGGAAGCAGATATCCTATATTTGCACTTTTGATCATCTGGAATGATTTTCAACGATAAACCCAGAGGAAGGGCAAAACTATAAAACTATCCAACGGGCAGAGAGCTGTTAGTCACGGAAAAATCGAGTAGAATCCTAAATTTCTTTGAATATACAATAAGCTGAATAGCTTCTGTAACAATGTTGTATGCATTAGCTGACCCTGATCTGAACTTTCCTAGTCATTCGTTAATTACCCGTTGTAAATGTAATAATGACAGCCTAGATGTTACAGCTTGTTAAGTGTTGATCAGGTTGTATAATACTTAGAGAGTGGGTAATAGAAAAAAGATTTTTTTCTCTTTACTTTTCTGTCCTGTTGATCAAGAGTTATACATTTTCTATTACATTTGTTTAGTTAAATTTAGTTATATTTATTCTAGGACGTGCAAAGCTTGAGGAAGTTCTCAGCGGTTTTCTCCTTTTCGATGACACTCATTGCCAATATAAACATTACCACAAATTACAACTGCACTAATACGTACTCACTAGTTACCAGTTTATCAGAAGGTTTGTTAACCATCATCAAGGTTAGGTTGCTTGGGTTTATCTGAAGTGACTTATATGGATGTTTACGCAAATGAAGAACGGCATAAATGGAATGAATACTGTAAAATGAATAGTTCATGTATGTAATTTAATGTTGTAAGGGGTTTTTGTTACATTAGAATGTTTCTGAAAGACGAAGAAATGGGCCGCTTAAAGCACTTTCATCAATAAATGTATTGCATATTATAAATTGTAGAAGTTTCCCAGTTTGTTATATTCAGTTATTACTAGTAATGGAAGTTATCTACTTTAGTAGCCACACTTTTTATACCAGGGGTCTCAAACTCCAACCACCCTGAGGACATTTTCGCTGGCCCATGTCCTGCACTACCTTGGTTATCTCTCGACATCTTGTGACACCAATTGTTTTTCGGTCACAATACGCTGGCCGCGTCTTTGGAATTCCTGCTTTACTATCATTTATTAATTTTCGTTTGTTTGTATAGAGGAAAACCACTTAGAATGCGTCCCCTTCCTCCAACTCTCCACTTAGGGAAGCAGAGGAACGGTCATCAATAGTAAGAACTTGACACCCCCGGCTGGGTGTAATGGTTCTTACCCGCTTCACGCTCAGAAGGGGACGCTATATCTCCTCCTCATGGTTTTCGCTCTCGTCAGTTTTACCCGACGACCTGGCGCATCATACTATAGAAATGACCCCTAAGAGTATGATCTTAACAATTTAATGATTTTCACCAGACTATATCAAATAATTTCCTGATTTTTCAAGGTGTTTCAAAAATAGAGTTATCAATTTATTTCGTGTTGTTTTACACATACTCTAATAAATCGTCATTTTCCAAAAATTCATTGTTGATAACGACATTTGTAAAGTTAAACACATCATGTTTCTGCACTTGCCTTTGAAATGGTAACGATAATGAGCAAATATTACGAATGACAATTGTTTCATGGTGAACGTAAGGGACTTAACTCTTAACAAATTAAAGATAGCATGGTTAGACGTCATATTTTATTATATCGGGATAACTAGCATTTAATCTATAGCAGGTGATTAGTAGTACTGATAGTATATAAATGGCTGCGTTATTGATCAGAAGGGCGGACGGTGTTATTTATTTCTGTGACGCTGTAGGCAAAGTTTTTGAGAACGAGTTCGTTGAGGTTGCTTTTCGCCTCGGTGTCAACTTTTTCATTTCCCGGAATTAGGATGTGGGAAGGGATCAACTTTTCATCGAGTTCAATTTTAAAAGAAATGGAATTGCCATATTTGTTTACGTTTATATCTGGCCTGAGTTATCATATTGGGTGTGCTTTTTTTTTTATTCGTCGGATACCAAGGATTGTAGGAAGGCTGCGCGAATCGCTCCCTGAATGAGCTTGCATCATTAACGTGTGCGGTCGTTTAACCATGGGGGATAGAGCCAGCACTTAACAAGATTTTACCCTTAATTAATGTGCCTTAAAGAGCACCCATTTCGGGGATCTCTTTGTGCGCACCGTGAACTGTTTATTTACTGGGACACAGGAGAAACTACACGACCATTTCTGTATGCATCACATGTTTACGATTTGACATGTCTGGACTTGGTGCGGGAGGTGAGTTGCCGGAAGATGGCACTGTTGTGTTGGATAAAGGCCCAAGTGATTCAGGGTGAACTTTGGATGTTTGTGGCCAAAATGAAGTTTCGTCTAGCATTTAACTAAATGTGATAGTTAAGTTTGACTCTTAACAGTTTCATGAGGAGGGAGATGGCCCAAAAGTTAGCCCCTCCAAGGTTGCGGAACAAGTTGACATCTCGATTGTACCGTTTTATGAGTTCTTTGATGTTGGTCGCGATTTGCACTTCACTGAGTAACATACCTAAGAAAGTCTCTTATTTTTCGAACTTTTCGGGATTTTGTCTGTGTCCCAGATTTTCTTATTAAGGTCAATTACTATATTAGGTCAGAATTTTTGAGTAAAAGTATTAAGATTGAAGTTTTCTATAAATTGTATTAAAAGTAATTTTTCATTAAATTATATTGAAAGTAATTTCCCACTAAAATATATTGAGATTAATTTGATCTATTTCTGTACTACTACTGTATACTATTTTAATAAAGATTTTGCTTTTACAAGCAAGTGCAAAACCCCATAAAATACATTTCTCTAGTATCCAAAGGTCAGCAAATTTTAGACTTGGTGGGAAGCTGCTGAACAGGTAAATTTCTAATTTCCTACTGGATTAGCACGCTAGATGATTCACGCGTTTCCCGTGGGAAAGGACGAGAGCCTTGTTCTGATTCGAAATGGACGTACAGAAGTACTGCGTATAAATTCAGAGCAAGCTTGCGCAAAATCAATTCCTCTATCGAGAATTAGAGGACTCTTTCTTTTCTTACAAGTAAGAATCGTCTGTGTTCGTAAACTTCTTTAAAGTATAAGGACTTTTTAATGTTGACATTTTCACGACAAATTTCAATCTAGTCTTGATATTTGTGTAACATTTTTGTGAGTTCTTTCTATTTTATATTATAATGTAATGGAATGTTTAATCGTTTCAAAGAATTTATATTCGTTTGTGTTTATGGTATATACCATCGGAAATGACGAATTCGCTACAAACTTCATGTTTAGATTTAATTTGGAAATAAAAGACTTTTGAAGTAATAAAAGAATGATGTTTCAGTAACCTATTCCAAATTAGTATTCTATGTTAAATTTAGGAAAATACATTTATTCAAAACGATTGTTGCATTATATCACAGCTATTGAATTGTATACTCTTTGGCTATCATGAATTTAGTCGAGATCTAATTAGCTGTATTGTATTCTAAAAGGCAGAAATTATACAAATGTATGAAGTTGGTAAGCTCGAAGGAAAAGTGTAATTTTATATGTATTTCATGTATTTTAAAATATAAAGTTTTATAGATGTATCTCTAAATATATCAATTATTTAAATAACATTCGTTCATCGAGAATCAGAGGACTCTGTTTTTCCTTACAGCGATTACGTACCTCTCATCGCCATTTTCCCCAAGATGTAGACGCATCTGCACCGTTAGGAGTGACGCCTTTTCTTAAGTTATGACGAAAATTATTTCATAACACTATTACGAGGTTGTTGGGTACATTTTTCTGTATCTCGTGGCCTAGTATAACTTCTTCAGGGAATGCAGGAGAAGGCATTGCCGTTTAAGGCCTTGGACCATTCGGCTTTTACAAATCGTAGGTTCAATGGACTGCTAGTGTTCCCAGGCAAGTAAATACCATTGTAAATGCCTTATTCATTTTTTTGTGGCTTTTAAAGACGTATTTAATTTTATCGTTGATACTCGTTCTAGATTCAGTAGCTTACAAATGGGGTGGGGGGACGGGTGCCAGATATCTTGCAGTGCCAAAACCATATGCGCCAAAGTTATTTAGGGGCCAGAATCTCCTTTTGGCCTTGATCGTCGACCCGGGCGCCAGTTACTCTTAATACAACACTGATTGGACTACTTTAGTTTTGTTATTATTTCCAAGTATCTTCGGGGTAGTCGACTCGTTTTTCCTCTCATTTATTTATTGCGTTGCCATACCCACCCCGTCGAGTTAGTGTTGAAATACAATTTTGAGCAGTGGTCTGTCTCTCTCTCTCTCTCTCTGGGATTTTGTGTTTGCTACTTGAATTATGGTTTTAGCTGCGTTTTCTTCTTTGTCAGTTGTGAAGTCAACGGCATTTTTAGTTCTTTGGGCTTTTTTTTATTATAAATATTTAGTCGTTACTTGACATTCTTTATTAAACCACAGCATGGATGGTTTGTCAATTGATCCTTTTATTTGGGGTATTGCAGCTTTTGCTAATATGACTAGGGTTTCGATTAGGTTGTCATTAAGGATGTCGGTGTCCTGATTGTATATTAGTCTGATGCCGATTGTTTCCCCTAAGCTGTTTCCAGTTTGCTTGTTCGCAGCCCACCTTGACGGGAGTGACGTATCGATAGGAGGTGGTAGTGGTGGTGGCTTTGTGTTGTACTTTTATGGAAAAGTGGTCGCTCCCTTAGTATCAGTATCATCGACTTGCAATCGTTTATTTATGCTATTTTGGGTGCACAAAGTGACAGGTCTGTATCTGAGTTTAACCTGTAATATGGTCGATACTGGTGTTGGAGCCGCGCTATTTATGATGACCATGCTGTATGTTTAGGCCATTTTTCGATAGTCATGCCTCTTTAGTCAGCTTTATACTTCTCTATAGTTCTTTGTGGGCTTTGAAATTCCCGCATATTATTACACATTCGTCGAGGTTATTTGTTATTTTAGTTACGTCTTCCATTGTAGAATTGTATACATCAGTTCTTTCATATATGGTGAAGATGACTACAGTGAGATTCTGTATGTGGATTTTAATTGCTTCAATTTCCAGGTCGCATGGCTCTTAGCGGTGAGGAAGCCATGTTTTAGATATTTTGTATCATATCCTATAATATTACGGACCCTTGTAATGCCGTTCGGGTTTGTTTCATGAAGACATTTTATATCTGGCAGTTTCGTAGATGCTAGCAGTTTAATATTTATTTAGTCGGCGTTGGCTTCTAGTCCGCGCACGTTCCATTGCCACAAATTGAAAGACTTTGGCTTTGATGTCTTTTGGAGGAAAATCAGTACCCTTTTGAAATTTTGCCACTTCCCCCAACATTTGACCTGATCCGGCCCCGGACTGGTAATATTAGTACCGCCACGAGATGAGAACTAATTCTTAATAACAATATATAGAGCCACCCCAATTTAATAACCGTAAGAATCGCTATGTCAAAAATACATTGCTCTCCCATTTTTACTTAACCTAATGAACCTAAGATTCGCAATGTCAAAGAGACAGAAGGAAGGTCAAGCAACGGGGGAATATAAATTAGATAAACAAATAGAACCCACACTTTAAACATAATAACCCTAATTATAGTTCATCGAGCAGTCAATATAGACCCAAAATGGCCACAATGCAGAAATAAAAAACGATAAAGATGAAAACGTATAAATAAATCAGACCCGAGCGAGAGGGGACTAGTACTAGTACCGCCACGTTGAGAAATAGTTCTTAATAATAACTAAGACCACCACCCTCCAAGATTCTCTATATCGAAGAGATATACTGAAGATCAAGCGAACAGGGTAATGGATATAATAATAATAATAATAATAATAATAATGAAAATAATGAAAATTAAATTAGCTATCAAAAAAAGGAAACACAATAAAAACACAAAGATAAGACATAATGACCCCCCAACTTTTGGTACTCAGGGATAACTACAAGAAGAAAAATATCAAGAAAATTAAGAAAAGCCTATTAAAAATTAATAAGATGAATAATACAAATGAACAGTAACGAGAAGGAAACACAGATAACAATAACGCTGGAAAAAGAGGCAAACAAGGCGACAAAGAACATAAATAACGAAGATCAATACGGATAAATCACAAGTCTAGAGGCCACCAGGGAAGAGAATAACGAAGCTATTGGGGAGACAAAAATGAACCCCACAAGGGAAGAAGATGGGAGATGACAACTAATAACGAAAACAGAATGAACATCGGGAAAGACAACACCAAGTAAAAAGATGAGTCTAAAGTCTATCTTAGGAATAAAGCAAAAGGAAATTGCCATCCCAAATACTCTACCCAAAAGAAGAAAAAAGTGCAATGCCCAAACCCCATACATGGGAAATAATCTACCCATCCCCCACCTTGGAACCCAAGTGAATCATACTTATCTACAATTCACGCATAGTATAGCACACATAACATGGCACCCAGGAAAGAAAATATACATCTATAGCTTACACACCTTATGTCACCCACATGCAAAACATAGCAGTACATGTACCGCCCCTACCCCACTTTAAACAAATATGGCAAACACAACACAATCATCAAATAGGACTTTCGTTCTCACCCAAGAACGCCCTCTCTAGGCGAAAATTAGGGCCCTGAAAAGACTAACCGGATCAGCATGCTGGTGTCGTGAAGTAACGGCGACGCGAAAACCAAATAAAGATCATAAAAATCATGCGGTCAACATGAGTTATCTTCATTGGTAATGTTTTGGTAAACAAGTACATTAAAACAAACTGACCGATAGGAAAATTTAAAACTCACTGCTATCATATACGCTAGACAAGGTTCCGATATGATAAATTATGCAGATAGGGTTATCATATCAGAACCTTGGTTAGCGAAGATGCTCAGTTATTGGATCAGGGCATGTAACCACTGCATTGTTCGATGTTAGGATAAGGAGTGACGACGCAATATAGACGAATGGGCATAGATTTGGCACAACAACCAGCTGGAAGGCGGAAGGAGGCAATGAAGACTAAGAGTGATTTTAAACGGACTTGCATGCCGACAGGCGCAAAGCAACCTTAATTGAAAGCAGCAGAAGGGAAAGACTATGCAACCACACTGTTTCAGTTCAAAGAAAAAGAGTGGTAAACAGGTGTTTTGGATGAGTGTGCATGCAGCAAGAGATTACAAATATGGATTTATTTTCACCAAGATTTGTTAAGATTACAGTTTTGTCCCTAAAATATCGTTTTCTGTTGGAAGCCTTATTGTTCCTAACAGTTGGACTGACAATTATGATAAGATAAAAAAAAAAATATTTCATATATCGATTTAAATGAACTCTAGTACAAAATTTGTCTATTCGCAAATTTGTAACACCATATATAATCATACCGTGAAGATCATTTAGGTACATTTACTAACTGCATAATGGAACGCCAGGTTGTCAAACGTGCAAGTCTCTAGAAGAGGAAACAGTTTAATCGATACTTCTAAATATTCATACGTGCATCAGAAACAAGATAAATATACATTGCGTGTGCATATACGTCTCTTTTTCTGCCTATATATCTGAATACTCATTGTTGATCACATACGTTTCTTTACTCCATCTGTATCAGCTATATCAATAACGATTTCTCTTGTCATATAATCATAAAAGAATGAAGTCCGTTTTGTACTTATCACTTGCATAATTAGGCATAGATCAAAGAAGTCGTGTAGTACTGGAAGCAGATATCCTATATTTGCACTTTTGATCATCTGGAATGATTTTCAACGATAAACCCAGAGGAAGGGCAAAACTATAAAACTATCCAACGGGCAGAGAGCTGTTAGTCACGGAAAAATCGAGTAGAATCCTAAATTTCTTTGAATATACAATAAGCTGAATAGCTTCTGTAACAATGTTGTATGCATTAGCTGACCCTGATCTGAACTTTCCTAGTCATTCGTTAATTACCCGTTGTAAATGTAATAATGACAGCCTAGATGTTACAGCTTGTTAAGTGTTGATCAGGTTGTATAATACTTAGAGAGTGGGTAATAGAAAAAAGATTTTTTTCTCTTTACTTTTCTGTCCTGTTGATCAAGAGTTATACATTTTCTATTACATTTGTTTAGTTAAATTTAGTTATATTTATTCTAGGACGTGCAAAGCTTGAGGAAGTTCTCAGCGGTTTTCTCCTTTTCGATGACACTCATTGCCAATATAAACATTACCACAAATTACAACTGCACTAATACGTACTCACTAGTTACCAGTTTATCAGAAGGTTTGTTAACCATCATCAAGGTTAGGTCGCTTGGGTTTATCTGAAGTGACTTATATGGATGTTTACGCAAATGAAGAACGGCATAAATGGAATGAATACTGTAAAATGAATAGTTCATGTATGTAATTTAATGTTGTAAGGGGTTTTTGTTACATTAGAATGTTTCTGAAAGACGAAGAAATGGGCCGCTTAAAGCACTTTCATCAATAAATGTATTGCATATTATAAATTGTAGAAGTTTCCCAGTTTGTTATATTCAGTTATTACTAGTAATGGAAGTTATCTACTTTAGTAGCCACACTTTTTCCACCAGGGGTCTCAAACTCCAACCACCCTGAGGACATTTTCGCTGGCCCATGTCCTGCACTACCTTGGTTATCTCTCGACATCTTGTGACACCAATTGTTTTTCGGTCACAATACGCTGGCCGCGTCTTTGGAATTCCTGCTTTACTATCATTTATTAATTTTCGTTTGTTTGTATAGAGGAAAACCACTCAGAATGCGTCCCCTTCCTCCAACTCTCCACTTAGGGAGCAGAGGAACGGTCATCAATAGTAAGAAATTGACACCCCCGGCTGGGTGTACTGGTTCTTACCCGCTTCACGCTCAGAAGGGGACTCTATATCTCCTCCTCATGGTTTTCGCTCTCGTCAATTTTACCCGACGACCTGGCGCATCATACTATAGAAATGATCCCTAAGAGTATGATCTTAACAATTTAATGATTTTCACCAGACTATATCAAATAATTTCCTGATTTTTCAAGGTGTTTCAAAAATAGAGTTATCAATTTATTTCGTGTTGTTTTACACATACTCTAATAAATCGTCATTTTCCAAAAATTCATTGTTGATAACGACATTTGTAAAGTTAAACACATCATGTTTCTGCACTTGCCTTTGAAATGGTAACGATAATGAGCAAATATTACGAATGACAATTGTTTCATGGTGAACGTAAGGGACTTAACTCTTAACAAATTAAAGATAGCATGGTTAGACGTCATATTTTATTATATCGGGATAACTAGCATTTAATCTATAGCAGGTGATTAGTAGTACTGATAGTATATAAATGGCTGCGTTATTGATCAGAAGGGCGGACGGTGTTATTTATTTCTGTGACGCTGTAGGCAAAGTTTTTGAGAACGAGTTCGTTGAGGTTGCTTTTCGCCTCGGTGTCAACTTTTTCATTTCCCGGAATTAGGATGTGGGAAGGGATCAACTTTTCATCGAGTTCAATTTTAAAAGAAATGGAATTGCCATATTTGTTTACGTTTATATCTGGCCTGAGTTATCATATTGGGTGTGCTTTTTTTTTTATTCGTCGGATACCAAGGATTGTAGGAAGGCTGCGCGAATCGCTCCCTGAATGAGCTTGCATCATTAACGTGTGCGGTCGTTTAACCATGGGGGATAGAGCCAGCACTTAACAAGATTTTACCCTTAATTAATGTGCCTTAAAGAGCACCCATTTCGGGGATCTCTTTGTGCGCACCGTGAACTGTTTATTTGCTGGGAAACAGGAGAAACTACACGACCATTTCTGTATGCATCACATGTTTACGATTTGACATGTCTGGACTTGGTGCGGGAGGTGAGTTGCCGGAAGATGGCACTGTTGTGTTGGATAAAGGCCCAAGTGATTCAGGGTGAACTTTGGATGTTTGTGGCCAAAATGAAGTTTCGTCTAGCATTTAACTAAATGTGATAGTTAAGTTTGACTCTTAACAGTTTCATGAGGAGGGAGATGGCCCAAAAGTTAGCCCCTCCAAGGTTGCGGAACAAGTTGACATCTCGATTGTACCGTTTTATGAGTTCTTTGATGTTGGTCGCGATTTGCACTTCACTGAGTAACATACCTAAGAAAGTCTCTTATTTTTCGAACTTTTCGGGATTTTGTCTGTGTCCCAGATTTTCTTATTAAGGTCAATTACTATATTAGGTCAGAATTTTTGAGTAAAAGTATTAAGATTGAAGTTTTCTATAAATTGTATTAAAAGTAATTTTTCATTAAATTATATTGAAAGTAATTTCCCACTAAAATATATTGAGATTAATTTGATCTATTTCTGTACTACTACTGTATACTATTTTAATAAAGATTTTGCTTTTACAAGCAAGTGCAAAACCCCATAAAATACATTTCTCTAGTATCCAAAGGTCAGCAAATTTTAGACTTGGTGGGAAGCTGCTGAACAGGTAAATTTCTAATTTCCTACTGGATTAGCACGCTAGATGATTCACGCGTTTCCCGTGGGAAAGGACGAGAGCCTTGTTCTGATTCGAAATGGACGTACAGAAGTACTGCGTATAAATTCAGAGCAAGCTTGCGCAAAATCAATTCCTCTATCGAGAATTAGAGGACTCTTTCTTTTCTTACAAGTAAGAATCGTCTGTGTTCGTAAACTTCTTTAAAGTATAAGGACTTTTTAATGTTGACATTTTCACGACAAATTTCAATCTAGTCTTGATATTTGTGTAACATTTTTGTGAGTTCTTTCTATTTTATATTATAATGTAATGGAATGTTTAATCGTTTCAAAGAATTTATATTCGTTTGTGTTTATGGTATATACCATCGGAAATGACGAATTCGCTACAAACTTCATGTTTAGATTTAATTTGGAAATAAAAGACTTTTGAAGTAATAAAAGAATGATGTTTCAGTAACCTATTCCAAATTAGTATTCTATGTTAAATTTAGGAAAATACATTTATTCAAAACGATTGTTGCATTATATCACAGCTATTGAATTGTATACTCTTTGGCTATCATGAATTTAGTCGAGATCTAATTAGCTGTATTGTATTCTAAAAGGCAGAAATTATACAAATGTATGAAGTTGGTAAGCTCGAAGGAAAAGTGTAATTTTATATGTATTTCATGTATTTTAAAATATAAAGTTTTATAGATGTATCTCTAAATATATCAATTATTTAAATAACATTCGTTCATCGAGAATCAGAGGACTCTGTTTTTCCTTACAGCGATTACGTACCTCTCATCGCCATTTTCCCCAAGATGTAGACGCATCTGCACCGTTAGGAGTGACGCCTTTTCTTAAGTTATGACGAAAATTATTTCATAACACTATTACGAGGTTGTTGGGTACATTTTTCTGTATCTCGTGGCCTAGTATAACTTCTTCAGGGAATGTAGGAGAAGGCATTGCCGTTTAAGGCCTTGGACCATTCGGCTTTTACAAATCGTAGGTTCAATGGACTGCTAGTGTTCCCAGACAAGTAAATACCATTGTAAATGCCTTATTCATTTTTTTGTGGCTTTTAAAGACGTATTTAATTTTATCGTTGATACTCGTTCTAGATTCAGTAGCTTACAAATGAGGGGGGGGGGACGGGTGCCAGATATCTTGCAGTGCCAAAACCATATGCGCCAAAGTTATTTAGGGGCCAGAATCTCCTTTTGGCCTTGATCGTCGACCCGGGCGCCAGTTACTCTTAATACAACACTGATTGGACTACTTTAGTTTTGTTATTATTTCCAAGTATCTTCGGGGTAGTCGACTCGTTTTTCCTCTCATTTATTTATTGCGTTGCCATACCCACCCCGTCGAGTTAGTGTTGAAATACAATTTTGAGCAGTGGTCTGTCTCTCTCTCTCTCTCTCTCTCTGGGATTTTGTGTTTGCTACTTGAATTATGGTTTAAGCTGCGTTTTCTTCTTTGTCAGTTGTGAAGTCAACGGCATTTTTAGTTCTTTGGGCTTATTTTTTATATAAATATTTAGTCGTTACATGACATTCTTTATTAAACCACAGCATGGATGGTTTGTCAATTGACCCTTTTATTTGGGGTATTGCAGCTTTTGCTAATATAACTAGGGTTTCGATTAGGTTGTCATTAAGGATGTCGGTGTCCTGATTGTATATTAGTCTGATGCCGATTGTTTCCCCTAAGCTGTTTCCAGTTTGCTTGTTCGCAGCCCACCTTGACGGGAGTGACGTATCGATAGGAGGTGGTAGTGGTGGTGGCTTTGTGTTGTACTTTTATGGAAAAGTGGTCGCTCCCTTAGTATCAGTATCATCGACTTGCAATCGTTTATTTATGCTATTTTGGGTGCACAAAAGTGACAGGTCTGTATCTGAGTTTAACCTGTAATATGGTCGATACTGGTGTTGGAGCCGCGCTATTTATGATGACCATGCTGTATGTTTAGGCCATTTTTCGATAGTCATGCCTCTTTAGTCAGCTTTATACTTCTCTATAGTTCTTTGTGGGTTTTGAAATTCCCGCATATTATTACACATTCGTCGAGATTATTTGTTATTTTAGTTACGTCTTCCATTGTAGAATTGTATACATCAGTTCTTTCATATATGGTGAAGATGACTACAGTGAGATTCTGTGTGTGGATTTTAATTGCTTCAATTTCCAGGTCGCATGGCTCTTAGCGGTGAGGAAGCCATGTTTTAGATATTTTGTATCATATCCTATAATATTACGGACCCTTGTAATGCCGTTCGGGTTTGTTTCATGAAGACATTTTATATCTGGCAGTTTCGTAGATTCTAGCAGTTTAATATTTATTTAGTCGGCGTTGGCTTCTAGTCCGCGCACGTTCCATTGCCACAAATTGAAAGACTTTGGCTTTGATGTCTTTTGGAGGAAAATCAGTACCCTTTTGAAATTTTGCCACTTCCCCCAACACTTGACCTGATCCGGCCCCGGACTGGTAATATTAGTACCGCCACGAGATGAGAACTAATTCTTAATAACAATATATAGAGCCACCCCAATTTAATAACCGTAAGAATCGCTATGTCAAAAATACAGACCTCTCCCATTTTTACTTAACCTAATGAACCTAAGATTCGCAATGTCAAAGAGACAGAACGAAGGTCAAGAAACGGGGGGAATATAAATTAGATAAACAAATAGAACCCACACTTTAAACATAATAACCCTAATTATAGTTCATCGAGCAGTCAATATAGACCCAAAATGGCCACAATGCAGAAATAAAAAACGATAAAGATGAAAACGTATAAATAAATCAGACCCGAGCGAGAGGGGACTAGTACTAGTACCGCCACGTTGAGAAATAGTTCTTAATAATAACTAAGACCACCACCCTCCAAGATTCTCTATATCGAAGAGATATACTGAAGATCAAGCGAACAGGGTAATGGATATAATAATAATAATAATAATAATAATAATAATAATAATGAAAATAATGAAAATTAAATTAGCTATCAAAAAAAGGAAACACAATAAAAACACAAAGATAAGACATAATGACCCCCCAACTTTTGGTACTCAGGGATAACTACAAGAAGAAAAATATCAAGAAAATTAAGAAAAGCCTATTAAAAATTAATAAGATGAATAATACAAATGAACAGTAACGAGAAGGAAACACAGATAACAATAACGCTGGAAAAAGAGGCAAACAAGGCGACAAAGAACATAAATAACGAAGATCAATACGGATAAATCACAAGTCTAGAGGCCACCAGGGAAGAGAATAACGAAGCTATTGGGGAGACAAAAATGAACCCCACAAGGGAAGAAGATGGGAGATGACAACTAATAACGAAAACAGAATGAACATCGGGAAAGACAACACCAAGTAAAAAGATGAGTCTAAAGTCTATCTTAGGAATAAAGCAAAAGGAAATTGCCATCCCAAATACTCTACCCAAAAGAAGAAAAAAGTGCAATGCCCAAACCCCATACATGGGAAATAATCTACCCATCCCCCACCTTGGAACCCGAGTGAATCATACTTATCTACAATTCACGCATAGTATAGCACACATAACATGGCACCCAGGAAAGAAAATATACATCTATAGCTTACACACCTTATGTCACCCACATGCAAAACATAGCAGTACATGTACCGCCCCTACCCCACTTTAAACAAATATGGCAAACACAACACAATCATCAAATAGGACTTTCGTTCTCACCCAAGAACGCCCTCTCTAGGCGAAAATTAGGGCCCTGAAAAGACTAACCGGATCAGCATGCTGGTGTCGTGAAGTAACGGCGACGCGAAAACCAAATAAAGATCATAAAAATCATGCGGTCAACATGAGTCATCTTCATTGGTAATGTTTTGGTAAACAAGTACATTAAAACAAACTGACCGATAGGAAAATTTAAAACTCACTGCTATCATATACGCTAGACAAGGTTCCGATATGATAAATTATGCAGATAGGGTTATCATATCAGAACCTTGGTTAGCGAAGATGCTCAGTTATTGGATCAGGGCATGTAACCACTGCATTGTTCGATGTTAGGATAAGGAGTGACGACGCAATATAGACGAATGGGCATAGATTTGGCATAACAACCAGCTGGAAGGCGGAAGGAGGCAATGAAGACTAAGAGTGATTTTAAACGGACTTGCATGCCGACAGGCGCAAAGCAACCTTAATTGAAAGCAGCAGAAGGGAAAGACTATGCAACCACACTGTTTCAGTTCAAAGAAAAAGAGTGGTAAACAGGTGTTTTGGATGAGTGTGCATGCAGCAAGAGATTACAAATATGGATTTATTTTCACCAAGATTTGTTAAGATTACAGTTTTGTCCCTAAAATATCGTTTTCTGTTGGAAGCCTTATTGTTCCTAACAGTTGGACTGACAATTATGATAAGATAAAAAAAAAAATATTTCATATATCGATTTAAATGAAATCTAGTACAAAATTTGTCTATTCGCAAATTTGTAACACCATATATAATCATACCGTGAAGATCATTTAGGTACATTTACTAACTGCATAATGGAACGCCAGGTTGTCAAACGTGCAAGTCTCTAGAAGAGGAAACAGTTTAATCGATACTTCTAAATATTCATACGTGCATCAGAAACAAGATAAATATACATTGCGTGTGCATATACGTCTCTTTTTCTGCCTATATATCTGAATACTCATTGTTGATCACATGCGTTTCTTTACTCCATCTGTATCAGCTATATCAATAATGATTTCTCTTGTCATATAATCATAAAAGAATGAAGTCCGTTTTGTACTTATCACTTGCATAATTAGGCATAGATCAAAGAAGTCGTGTAGTACTGGAAGCAGATATCCTATATTTGCACTTTTGATCATCTGGAATGATTTTCAACGATAAACCCAGAGGAAGGGCAAAACTATAAAACTATCCAACGGGCAGAGAGCTGTTAGTCACGGAAAAATCGAGTAGAATCCTAAATTTCTTTGAATATACAATAAGCTGAATAGCTTCTGTAACAATGTTGTATGCATTAGCTGACCCTGATCTGAACTTTCCTAGTCATTCGTTAATTACCCGTTGTAAATGTAATAATGACAGCCTAGATGTTACAGCTTGTTAAGTGTTGATCAGGTTGTATAATACTTAGAGAGTGGGTAATAGAAAAAAGATTTTTTTCTCTTTACTTTTCTGTCCTGTTGATCAAGAGTTATACATTTTCTATTACATTTGTTTAGTTAAATTTAGTTATATTTATTCTAGCACGTGCAAAGCTTGAGGAAGTTCTCAGCGGTTTTCTCCTTTTCGATGACACTCATTGCCAATATAAACATTACCACAAATTACAACTGCACTAATACGTACTCACTAGTTACCAGTTTATCAGAAGGTTTGTTAACCATCATCAAGGTTAGGTCGCTTGGGTTTATCTGAAGTGACTTATATGGATGTTTACGCAAATGAAGAACGGCATAAATGGAATGAATACTGTAAAATGAATAGTTCATGTATGTAATTTAATGTTGTAAGAGGTTTTTGTTACATTAGAATGTTTCTGAAAGACGAAGAAATGGGCCGCTTAAAGCACTTTCATCAATAAATGTATTGCATATTATAAATTGTAGAAGTTTCCCAGTTTGTTATATTCAGTTATTACCAATAATGGAAGTTATCTACTTTAGTAGCCACACTTTTTACACCAGGGGTCTCAAACTCCAACCACCCTGAGGACATTTTCGCTGGCCCATGTCCTGCACTACCTTGGTTATCTCTCGACATCTTGTGACACCAATTGTTTTTCGGTCACAATACGCTGGCCGCGTCTTTGGAATTCCTGCTTTACTATCATTTATTAATTTTCGTTTGTTTGTATAGAGGAAAAACCACTCAGAATGCGTCCCCTTCCTCCAACTCTCCACTTAGGGAGCAGAGGAACGGTCATCAATAGTAAGAACTTGACACCCCCGGCTGGGTGTACTGGTTCTTACCCGCTTCACGCTCAGAAGGGGACGCTATATCTCCTCCTCATGGTTTTCGCTCTCGTCAGTTTTACCCGACGACCTGGCGCATCATACTATAGAAATGATCCCTAAGAGTATGATCTTAACAATTTAATGATTTTCACCAGACTATATCAAATAATTTCCTGATTTTTCAAGGTGTTTCAAAAATAGAGTTATCAATTTATTTCGTGTTGTTTTACACATACTCTAATAAATCGTCATTTTCCAAAAATTCATTGTTGATAACGACATTTGTAAAGTTAAACACATCGTGTTTCTGCACTTGCCTTTGAAATGGTAACGATAATGAGCAAATATTACGAATGACAATTGTTTCATGGTGAACGTAAGGGACTTAACTCTTAACAAATTAAAGATAGCATGGTTAGACGTCATATTTTATTATATCGGGATAACTAGCATTTAATCTATAGCAGGTGATTAGTAGTACTGATAGTATATAAATGGCTGCGTTATTGATCAGAAGGGCGGACGGTGTTATTTATTTCTGTGACGCTGTAGGCAAAGTTTTTGAGAACGAGTTCGTTGAGGTTGCTTTTCGCCTCGGTGTCAACTTTTTCATTTCCCGGAATTAGGATGTGGGAAGGGATCAACTTTTCATCGAGTTCAATTTTAAAAGAAATGGAATTGCCATATTTGTTTACGTTTATATCTGGCCTGAGTTATCATATTGGGTGTGCTTTTTTTTTTATTCGTCGGATACCAAGGATTGTAGGAAGGCTGCGCGAATCGCTCCCTGAATGAGCTTGCATCATTAACGTGTGCGGTCGTTTAACCATGGGGGATAGAGCCAGCACTTAACAAGATTTTACCCTTAATTAATGTGCCTTAAAGAGCACCCATTTCGGGGATCTCTTTGTGCGCACCGTGAACTGTTTATTTGCTGGGAAACAGGAGAAACTACACGACCATTTCTGTATGCATCACATGTTTACGATTTGACATGTCTGGACTTGGTGCGGGAGGTGAGTTGCCGGAAGATGGCACTGTTGTGTTGGATAAAGGCCCAAGTGATTCAGGGTGAACTTTGGATGTTTGTGGCCAAAATGAAGTTTCGTCTAGCATTTAACTAAATGTGATAGTTAAGTTTGACTCTTAACAGTTTCATGAGGAGGGAGATGGCCCAAAAGTTAGCCCCTCCAAGGTTGCGGAACAAGTTGACATCTCGATTGTACCGTTTTATGAGTTCTTTGATGTTGGTCGCGATTTGCACTTCACTGAGTAACATACCTAAGAAAGTCTCTTATTTTTCGAACTTTTCGGGATTTTGTCTGTGTCCCAGATTTTCTTATTAAGGTCAATTACTATATTAGGTCAGAATTTTTGAGTAAAAGTATTAAGATTGAAGTTTTCTATAAATTGTATTAAAAGTAATTTTTCATTAAATTATATTGAAAGTAATTTCCCACTAAAATATATTGAGATTAATTTGATCTATTTCTGTACTACTACTGTATACTATTTTAATAAAGATTTTGCTTTTACAAGCAAGTGCAAAACCCCATAAAATACATTTCTCTAGTATCCAAAGGTCAGCAAATTTTAGACTTGGTGGGAAGCTGCTGAACAGGTAAATTTCTAATTTCCTACTGGATTAGCACGCTAGATGATTCACGCGTTTCCCGTGGGAAAGGACGAGAGCCTTGTTCTGATTCGAAATGGACGTACAGAAGTACTGCGTATAAATTCAGAGCAAGCTTGCGCAAAATCAATTCCTCTATCGAGAATTAGAGGACTCTTTCTTTTCTTACAAGTAAGAATCGTCTATGTTCGTAAACTTCTTTAAAGTATAAGGACTTTTTAATGTTGACATTTTCACGACAAATTTCAATCTAGTCTTGATATTTGTGTAACATTTTTGTGAGTTCTTTCTATTTTATATTATAATGTAATGGAATGTTTACTCGTTTCAAAGAATTTATATTCGTTTGTGTTTATGGTATATACCATCGGAAATGACGAATTCGCTACAAACTTCATGTTTAGATTTAATTTGGAAATAAAAGACTTTTGAAGTAATAAAAGAATGATGTTTCAGTAACCTATTCCAAATTAGTATTCTATGTTAAATTTAGGAAAATACATTTATTCAAAACGATTGTTGCATTATATCACAGCTATTGAATTGTATACTCTTTGGCTATCATGAATTTAGTCGAGATCTAATTAGCTGTATTGTATTCTAAAAGGCAGAAATTATACAAATGTATGAAGTTGGTAAGCTCGAAGGAAAAGTGTAATTTTATATGTATTTCATGTATTTTAAAATATAAAGTTTTATAGATGTATCTCTAAATATATCAATTATTTAAATAACATTCGTTCATCGAGAATCAGAGGACTCTGTTTTTCCTTACAGCGATTACGTACCTCTCATCGCCATTTTCCCCAAGATGTAGACGCATCTGCACCGTTAGGAGTGACGCCTTTTCTTAAGTTATGACGAAAATTATTTCATAACACTATTACGAGGTTGTTGGGTACATTTTTCTGTATCTCGTGGCCTAGTATAACTTCTTCAGGGAATGTAGGAGAAGGCATTGCCGTTTAAGGCCTTGGACCATTCGGCTTTTACAAATCGTAGGTTCAATGGACTGCTAGTGTTCCCAGACAAGTAAATACCATTGTAAATGCCTTATTCATTTTTTTGTGGCTTTTAAAGACGTATTTAATTTTATCGTTGATACTCGTTCTAGATTCAGTAGCTTACAAATGAGGGGGGGGGGGGACGGGTGCCAGATATCTTGCAGTGCCAAAACCATATGCGCCAAAGTTATTTAGGGGCCAGAATCTCCTTTTGGCCTTGATCGTCGACCCGGGCGCCAGTTACTCTTAATACAACACTGATTGGACTACTTTAGTTTTGTTATTATTTCCAAGTATCTTCGGGGTAGTCGACTCGTTTTTCCTCTCATTTATTTATTGCGTTGCCATACCCACCCCGTCGAGTTAGTGTTGAAATACAATTTTGAGCAGTGGTCTGTCTCTCTCTCTCTCTCTCTCTCTGGGATTTTGTGTTTGCTACTTGAATTATGGTTTAAGCTGCGTTTTCTTCTTTGTCAGTTGTGAAGTCAACGGCATTTTTAGTTCTTTGGGCTTATTTTTTATATAAATATTTAGTCGTTACATGACATTCTTTATTAAACCACAGCATGGATGGTTTGTCAATTGACCCTTTTATTTGGGGTATTGCAGCTTTTGCTAATATAACTAGGGTTTCGATTAGGTTGTCATTAAGGATGTCGGTGTCCTGATTGTATATTAGTCTGATGCCGATTGTTTCCCCTAAGCTGTTTCCAGTTTGCTTGTTCGCAGCCCACCTTGACGGGAGTGACGTATCGATAGGAGGTGGTAGTGGTGGTGGCTTTGTGTTGTACTTTTATGGAAAAGTGGTCGCTCCCTTAGTATCAGTATCATCGACTTGCAATCGTTTATTTATGCTATTTTGGGTGCACAAAAGTGACAGGTCTGTATCTGAGTTTAACCTGTAATATGGTCGATACTGGTGTTGGAGCCGCGCTATTTATGATGACCATGCTGTATGTTTAGGCCATTTTTCGATAGTCATGCCTCTTTAGTCAGCTTTATACTTCTCTATAGTTCTTTGTGGGTTTTGAAATTCCCGCATATTATTACACATTCGTCGAGATTATTTGTTATTTTAGTTACGTCTTCCATTGTAGAATTGTATACATCAGTTCTTTCATATATGGTGAAGATGACTACAGTGAGATTCTGTGTGTGGATTTTAATTGCTTCAATTTCCAGGTCGCATGGCTCTTAGCGGTGAGGAAGCCATGTTTTAGATATTTTGTATCATATCCTATAATATTACGGACCCTTGTAATGCCGTTCGGGTTTGTTTCATGAAGACATTTTATATCTGGCAGTTTCGTAGATTCTAGCAGTTTAATATTTATTTAGTCGGCGTTGGCTTCTAGTCCGCGCACGTTCCATTGCCACAAATTGAAAGACTTTGGCTTTGATGTCTTTTGGAGGAAAATCAGTACCCTTTTGAAATTTTGCCACTTCCCCCAACACTTGACCTGATCCGGCCCCGGACTGGTAATATTAGTACCGCCACGAGATGAGAACTAATTCTTAATAACAATATATAGAGCCACCCCAATTTAATAACCGTAAGAATCGCTATGTCAAAAATACAGACCTCTCCCATTTTTACTTAACCTAATGAACCTAAGATTCGCAATGTCAAAGAGACAGAACGAAGGTCAAGAAACGGGGGGAATATAAATTAGATAAACAAATAGAACCCACACTTTAAACATAATAACCCTAATTATAGTTCATCGAGCAGTCAATATAGACCCAAAATGGCCACAATGCAGAAATAAAAAACGATAAAGATGAAAACGTATAAATAAATCAGACCCGAGCGAGAGGGGACTAGTACTAGTACCGCCACGTTGAGAAATAGTTCTTAATAATAACTAAGACCACCACCCTCCAAGATTCTCTATATCGAAGAGATATACTGAAGATCAAGCGAACAGGGTAATGGATATAATAATAATAATAATAATAATAATAATGAAAATAATGAAAATTAAATTAGCTATCAAAAAAAGGAAACACAATAAAAACACAAAGATAAGACATAATGACCCCCCAACTTTTGGTACTCAGGGATAACTACAAGAAGAAAAATATCAAGAAAATTAAGAAAAGCCTATTAAAAATTAATAAGATGAATAATACAAATGAACAGTAACGAGAAGGAAACACAGATAACAATAACGCTGGAAAAAGAGGCAAACAAGGCGACAAAGAACATAAATAACGAAGATCAATACGGATAAATCACAAGTCTAGAGGCCACCAGGGAAGAGAATAACGAAGCTATTGGGGAGACAAAAATGAACCCCACAAGGGAAGAAGATGGGAGATGACAACTAATAACGAAAACAGAATGAACATCGGGAAAGACAACACCAAGTAAAAAGATGAGTCTAAAGTCTATCTTAGGAATAAAGCAAAAGGAAATTGCCATCCCAAATACTCTACCCAAAAGAAGAAAAAAGTGCAATGCCCAAACCCCATACATGGGAAATAATCTACCCATCCCCCACCTTGGAACCCAAGTGAATCATACTTATCTACAATTCACGCATAGTATAGCACACATAACATGGCACCCAGGAAAGAAAATATACATCTATAGCTTACACACCTTATGTCACCCACATGCAAAACATAGCAGTACATGTACCGCCCCTACCCCACTTTAAACAAATATGGCAAACACAACACAATCATCAAATAGGACTTTCGTTCTCACCCAAGAACGCCCTCTCTAGGCGAAAATTAGGGCCCTGAAAAGACTAACCGGATCAGCATGCTGGTGTCGTGAAGTAACGGCGACGCGAAAACCAAATAAAGATCATAAAAATCATGCGGTCAACATGAGTCATCTTCATTGGTAATGTTTTGGTAAACAAGTACATTAAAACAAACTGACCGATAGGAAAATTTAAAACTCACTGCTATCATATACGCTAGACAAGGTTCCGATATGATAAATTATGCAGATAGGGTTATCATATCAGAACCTTGGTTAGCGAAGATGCTCAGTTATTGGATCAGGGCATGTAACCACTGCATTGTTCGATGTTAGGATAAGGAGTGACGACGCAATATAGACGAATGGGCATAGATTTGGCATAACAACCAGCTGGAAGGCGGAAGGAGGCAATGAAGACTAAGAGTGATTTTAAACGGACTTGCATGCCGACAGGCGCAAAGCAACCTTAATTGAAAGCAGCAGAAGGGAAAGACTATGCAACCACACTGTTTCAGTTCAAAGAAAAAGAGTGGTAAACAGGTGTTTTGGATGAGTGTGCATGCAGCAAGAGATTACAAATATGGATTTATTTTCACCAAGATTTGTTAAGATTACAGTTTTGTCCCTAAAATATCGTTTTCTGTTGGAAGCCTTATTGTTCCTAACAGTTGGACTGACAATTATGATAAGATAAAAAAAAAAATATTTCATATATCGATTTAAATGAAATCTAGTACAAAATTTGTCTATTCGCAAATTTGTAACACCATATATAATCATACCGTGAAGATCATTTAGGTACATTTACTAACTGCATAATGGAACGCCAGGTTGTCAAACGTGCAAGTCTCTAGAAGAGGAAACAGTTTAATCGATACTTCTAAATATTCATACGTGCATCAGAAACAAGATAAATATACATTGCGTGTGCATATACGTCTCTTTTTCTGCCTATATATCTGAATACTCATTGTTGATCACATGCGTTTCTTTACTCCATCTGTATCAGCTATATCAATAATGATTTCTCTTGTCATATAATCATAAAAGAATGAAGTCCGTTTTGTACTTATCACTTGCATAATTAGGCATAGATCAAAGAAGTCGTGTAGTACTGGAAGCAGATATCCTATATTTGCACTTTTGATCATCTGGAATGATTTTCAACGATAAACCCAGAGGAAGGGCAAAACTATAAAACTATCCAACGGGCAGAGAGCTGTTAGTCACGGAAAAATCGAGTAGAATCCTAAATTTCTTTGAATATACAATAAGCTGAATAGCTTCTGTAACAATGTTGTATGCATTAGCTGACCCTGATCTGAACTTTCCTAGTCATTCGTTAATTACCCGTTGTAAATGTAATAATGACAGCCTAGATGTTACAGCTTGTTAAGTGTTGATCAGGTTGTATAATACTTAGAGAGTGGGTAATAGAAAAAAGATTTTTTTCTCTTTACTTTTCTGTCCTGTTGATCAAGAGTTATACATTTTCTATTACATTTGTTTAGTTAAATTTAGTTATATTTATTCTAGCACGTGCAAAGCTTGAGGAAGTTCTCAGCGGTTTTCTCCTTTTCGATGACACTCATTGCCAATATAAACATTACCACAAATTACAACTGCACTAATACGTACTCACTAGTTACCAGTTTATCAGAAGGTTTGTTAACCATCATCAAGGTTAGGTTGCTTGGGTTTATCTGAAGTGACTTATATGGATGTTTACGCAAATGAAGAACGGCATAAATGGAATGAATACTGTAAAATGAATAGTTCATGTATGTAATTTAATGTTGTAAGGGGTTTTTGTTACATTAGAATGTTTCTGAAAGACGAAGAAATGGGCCGCTTAAAGCACTTTCATCAATAAATGTATTGCATATTATAAATTGTAGAAGTTTCCCAGTTTGTTATATTCAGTTATTACTAGTAATGGAAGTTATCTACTTTAGTAGCCACACTTTTTATACCAGGGGTCTCAAACTCCAACCACCCTGAGGACATTTTCGCTGGCCCATGTCCTGCACTACCTTGGTTATCTCTCGACATCTTGTGACACCAATTGTTTTTCGGTCACAATACGCTGGCCGCGTCTTTGGAATTCCTGCTTTACTATCATTTATTAATTTTCGTTTGTTTGTATAGAGGAAAACCACTTAGAATGCGTCCCCTTCCTCCAACTCTCCACTTAGGGAAGCAGAGGAACGGTCATCAATAGTAAGAACTTGACACCCCCGGCTGGGTGTAATGGTTCTTACCCGCTTCACGCTCAGAAGGGGACGCTATATCTCCTCCTCATGGTTTTCGCTCTCGTCAGTTTTACCCGACGACCTGGCGCATCATACTATAGAAATGACCCCTAAGAGTATGATCTTAACAATTTAATGATTTTCACCAGACTATATCAAATAATTTCCTGATTTTTCAAGGTGTTTCAAAAATAGAGTTATCAATTTATTTCGTGTTGTTTTACACATACTCTAATAAATCGTCATTTTCCAAAAATTCATTGTTGATAACGACATTTGTAAAGTTAAACACATCATGTTTCTGCACTTGCCTTTGAAATGGTAACGATAATGAGCAAATATTACGAATGACAATTGTTTCATGGTGAACGTAAGGGACTTAACTCTTAACAAATTAAAGATAGCATGGTTAGACGTCATATTTTATTATATCGGGATAACTAGCATTTAATCTATAGCAGGTGATTAGTAGTACTGATAGTATATAAATGGCTGCGTTATTGATCAGAAGGGCGGACGGTGTTATTTATTTCTGTGACGCTGTAGGCAAAGTTTTTGAGAACGAGTTCGTTGAGGTTGCTTTTCGCCTCGGTGTCAACTTTTTCATTTCCCGGAATTAGGATGTGGGAAGGGATCAACTTTTCATCGAGTTCAATTTTAAAAGAAATGGAATTGCCATATTTGTTTACGTTTATATCTGGCCTGAGTTATCATATTGGGTGTGCTTTTTTTTTTATTCGTCGGATACCAAGGATTGTAGGAAGGCTGCGCGAATCGCTCCCTGAATGAGCTTGCATCATTAACGTGTGCGGTCGTTTAACCATGGGGGATAGAGCCAGCACTTAACAAGATTTTACCCTTAATTAATGTGCCTTAAAGAGCACCCATTTCGGGGATCTCTTTGTGCGCACCGTGAACTGTTTATTTACTGGGACACAGGAGAAACTACACGACCATTTCTGTATGCATCACATGTTTACGATTTGACATGTCTGGACTTGGTGCGGGAGGTGAGTTGCCGGAAGATGGCACTGTTGTGTTGGATAAAGGCCCAAGTGATTCAGGGTGAACTTTGGATGTTTGTGGCCAAAATGAAGTTTCGTCTAGCATTTAACTAAATGTGATAGTTAAGTTTGACTCTTAACAGTTTCATGAGGAGGGAGATGGCCCAAAAGTTAGCCCCTCCAAGGTTGCGGAACAAGTTGACATCTCGATTGTACCGTTTTATGAGTTCTTTGATGTTGGTCGCGATTTGCACTTCACTGAGTAACATACCTAAGAAAGTCTCTTATTTTTCGAACTTTTCGGGATTTTGTCTGTGTCCCAGATTTTCTTATTAAGGTCAATTACTATATTAGGTCAGAATTTTTGAGTAAAAGTATTAAGATTGAAGTTTTCTATAAATTGTATTAAAAGTAATTTTTCATTAAATTATATTGAAAGTAATTTCCCACTAAAATATATTGAGATTAATTTGATCTATTTCTGTACTACTACTGTATACTATTTTAATAAAGATTTTGCTTTTACAAGCAAGTGCAAAACCCCATAAAATACATTTCTCTAGTATCCAAAGGTCAGCAAATTTTAGACTTGGTGGGAAGCTGCTGAACAGGTAAATTTCTAATTTCCTACTGGATTAGCACGCTAGATGATTCACGCGTTTCCCGTGGGAAAGGACGAGAGCCTTGTTCTGATTCGAAATGGACGTACAGAAGTACTGCGTATAAATTCAGAGCAAGCTTGCGCAAAATCAATTCCTCTATCGAGAATTAGAGGACTCTTTCTTTTCTTACAAGTAAGAATCGTCTGTGTTCGTAAACTTCTTTAAAGTATAAGGACTTTTTAATGTTGACATTTTCACGACAAATTTCAATCTAGTCTTGATATTTGTGTAACATTTTTGTGAGTTCTTTCTATTTTATATTATAATGTAATGGAATGTTTAATCGTTTCAAAGAATTTATATTCGTTTGTGTTTATGGTATATACCATCGGAAATGACGAATTCGCTACAAACTTCATGTTTAGATTTAATTTGGAAATAAAAGACTTTTGAAGTAATAAAAGAATGATGTTTCAGTAACCTATTCCAAATTAGTATTCTATGTTAAATTTAGGAAAATACATTTATTCAAAACGATTGTTGCATTATATCACAGCTATTGAATTGTATACTCTTTGGCTATCATGAATTTAGTCGAGATCTAATTAGCTGTATTGTATTCTAAAAGGCAGAAATTATACAAATGTATGAAGTTGGTAAGCTCGAAGGAAAAGTGTAATTTTATATGTATTTCATGTATTTTAAAATATAAAGTTTTATAGATGTATCTCTAAATATATCAATTATTTAAATAACATTCGTTCATCGAGAATCAGAGGACTCTGTTTTTCCTTACAGCGATTACGTACCTCTCATCGCCATTTTCCCCAAGATGTAGACGCATCTGCACCGTTAGGAGTGACGCCTTTTCTTAAGTTATGACGAAAATTATTTCATAACACTATTACGAGGTTGTTGGGTACATTTTTCTGTATCTCGTGGCCTAGTATAACTTCTTCAGGGAATGCAGGAGAAGGCATTGCCGTTTAAGGCCTTGGACCATTCGGCTTTTACAAATCGTAGGTTCAATGGACTGCTAGTGTTCCCAGGCAAGTAAATACCATTGTAAATGCCTTATTCATTTTTTTGTGGCTTTTAAAGACGTATTTAATTTTATCGTTGATACTCGTTCTAGATTCAGTAGCTTACAAATGGGGTGGGGGGACGGGTGCCAGATATCTTGCAGTGCCAAAACCATATGCGCCAAAGTTATTTAGGGGCCAGAATCTCCTTTTGGCCTTGATCGTCGACCCGGGCGCCAGTTACTCTTAATACAACACTGACTGGACTACTTTAGTTTTGTTATTATTTCCAAGTATCTTCGGGGTAGTCGACTCGTTTTTCCTCTCATTTATTTATTGCGTTGCCATACCCACCCCGTCGAGTTAGTGTTGAAATACAATTTTGAGCAGTGGTCTGTCTGTCTCTCTCTCTCTCTGGGATTTTGTGTTTGCTACTTGAATTATGGTTTTAGCTGCGTTTTCTTCTTTGTCAGTTGTGAAGTCAACGGCATTTTTAGTTCTTTGGGCTTTTTTTTATTATAAATATTTAGTCGTTACTTGACATTCTTTATTAAACCACAGCATGGATGGTTTGTCAATTGATCCTTTTATTTGGGGTATTGCAGCTTTTGCTAATATGACTAGGGTTTCGATTAGGTTGTCATTAAGGATGTCGGTGTCCTGATTGTATATTAGTCTGATGCCGATTGTTTCCCCTAAGCTGTTTCCAGTTTGCTTGTTCGCAGCCCACCTTGACGGGAGTGACGTATCGATAGGAGGTGGTAGTGGTGGTGGCTTTGTGTTGTACTTTTATGGAAAAGTGGTCGCTCCCTTAGTATCAGTATCATCGACTTGCAATCGTTTATTTATGCTATTTTGGGTGCACAAAGTGACAGGTCTGTATCTGAGTTTAACCTGTAATATGGTCGATACTGGTGTTGGAGCCGCGCTATTTATGATGACCATGCTGTATGTTTAGGCCATTTTTCGATAGTCATGCCTCTTTAGTCAGCTTTATACTTCTCTATAGTTCTTTGTGGGCTTTGAAATTCCCGCATATTATTACACATTCGTCGAGGTTATTTGTTATTTTAGTTACGTCTTCCATTGTAGAATTGTATACATCAGTTCTTTCATATATGGTGAAGATGACTACAGTGAGATTCTGTATGTGGATTTTAATTGCTTCAATTTCCAGGTCGCATGGCTCTTAGCGGTGAGGAAGCCATGTTTTAGATATTTTGTATCATATCCTATAATATTACGGACCCTTGTAATGCCGTTCGGGTTTGTTTCATGAAGACATTTTATATCTGGCAGTTTCGTAGATGCTAGCAGTTTAATATTTATTTAGTCGGCGTTGGCTTCTAGTCCGCGCACGTTCCATTGCCACAAATTGAAAGACTTTGGCTTTGATGTCTTTTGGAGGAAAATCAGTACCCTTTTGAAATTTTGCCACTTCCCCCAACATTTGACCTGATCCGGCCCCGGACTGGTAATATTAGTACCGCCACGAGATGAGAACTAATTCTTAATAACAATATATAGAGCCACCCCAATTTAATAACCGTAAGAATCGCTATGTCAAAAATACATTGCTCTCCCATTTTTACTTAACCTAATGAACCTAAGATTCGCAATGTCAAAGAGACAGAAGGAAGGTCAAGCAACGGGGGAATATAAATTAGATAAACAAATAGAACCCACACTTTAAACATAATAACCCTAATTATAGTTCATCGAGCAGTCAATATAGACCCAAAATGGCCACAATGCAGAAATAAAAAACGATAAAGATGAAAACGTATAAATAAATCAGACCCGAGCGAGAGGGGACTAGTACTAGTACCGCCACGTTGAGAAATAGTTCTTAATAATAACTAAGACCACCACCCTCCAAGATTCTCTATATCGAAGAGATATACTGAAGATCAAGCGAACAGGGTAATGGATATAATAATAATAATAATAATAATAATAATGAAAATAATGAAAATTAAATTAGCTATCAAAAAAAGGAAACACAATAAAAACACAAAGATAAGACATAATGACCCCCCAACTTTTGGTACTCAGGGATAACTACAAGAAGAAAAATATCAAGAAAATTAAGAAAAGCCTATTAAAAATTAATAAGATGAATAATACAAATGAACAGTAACGAGAAGGAAACACAGATAACAATAACGCTGGAAAAAGAGGCAAACAAGGCGACAAAGAACATAAATAACGAAGATCAATACGGATAAATCACAAGTCTAGAGGCCACCAGGGAAGAGAATAACGAAGCTATTGGGGAGACAAAAATGAACCCCACAAGGGAAGAAGATGGGAGATGACAACTAATAACGAAAACAGAATGAACATCGGGAAAGACAACACCAAGTAAAAAGATGAGTCTAAAGTCTATCTTAGGAATAAAGCAAAAGGAAATTGCCATCCCAAATACTCTACCCAAAAGAAGAAAAAAGTGCAATGCCCAAACCCCATACATGGGAAATAATCTACCCATCCCCCACCTTGGAACCCAAGTGAATCATACTTATCTACAATTCACGCATAGTATAGCACACATAACATGGCACCCAGGAAAGAAAATATACATCTATAGCTTACACACCTTATGTCACCCACATGCAAAACATAGCAGTACATGTACCGCCCCTACCCCACTTTAAACAAATATGGCAAACACAACACAATCATCAAATAGGACTTTCGTTCTCACCCAAGAACGCCCTCTCTAGGCGAAAATTAGGGCCCTGAAAAGACTAACCGGATCAGCATGCTGGTGTCGTGAAGTAACGGCGACGCGAAAACCAAATAAAGATCATAAAAATCATGCGGTCAACATGAGTTATCTTCATTGGTAATGTTTTGGTAAACAAGTACATTAAAACAAACTGACCGATAGGAAAATTTAAAACTCACTGCTATCATATACGCTAGACAAGGTTCCGATATGATAAATTATGCAGATAGGGTTATCATATCAGAACCTTGGTTAGCGAAGATGCTCAGTTATTGGATCAGGGCATGTAACCACTGCATTGTTCGATGTTAGGATAAGGAGTGACGACGCAATATAGACGAATGGGCATAGATTTGGCACAACAACCAGCTGGAAGGCGGAAGGAGGCAATGAAGACTAAGAGTGATTTTAAACGGACTTGCATGCCGACAGGCGCAAAGCAACCTTAATTGAAAGCAGCAGAAGGGAAAGACTATGCAACCACACTGTTTCAGTTCAAAGAAAAAGAGTGGTAAACAGGTGTTTTGGATGAGTGTGCATGCAGCAAGAGATTACAAATATGGATTTATTTTCACCAAGATTTGTTAAGATTACAGTTTTGTCCCTAAAATATCGTTTTCTGTTGGAAGCCTTATTGTTCCTAACAGTTGGACTGACAATTATGATAAGATAAAAAAAAAATATTTCATATATCGATTTAAATGAAATCTAGTACAAAATTTGTCTATTCGCAAATTTGTAACACCATATATAATCATACCGTGAAGATCATTTAGGTACATTTACTAACTGCATAATGGAACGCCAGGTTGTCAAACGTGCAAGTCTCTAGAAGAGGAAACAGTTTAATCGATACTTCTAAATATTCATACGTGCATCAGAAACAAGATAAATATACATTGCGTGTGCATATACGTCTCTTTTTCTGCCTATATATCTGAATACTCATTGTTGATCACATACGTTTCTTTACTCCATCTGTATCAGCTATATCAATAACGATTTCTCTTGTCATATAATCATAAAAGAATGAAGTCCGTTTTGTACTTATCACTTGCATAATTAGGCATAGATCAAAGAAGTCGTGTAGTACTGGAAGCAGATATCCTATATTTGCACTTTTGATCATCTGGAATGATTTTCAACGATAAACCCAGAGGAAGGGCAAAACTATAAAACTATCCAACGGGCAGAGAGCTGTTAGTCACGGAAAAATCGAGTAGAATCCTAAATTTCTTTGAATATACAATAAGCTGAATAGCTTCTGTAACAATGTTGTATGCATTAGCTGACCCTGATCTGAACTTTCCTAGTCATTCGTTAATTACCCGTTGTAAATGTAATAATGACAGCCTAGATGTTACAGCTTGTTAAGTGTTGATCAGGTTGTATAATACTTAGAGAGTGGGTAATAGAAAAAAGATTTTTTTCTCTTTACTTTTCTGTCCTGTTGATCAAGAGTTATACATTTTCTATTACATTTGTTTAGTTAAATTTAGTTATATTTATTCTAGGACGTGCAAAGCTTGAGGAAGTTCTCAGCGGTTTTCTCCTTTTCGATGACACTCATTGCCAATATAAACATTACCACAAATTACAACTGCACTAATACGTACTCACTAGTTACCAGTTTATCAGAAGGTTTGTTAACCATCATCAAGGTTAGGTTGCTTGGGTTTATCTGAAGTGACTTATATGGATGTTTACGCAAATGAAGAACGGCATAAATGGAATGAATACTGTAAAATGAATAGTTCATGTATGTAATTTAATGTTGTAAGGGGTTTTTGTTACATTAGAATGTTTCTGAAAGACGAAGAAATGGGCCGCTTAAAGCACTTTCATCAATAAATGTATTGCATATTATAAATTGTAGAAGTTTCCCAGTTTGTTATATTCAGTTATTACTAGTAATGGAAGTTATCTACTTTAGTAGCCACACTTTTTCCACCAGGGGTCTCAAACTCCAACCACCCTGAGGACATTTTCGCTGGCCCATGTCCTGCACTACCTTGGTTATCTCTCGACATCTTGTGACACCAATTGTTTTTCGGTCACAATACGCTGGCCGCGTCTTTGGAATTCCTGCTTTACTATCATTTATTAATTTTCGTTTGTTTGTATAGAGGAAAACCACTCAGAATGCGTCCCCTTCCTCCAACTCTCCACTTAGGGAGCAGAGGAACGGTCATCAATAGTAAGAAATTGACACCCCCGGCTGGGTGTACTGGTTCTTACCCGCTTCACGCTCAGAAGGGGACTCTATATCTCCTCCTCATGGTTTTCGCTCTCGTCAATTTTACCCGACGACCTGGCGCATCATACTATAGAAATGATCCCTAAGAGTATGATCTTAACAATTTAATGATTTTCACCAGACTATATCAAATAATTTCCTGATTTTTCAAGGTGTTTCAAAAATAGAGTTATCAATTTATTTCGTGTTGTTTTACACATACTCTAATAAATCGTCATTTTCCAAAAATTCATTGTTGATAACGACATTTGTAAAGTTAAACACATCATGTTTCTGCACTTGCCTTTGAAATGGTAACGATAATGAGCAAATATTACGAATGACAATTGTTTCATGGTGAACGTAAGGGACTTAACTCTTAACAAATTAAAGATAGCATGGTTAGACGTCATATTTTATTATATCGGGATAACTAGCATTTAATCTATAGCAGGTGATTAGTAGTACTGATAGTATATAAATGGCTGCGTTATTGATCAGAAGGGCGGACGGTGTTATTTATTTCTGTGACGCTGTAGGCAAAGTTTTTGAGAACGAGTTCGTTGAGGTTGCTTTTCGCCTCGGTGTCAACTTTTTCATTTCCCGGAATTAGGATGTGGGAAGGGATCAACTTTTCATCGAGTTCAATTTTAAAAGAAATGGAATTGCCATATTTGTTTACGTTTATATCTGGCCTGAGTTATCATATTGGGTGTGCTTTTTTTTTTATTCGTCGGATACCAAGGATTGTAGGAAGGCTGCGCGAATCGCTCCCTGAATGAGCTTGCATCATTAACGTGTGCGGTCGTTTAACCATGGGGGATAGAGCCAGCACTTAACAAGATTTTACCCTTAATTAATGTGCCTTAAAGAGCACCCATTTCGGGGATCTCTTTGTGCGCACCGTGAACTGTTTATTTGCTGGGAAACAGGAGAAACTACACGACCATTTCTGTATGCATCACATGTTTACGATTTGACATGTCTGGACTTGGTGCGGGAGGTGAGTTGCCGGAAGATGGCACTGTTGTGTTGGATAAAGGCCCAAGTGATTCAGGGTGAACTTTGGATGTTTGTGGCCAAAATGAAGTTTCGTCTAGCATTTAACTAAATGTGATAGTTAAGTTTGACTCTTAACAGTTTCATGAGGAGGGAGATGGCCCAAAAGTTAGCCCCTCCAAGGTTGCGGAACAAGTTGACATCTCGATTGTACCGTTTTATGAGTTCTTTGATGTTGGTCGCGATTTGCACTTCACTGAGTAACATACCTAAGAAAGTCTCTTATTTTTCGAACTTTTCGGGATTTTGTCTGTGTCCCAGATTTTCTTATTAAGGTCAATTACTATATTAGGTCAGAATTTTTGAGTAAAAGTATTAAGATTGAAGTTTTCTATAAATTGTATTAAAAGTAATTTTTCATTAAATTATATTGAAAGTAATTTCCCACTAAAATATATTGAGATTAATTTGATCTATTTCTGTACTACTACTGTATACTATTTTAATAAAGATTTTGCTTTTACAAGCAAGTGCAAAACCCCATAAAATACATTTCTCTAGTATCCAAAGGTCAGCAAATTTTAGACTTGGTGGGAAGCTGCTGAACAGGTAAATTTCTAATTTCCTACTGGATTAGCACGCTAGATGATTCACGCGTTTCCCGTGGGAAAGGACGAGAGCCTTGTTCTGATTCGAAATGGACGTACAGAAGTACTGCGTATAAATTCAGAGCAAGCTTGCGCAAAATCAATTCCTCTATCGAGAATTAGAGGACTCTTTCTTTTCTTACAAGTAAGAATCGTCTGTGTTCGTAAACTTCTTTAAAGTATAAGGACTTTTTAATGTTGACATTTTCACGACAAATTTCAATCTAGTCTTGATATTTGTGTAACATTTTTGTGAGTTCTTTCTATTTTATATTATAATGTAATGGAATGTTTAATCGTTTCAAAGAATTTATATTCGTTTGTGTTTATGGTATATACCATCGGAAATGACGAATTCGCTACAAACTTCATGTTTAGATTTAATTTGGAAATAAAAGACTTTTGAAGTAATAAAAGAATGATGTTTCAGTAACCTATTCCAAATTAGTATTCTATGTTAAATTTAGGAAAATACATTTATTCAAAACGATTGTTGCATTATATCACAGCTATTGAATTGTATACTCTTTGGCTATCATGAATTTAGTCGAGATCTAATTAGCTGTATTGTATTCTAAAAGGCAGAAATTATACAAATGTATGAAGTTGGTAAGCTCGAAGGAAAAGTGTAATTTTATATGTATTTCATGTATTTTAAAATATAAAGTTTTATAGATGTATCTCTAAATATATCAATTATTTAAATAACATTCGTTCATCGAGAATCAGAGGACTCTGTTTTTCCTTACAGCGATTACGTACCTCTCATCGCCATTTTCCCCAAGATGTAGACGCATCTGCACCGTTAGGAGTGACGCCTTTTCTTAAGTTATGACGAAAATTATTTCATAACACTATTACGAGGTTGTTGGGTACATTTTTCTGTATCTCGTGGCCTAGTATAACTTCTTCAGGGAATGTAGGAGAAGGCATTGCCGTTTAAGGCCTTGGACCATTCGGCTTTTACAAATCGTAGGTTCAATGGACTGCTAGTGTTCCCAGACAAGTAAATACCATTGTAAATGCCTTATTCATTTTTTTGTGCCTTTTAAAGACGTATTTAATTTTATCGTTGATACTCGTTCTAGATTCAGTAGCTTACAAATGAGGGGGGGGGGGGACGGGTGCCAGATATCTTGCAGTGCCAAAACCATATGCGCCAAAGTTATTTAGGGGCCAGAATCTCCTTTTGGCCTTGATCGTCGACCCGGGCGCCAGTTACTCTTAATACAACACTGATTGGACTACTTTAGTTTTGTTATTATTTCCAAGTATCTTCGGGGTAGTCGACTCGTTTTTCCTCTCATTTATTTATTGCGTTGCCATACCCACCCCGTCGAGTTAGTGTTGAAATACAATTTTGAGCAGTGGTCTGTCTCTCTCTCTCTCTCTCTCTCTGGGATTTTGTGTTTGCTACTTGAATTATGGTTTAAGCTGCGTTTTCTTCTTTGTCAGTTGTGAAGTCAACGGCATTTTTAGTTCTTTGGGCTTATTTTTTATATAAATATTTAGTCGTTACATGACATTCTTTATTAAACCACAGCATGGATGGTTTGTCAATTGACCCTTTTATTTGGGGTATTGCAGCTTTTGCTAATATAACTAAGGTTTCGATTAGGTTGTCATTAAGGATGTCGGTGTCCTGATTGTATATTAGTCTGATGCCGATTGTTTCCCCTAAGCTGTTTCCAGTTTGCTTGTTCGCAGCCCACCTTGACGGGAGTGACGTATCGATAGGAGGTGGTAGTGGTGGTGGCTTTGTGTTGTACTTTTATGGAAAAGTGGTCGCTCCCTTAGTATCAGTATCATCGACTTGCAATCGTTTATTTATGCTATTTTGGGTGCACAAAGTGACAGGTCTGTATCTGAGTTTAACCTGTAATATGGTCGATACTGGTGTTGGAGCCGCGCTATTTATGATGACCATGCTGTATGTTTAGGCCATTTTTCGATAGTCATGCCTCTTTAGTCAGCTTTATACTTCTCTATAGTTCTTTGTGGGTTTTGAAATTCCCGCATATTATTACACATTCGTCGAGATTATTTGTTATTTTAGTTACGTCTTCCATTGTAGAATTGTATACATCAGTTCTTTCATATATGGTGAAGATGACTACAGTGAGATTCTGTGTGTGGATTTTAATTGCTTCAATTTCCAGGTCGCATGGCTCTTAGCGGTGAGGAAGCCATGTTTTAGATATTTTGTATCATATCCTATAATATTACGGACCCTTGTAATGCCGTTCGGGTTTGTTTCATGAAGACATTTTATATCTGGCAGTTTCGTAGATTCTAGCAGTTTAATATTTATTTAGTCGGCGTTGGCTTCTAGTCCGCGCACGTTCCATTGCCACAAATTGAAAGACTTTGGCTTTGATGTCTTTTGGAGGAAAATCAGTACCCTTTTGAAATTTTGCCACTTCCCCCAACACTTGACCTGATCCGGCCCCGGACTGGTAATATTAGTACCGCCACGAGATGAGAACTAATTCTTAATAACAATATATAGAGCCACCCCAATTTAATAACCGTAAGAATCGCTATGTCAAAAATACAGACCTCTCCCATTTTTACTTAACCTAATGAACCTAAGATTCGCAATGTCAAAGAGACAGAACGAAGGTCAAGAAACGGGGGGAATATAAATTAGATAAACAAATAGAACCCACACTTTAAACATAATAACCCAAATTATAGTTCATCGAGCAGTCAATATAGACCCAAAATGGCCACAATGCAGAAATAAAAAACGATAAAGATGAAAACGTATAAATAAATCAGACCCGAGCGAGAGGGGACTAGTACTAGTACCGCCACGTTGAGAAATAGTTCTTAATAATAACTAAGACCACCACCCTCCAAGATTCTCTATATCGAAGAGATATACTGAAGATCAAGCGAACAGGGTAATGGATATAATAATAATAATAATAATAATAATAATAATGAAAATAATGAAAATTAAATTAGCTATCAAAAAAAAGGAAACACAATAAAAACACAAAGATAAGACATAATGACCCCCCAACTTTTGGTACTCAGGGATAACTACAAGAAGAAAAATATCAAGAAAATTAAGAAAAGCCTATTAAAAATTAATAAGATGAATAATACAAATGAACAGTAACGAGAAGGAAACACAGATAACAATAACGCTGGAAAAAGAGGCAAACAAGGCGACAAAGAACATAAATAACGAAGATCAATACGGATAAATCACAAGTCTAGAGGCCACCAGGGAAGAGAATAACGAAGCTATTGGGGAGACAAAAATGAACCCCACAAGGGAAGAAGATGGGAGATGACAACTAATAACGAAAACAGAATGAACATCGGGAAAGACAACACCAAGTAAAAAGATGAGTCTAAAGTCTATCTTAGGAATAAAGCAAAAGGAAATTGCCATCCCAAATACTCTACCCAAAAGAAGAAAAAAGTGCAATGCCCAAACCCCATACATGGGAAATAATCTACCCATCCCCCACCTTGGAACCCAAGTGAATCATACTTATCTACAATTCACGCATAGTATAGCACACATAACATGGCACCCAGGAAAGAAAATATACATCTATAGCTTACACACCTTATGTCACCCACATGCAAAACATAGCAGTACATGTACCGCCCCTACCCCACTTTAAACAAATATGGCAAACACAACACAATCATCAAATAGGACTTTCGTTCTCACCCAAGAACGCCCTCTCTAGGCGAAAATTAGGGCCCTGAAAAGACTAACCGGATCAGCATGCTGGTGTCGTGAAGTAACGGCGACGCGAAAACCAAATAAAGATCATAAAAATCATGCGGTCAACATGAGTCATCTTCATTGGTAATGTTTTGGTAAACAAGTACATTAAAACAAACTGACCGATAGGAAAATTTAAAACTCACTGCTATCATATACGCTAGACAAGGTTCCGATATGATAAATTATGCAGATAGGGTTATCATATCAGAACCTTGGTTAGCGAAGATGCTCAGTTATTGGATCAGGGCATGTAACCACTGCATTGTTCGATGTTAGGATAAGGAGTGACGACGCAATATAGACGAATGGGCATAGATTTGGCATAACAACCAGCTGGAAGGCGGAAGGAGGCAATGAAGACTAAGAGTGATTTTAAACGGACTTGCATGCCGACAGGCGCAAAGCAACCTTAATTGAAAGCAGCAGAAGGGAAAGACTATGCAACCACACTGTTTCAGTTCAAAGAAAAAGAGTGGTAAACAGGTGTTTTGGATGAGTGTGCATGCAGCAAGAGATTACAAATATGGATTTATTTTCACCAAGATTTGTTAAGATTACAGTTTTGTCCCTAAAATATCGTTTTCTGTTGGAAGCCTTATTGTTCCTAACAGTTGGACTGACAATTATGATAAGATAAAAAAAAAAATATTTCATATATCGATTTAAATGAACTCTAGTACAAAATTTGTCTATTCGCAAATTTGTAACACCATATATAATCATACCGTGAAGATCATTTAGGTACATTTACTAACTGCATAATGGAACGCCAGGTTGTCAAACGTGCAAGTCTCTAGAAGAGGAAACAGTTTAATCGATACTTCTAAATATTCATACGTGCATCAGAAACAAGATAAATATACATTGCGTGTGCATATACGTCTCTTTTTCTGCCTATATATCTGAATACTCATTGTTGATCACATACGTTTCTTTACTCCATCTGTATCAGCTATATCAATAACGATTTCTCTTGTCATATAATCATAAAAGAATGAAGTCCGTTTTGTACTTATCACTTGCATAATTAGGCATAGATCAAAGAAGTCGTGTAGTACTGGAAGCAGATATCCTATATTTGCACTTTTGATCATCTGGAATGATTTTCAACGATAAACCCAGAGGAAGGGCAAAACTATAAAACTATCCAACGGGCAGAGAGCTGTTAGTCACGGAAAAATCGAGTAGAATCCTAAATTTCTTTGAATATACAATAAGCTGAATAGCTTCTGTAACAATGTTGTATGCATTAGCTGACCCTGATCTGAACTTTCCTAGTCATTCGTTAATTACCCGTTGTAAATGTAATAATGACAGCCTAGATGTTACAGCTTGTTAAGTGTTGATCAGGTTGTATAATACTTAGAGAGTGGGTAATAGAAAAAAGATTTTTTTCTCTTTACTTTTCTGTCCTGTTGATCAAGAGTTATACATTTTCTATTACATTTGTTTAGTTAAATTTAGTTATATTTATTCTAGGACGTGCAAAGCTTGAGGAAGTTCTCAGCGGTTTTCTCCTTTTCGATGACACTCATTGCCAATATAAACATTACCACAAATTACAACTGCACTAATACGTACTCACTAGTTACCAGTTTATCAGAAGGTTTGTTAACCATCATCAAGGTTAGGTCGCTTGGGTTTATCTGAAGTGACTTATATGGATGTTTACGCAAATGAAGAACGGCATAAATGGAATGAATACTGTAAAATGAATAGTTCATGTATGTAATTTAATGTTGTAAGGGGTTTTTGTTACATTAGAATGTTTCTGAAAGACGAAGAAATGGGCCGCTTAAAGCACTTTCATCAATAAATGTATTGCATATTATAAATTGTAGAAGTTTCCCAGTTTGTTATATTCAGTTATTACTAGTAATGGAAGTTATCTACTTTAGTAGCCACACTTTTTACACCAAGGGTCTCAAACTCCAACCACCCTGAGGACATTTTCGCTGGCCCATGTCCTGCACTACCTTGGTTATCTCTCGACATCTTGTGACACCAATTGTTTTTCGGTCACAATACGCTGGCCGCGTCTTTGGAATTCCTGCTTTACTATCATTTATTAATTTTCGTTTGTTTGTATAGAGGAAAACCACTCAGAATGCGTCCCCTTCCTCCAACTCTCCACTTAGGGAGCAGAGGAACGGTCATCAATAGTAAGAACTTGACACCCCCGGCTGGGTGTACTGGTTCTTACCCGCTTCACGCTCAGAAGGGGACGCTATATCTCCTCCTCATGGTTTTCGCTCTCGTCAGTTTTACCCGACGACCTGGCGCATCATACTATAGAAATGATCCCTAAGAGTATGATCTTAACAATTTAATGATTTTCACCAGACTATATCAAATAATTTCCTGATTTTTCAAGGTGTTTCAAAAATAGAGTTATCAATTTATTTCGTGTTGTTTTACACATACTCTAATAAATCGTCATTTTCCAAAAATTCATTGTTGATAACGACATTTGTAAAGTTAAACACATCATGTTTCTGCACTTGCCTTTGAAATGGTAACGATAATGAGCAAATATTACGAATGACAATTGTTTCATGGTGAACGTAAGGGACTTAACTCTTAACAAATTAAAGATAGCATGGTTAGACGTCATATTTTATTATATCGGGATAACTAGCATTTAATCTATAGCAGGTGATTAGTAGTACTGATAGTATATAAATGGCTGCGTTATTGATCAGAAGGGCGGACGGTGTTATTTATTTCTGTGACGCTGTAGGCAAAGTTTTTGAGAACGAGTTCGTTGAGGTTGCTTTTCGCCTCGGTGTCAACTTTTTCATTTCCCGGAATTAGGATGTGGGAAGGGATCAACTTTTCATCGAGTTCAATTTTAAAAGAAATGGAATTGCCATATTTGTTTACGTTTATATCTGGCCTGAGTTATCATATTGGGTGTGCTTTTTTTTTTATTCGTCGGATACCAAGGATTGTAGGAAGGCTGCGCGAATCGCTCCCTGAATGAGCTTGCATCATTAACGTGTGCGGTCGTTTAACCATGGGGGATAGAGCCAGCACTTAACAAGATTTTACCCTTAATTAATGTGCCTTAAAGAGCACCCATTTCGGGGATCTCTTTGTGCGCACTTTGAACTGTTTATTTACTGGGAAACAGGAGAAACTACACGACCATTTCTGTATGCATCACATGTTTACGATTTGACATGTCTGGACTTGGTGCGGGAGGTGAGTTGCCGGAAGATGGCACTGTTGTGTTGGATAAAGGCCCAAGTGATTCAGGGTGAACTTTGGATGTTTGTGGCCAAAATGAAGTTTCGTCTAGCATTTAACTAAATGTGATAGTTAAGTTTGACTCTTAACAGTTTCATGAGGAGGGAGATGGCCCAAAAGTTAGCCCCTCCAAGGTTGCGGAACAAGTTGACATCTCGATTGTACCGTTTTATGAGTTCTTTGATGTTGGTCGCGATTTGCACTTCACTGAGTAACATACCTAAGAAAGTCTCTTATTTTTCGAACTTTTCGGGATTTTGTCTGTGTCCCAGATTTTCTTATTAAGGTCAATTACTATATTAGGTCAGAATTTTTGAGTAAAAGTATTAAGATTGAAGTTTTCTATAAATTGTATTAAAAGTAATTTTTCATTAAATTATATTGAAAGTAATTTCCCACTAAAATATATTGAGATTAATTTGATCTATTTCTGTACTACTACTGTATACTATTTTAATAAAGATTTTGCTTTTACAAGCAAGTGCAAAACCCCATAAAATACATTTCTCTAGTATCCAAAGGTCAGCAAATTTTAGACTTGGTGGGAAGCTGCTGAACAGGTAAATTTCTAATTTCCTAATGGATTAGCACGCTAGATGATTCACGCGTTTCCCGTGGGAAAGGACGAGAGCCTTGTTCTGATTCGAAATGGACGTACAGAAGTACTGCGTATAAATTCAGAGCAAGCTTGCGCAAAATCAATTCCTCTATCGAGAATTAGAGGACTCTTTCTTTTCTTACAAGTAAGAATCGTCTGTGTTCGTAAACTTCTTTAAAGTATAAGGACTTTTTAATGTTGACATTTTCACGACAAATTTCAATCTAGTCTTGATATTTGTGTAACATTTTTGTGAGTTCTTTCTATTTTATATTATAATGTAATGGAATGTTTAATCGTTTCAAAGAATTTATATTCGTTTGTGTTTATGGTATATACCATCGGAAATGACGAATTCGCTACAAACTTCATGTTTAGATTTAATTTGGAAATAAAAGACTTTTGAAGTAATAAAAGAATGATGTTTCAGTAACCTATTCCAAATTAGTATTCTATGTTAAATTTAGGAAAATACATTTATTCAAAACGATTGTTGCATTATATCACAGCTATTGAATTGTATACTCTTTGGCTATCATGAATTTAGTCGAGATCTAATTAGCTGTATTGTATTCTAAAAGGCAGAAATTATACAAATGTATGAAGTTGGTAAGCTCGAAGGAAAAGTGTAATTTTATATGTATTTCATGTATTTTAAAATATAAAGTTTTATAGATGTATCTCTAAATATATCAATTATTTAAATAACATTCGTTCATCGAGAATCAGAGGACTCTGTTTTTCCTTACAGCGATTACGTACCTCTCATCGCCATTTTCCCCAAGATGTAGACGCATCTGCACCGTTAGGAGTGACGCCTTTTCTTAAGTTATGACGAAAATTATTTCATAACACTATTACGAGGTTGTTGGGTACATTTTTCTGTATCTCGTGGCCTAGTATAACTTCTTCAGGGAATGTAGGAGAAGGCATTGCCGTTTAAGGCCTTGGACCATTCGGCTTTTACAAATCGTAGGTTCAATGGACTGCTAGTGTTCCCAGACAAGTAAATACCATTGTAAATGCCTTATTCATTTTTTTGTGCCTTTTAAAGACGTATTTAATTTTATCGTTGATACTCGTTCTAGATTCAGTAGCTTACAAATGAGGGGGGGGGGACGGGTGCCAGATATCTTGCAGTGCCAAAACCATATGCGCCAAAGTTATTTAGGGGCCAGAATCTCCTTTTGGCCTTGATCGTCGACCCGGGCGCCAGTTACTCTTAATACAACACTGATTGGACTACTTTAGTTTTGTTATTATTTCCAAGTATCTTCGGGGTAGTCGACTCGTTTTTCCTCTCATTTATTTATTGCGTTGCCATACCCACCCCGTCGAGTTAGTGTTGAAATACAATTTTGAGCAGTGGTCTGTCTCTCTCTCTCTCTCTCTCTCTCTGGGATTTTGTGTTTGCTACTTGAATTATGGTTTAAGCTGCGTTTTCTTCTTTGTCAGTTGTGAAGTCAACGGCATTTTTAGTTCTTTGGGCTTATTTTTTATATAAATATTTAGTCGTTACATGACATTCTTTATTAAACCACAGCATGGATGGTTTGTCAATTGACCCTTTTATTTGGGGTATTGCAGCTTTTGCTAATATAACTAAGGTTTCGATTAGGTTGTCATTAAGGATGTCGGTGTCCTGATTGTATATTAGTCTGATGCCGATTGTTTCCCCTAAGCTGTTTCCAGTTTGCTTGTTCGCAGCCCACCTTGACGGGAGTGACGTATCGATAGGAGGTGGTAGTGGTGGTGGCTTTGTGTTGTACTTTTATGGAAAAGTGGTCGCTCCCTTAGTATCAGTATCATCGACTTGCAATCGTTTATTTATGCTATTTTGGGTGCACAAAGTGACAGGTCTGTATCTGAGTTTAACCTGTAATATGGTCGATACTGGTGTTGGAGCCGCGCTATTTATGATGACCATGCTGTATGTTTAGGCCATTTTTCGATAGTCATGCCTCTTTAGTCAGCTTTATACTTCTCTATAGTTCTTTGTGGGTTTTGAAATTCCCGCATATTATTACACATTCGTCGAGATTATTTGTTATTTTAGTTACGTCTTCCATTGTAGAATTGTATACATCAGTTCTTTCATATATGGTGAAGATGACTACAGTGAGATTCTGTGTGTGGATTTTAATTGCTTCAATTTCCAGGTCGCATGGCTCTTAGCGGTGAGGAAGCCATGTTTTAGATATTTTGTATCATATCCTATAATATTACGGACCCTTGTAATGCCGTTCGGGTTTGTTTCATGAAGACATTTTATATCTGGCAGTTTCGTAGATTCTAGCAGTTTAATATTTATTTAGTCGGCGTTGGCTTCTAGTCCGCGCACGTTCCATTGCCACAAATTGAAAGACTTTGGCTTTGATGTCTTTTGGAGGAAAATCAGTACCCTTTTGAAATTTTGCCACTTCCCCCAACACTTGACCTGATCCGGCCCCGGACTGGTAATATTAGTACCGCCACGAGATGAGAACTAATTCTTAATAACAATATATAGAGCCACCCCAATTTAATAACCGTAAGAATCGCTATGTCAAAAATACAGACCTCTCCCATTTTTACTTAACCTAATGAACCTAAGATTCGCAATGTCAAAGAGACAGAAGGAAGGTCAAGAAACGGGGGGAATATAAATTAGATAAACAAATAGAACCCACACTTTAAACATAATAACCCAAATTATAGTTCATCGAGCAGTCAATATAGACCCAAAATGGCCACAATGCAGAAATAAAAAACGATAAAGATGAAAACGTATAAATAAATCAGACCCGAGCGAGAGGGGACTAGTACTAGTACCGCCACGTTGAGAAATAGTTCTTAATAATAACTAAGACCACCACCCTCCAAGATTCTCTATATCGAAGAGATATACTGAAGATCAAGCGAACAGGGTAATGGATATAATAATAATAATAATAATAATGAAAATAATGAAAATTAAATTAGCTATCAAAAAAAAGGAAACACAATAAAAACACAAAGATAAGACATAATGACCCCCCAACTTTTGGTACTCAGGGATAACTACAAGAAGAAAAATATCAAGAAAATTAAGAAAAGCCTATTAAAAATTAATAAGATGAATAATACAAATGAACAGTAACGAGAAGGAAACACAGATAACAATAACGCTGGAAAAAGAGGCAAACAAGGCGACAAAGAACATAAATAACGAAGATCAATACGGATAAATCACAAGTCTAGAGGCCACCAGGGAAGAGAATAACGAAGCTATTGGGGAGACAAAAATGAACCCCACAAGGGAAGAAGATGGGAGATGACAACTAATAACGAAAACAGAATGAACATCGGGAAAGACAACACCAAGTAAAAAGATGAGTCTAAAGTCTATCTTAGGAATAAAGCAAAAGGAAATTGCCATCCCAAATACTCTACCCAAAAGAAGAAAAAAGTGCAATGCCCAAACCCCATACATGGGAAATAATCTACCCATCCCCCACCTTGGAACCCAAGTGAATCATACTTATCTACAATTCACGCATAGTATAGCACACATAACATGGCACCCAGGAAAGAAAATATACATCTATAGCTTACACACCTTATGTCACCCACATGCAAAACATAGCAGTACATGTACCGCCCCTACCCCACTTTAAACAAATATGGCAAACACAACACAATCATCAAATAGGACTTTCGTTCTCACCCAAGAACGCCCTCTCTAGGCGAAAATTAGGGCCCTGAAAAGACTAACCGGATCAGCATGCTGGTGTCGTGAAGTAACGGCGACGCGAAAACCAAATAAAGATCATAAAAATCATGCGGTCAACATGAGTCATCTTCATTGGTAATGTTTTGGTAAACAAGTACATTAAAACAAACTGACCGATAGGAAAATTTAAAACTCACTGCTATCATATACGCTAGACAAGGTTCCGATATGATAAATTATGCAGATAGGGTTATCATATCAGAACCTTGGTTAGCGAAGATGCTCAGTTATTGGATCAGGGCATGTAACCACTGCATTGTTCGATGTTAGGATAAGGAGTGACGACGCAATATAGACGAATGGGCATAGATTTGGCACAACAACCAGCTGGAAGGCGGAAGGAGGCAATGAAGACTAAGAGTGATTTTAAACGGACTTGCATGCCGACAGGCGCAAAGCAACCTTAATTGAAAGCAGCAGAAGGGAAAGACTATGCAACCACACTGTTTCAGTTCAAAGAAAAAGAGTGGTAAACAGGTGTTTTGGATGAGTGTGCATGCAGCAAGAGATTACAAATATGGATTTATTTTCACCAAGATTTGTTAAGATTACAGTTTTGTCCCTAAAATATCGTTTTCTGTTGGAAGCCTTATTGTTCCTAACAGTTGGACTGACAATTATGATAAGATAAAAAAAAAAATATTTCATATATCGATTTAAATGAACTCTAGTACAAAATTTGTCTATTCGCAAATTTGTAACACCATATATAATCATACCGTGAAGATCATTTAGGTACATTTACTAACTGCATAATGGAACGCCAGGTTGTCAAACGTGCAAGTCTCTAGAAGAGGAAACAGTTTAATCGATACTTCTAAATATTCATACGTGCATCAGAAACAAGATAAATATACATTGCGTGTGCATATACGTCTCTTTTTCTGCCTATATATCTGAATACTCATTGTTGATCACATGCGTTTCTTTACTCCATCTGTATCAGCTATATCAATAATGATTTCTCTTGTCATATAATCATAAAAGAATGAAGTCCGTTTTGTACTTATCACTTGCATAATTAGGCATAGATCAAAGAAGTCGTGTAGTACTGGAAGCAGATATCCTATATTTGCACTTTTGATCATCTGGAATGATTTTCAACGATAAACCCAGAGGAAGGGCAAAACTATAAAACTATCCAACGGGCAGAGAGCTGTTAGTCACGGAAAAATCGAGTAGAATCCTAAATTTCTTTGAATATACAATAAGCTGAATAGCTTCTGTAACAATGTTGTATGCATTAGCTGACCCTGATCTGAACTTTCCTAGTCATTCGTTAATTACCCGTTGTAAATGTAATAATGACAGCCTAGATGTTACAGCTTGTTAAGTGTTGATCAGGTTGTATAATACTTAGAGAGTGGGTAATAGAAAAAAGATTTTTTTCTCTTTACTTTTCTGTCCTGTTGATCAAGAGTTATACATTTTCTATTACATTTGTTTAGTTAAATTTAGTTATATTTATTCTAGCACGTGCAAAGCTTGAGGAAGTTCTCAGCGGTTTTCTCCTTTTCGATGACACTCATTGCCAATATAAACATTACCACAAATTACAACTGCACTAATACGTACTCACTAGTTACCAGTTTATCAGAAGGTTTGTTAACCATCATCAAGGTTAGGTTGCTTGGGTTTATCTGAAGTGACTTATATGGATGTTTACGCAAATGAAGAACGGCATAAATGGAATGAATACTGTAAAATGAATAGTTCATGTATGTAATTTAATGTTGTAAGGGGTTTTTGTTACATTAGAATGTTTCTGAAAGACGAAGAAATGGGCCGCTTAAAGCACTTTCATCAATAAATGTATTGCATATTATAAATTGTAGAAGTTTCCCAGTTTGTTATATTCAGTTATTACTAGTAATGGAAGTTATCTACTTTAGTAGCCACACTTTTTATACCAGGGGTCTCAAACTCCAACCACCCTGAGGACATTTTCGCTGGCCCATGTCCTGCACTACCTTGGTTATCTCTCGACATCTTGTGACACCAATTGTTTTTCGGTCACAATACGCTGGCCGCGTCTTTGGAATTCCTGCTTTACTATCATTTATTAATTTTCGTTTGTTTGTATAGAGGAAAACCACTTAGAATGCGTCCCCTTCCTCCAACTCTCCACTTAGGGAAGCAGAGGAACGGTCATCAATAGTAAGAACTTGACACCCCCGGCTGGGTGTAATGGTTCTTACCCGCTTCACGCTCAGAAGGGGACGCTATATCTCCTCCTCATGGTTTTCGCTCTCGTCAGTTTTACCCGACGACCTGGCGCATCATACTATAGAAATGACCCCTAAGAGTATGATCTTAACAATTTAATGATTTTCACCAGACTATATCAAATAATTTCCTGATTTTTCAAGGTGTTTCAAAAATAGAGTTATCAATTTATTTCGTGTTGTTTTACACATACTCTAATAAATCGTCATTTTCCAAAAATTCATTGTTGATAACGACATTTGTAAAGTTAAACACATCATGTTTCTGCACTTGCCTTTGAAATGGTAACGATAATGAGCAAATATTACGAATGACAATTGTTTCATGGTGAACGTAAGGGACTTAACTCTTAACAAATTAAAGATAGCATGGTTAGACGTCATATTTTATTATATCGGGATAACTAGCATTTAATCTATAGCAGGTGATTAGTAGTACTGATAGTATATAAATGGCTGCGTTATTGATCAGAAGGGCGGACGGTGTTATTTATTTCTGTGACGCTGTAGGCAAAGTTTTTGAGAACGAGTTCGTTGAGGTTGCTTTTCGCCTCGGTGTCAACTTTTTCATTTCCCGGAATTAGGATGTGGGAAGGGATCAACTTTTCATCGAGTTCAATTTTAAAAGAAATGGAATTGCCATATTTGTTTACGTTTATATCTGGCCTGAGTTATCATATTGGGTGTGCTTTTTTTTTTATTCGTCGGATACCAAGGATTGTAGGAAGGCTGCGCGAATCGCTCCCTGAATGAGCTTGCATCATTAACGTGTGCGGTCGTTTAACCATGGGGGATAGAGCCAGCACTTAACAAGATTTTACCCTTAATTAATGTGCCTTAAAGAGCACCCATTTCGGGGATCTCTTTGTGCGCACCGTGAACTGTTTATTTACTGGGACACAGGAGAAACTACACGACCATTTCTGTATGCATCACATGTTTACGATTTGACATGTCTGGACTTGGTGCGGGAGGTGAGTTGCCGGAAGATGGCACTGTTGTGTTGGATAAAGGCCCAAGTGATTCAGGGTGAACTTTGGATGTTTGTGGCCAAAATGAAGTTTCGTCTAGCATTTAACTAAATGTGATAGTTAAGTTTGACTCTTAACAGTTTCATGAGGAGGGAGATGGCCCAAAAGTTAGCCCCTCCAAGGTTGCGGAACAAGTTGACATCTCGATTGTACCGTTTTATGAGTTCTTTGATGTTGGTCGCGATTTGCACTTCACTGAGTAACATACCTAAGAAAGTCTCTTATTTTTCGAACTTTTCGGGATTTTGTCTGTGTCCCAGATTTTCTTATTAAGGTCAATTACTATATTAGGTCAGAATTTTTGAGTAAAAGTATTAAGATTGAAGTTTTCTATAAATTGTATTAAAAGTAATTTTTCATTAAATTATATTGAAAGTAATTTCCCACTAAAATATATTGAGATTAATTTGATCTATTTCTGTACTACTACTGTATACTATTTTAATAAAGATTTTGCTTTTACAAGCAAGTGCAAAACCCCATAAAATACATTTCTCTAGTATCCAAAGGTCAGCAAATTTTAGACTTGGTGGGAAGCTGCTGAACAGGTAAATTTCTAATTTCCTACTGGATTAGCACGCTAGATGATTCACGCGTTTCCCGTGGGAAAGGACGAGAGCCTTGTTCTGATTCGAAATGGACGTACAGAAGTACTGCGTATAAATTCAGAGCAAGCTTGCGCAAAATCAATTCCTCTATCGAGAATTAGAGGACTCTTTCTTTTCTTACAAGTAAGAATCGTCTGTGTTCGTAAACTTCTTTAAAGTATAAGGACTTTTTAATGTTGACATTTTCACGACAAATTTCAATCTAGTCTTGATATTTGTGTAACATTTTTGTGAGTTCTTTCTATTTTATATTATAATGTAATGGAATGTTTAATCGTTTCAAAGAATTTATATTCGTTTGTGTTTATGGTATATACCATCGGAAATGACGAATTCGCTACAAACTTCATGTTTAGATTTAATTTGGAAATAAAAGACTTTTGAAGTAATAAAAGAATGATGTTTCAGTAACCTATTCCAAATTAGTATTCTATGTTAAATTTAGGAAAATACATTTATTCAAAACGATTGTTGCATTATATCACAGCTATTGAATTGTATACTCTTTGGCTATCATGAATTTAGTCGAGATCTAATTAGCTGTATTGTATTCTAAAAGGCAGAAATTATACAAATGTATGAAGTTGGTAAGCTCGAAGGAAAAGTGTAATTTTATATGTATTTCATGTATTTTAAAATATAAAGTTTTATAGATGTATCTCTAAATATATCAATTATTTAAATAACATTCGTTCATCGAGAATCAGAGGACTCTGTTTTTCCTTACAGCGATTACGTACCTCTCATCGCCATTTTCCCCAAGATGTAGACGCATCTGCACCGTTAGGAGTGACGCCTTTTCTTAAGTTATGACGAAAATTATTTCATAACACTATTACGAGGTTGTTGGGTACATTTTTCTGTATCTCGTGGCCTAGTATAACTTCTTCAGGGAATGCAGGAGAAGGCATTGCCGTTTAAGGCCTTGGACCATTCGGCTTTTACAAATCGTAGGTTCAATGGACTGCTAGTGTTCCCAGGCAAGTAAATACCATTGTAAATGCCTTATTCATTTTTTTGTGGCTTTTAAAGACGTATTTAATTTTATCGTTGATACTCGTTCTAGATTCAGTAGCTTACAAATGGGGTGGGGGGACGGGTGCCAGATATCTTGCAGTGCCAAAACCATATGCGCCAAAGTTATTTAGGGGCCAGAATCTCCTTTTGGCCTTGATCGTCGACCCGGGCGCCAGTTACTCTTAATACAACACTGATTGGACTACTTTAGTTTTGTTATTATTTCCAAGTATCTTCGGGGTAGTCGACTCGTTTTTCCTCTCATTTATTTATTGCGTTGCCATACCCACCCCGTCGAGTTAGTGTTGAAATACAATTTTGAGCAGTGGTCTGTCTGTCTCTCTCTCTCTCTGGGATTTTGTGTTTGCTACTTGAATTATGGTTTTAGCTGCGTTTTCTTCTTTGTCAGTTGTGAAGTCAACGGCATTTTTAGTTCTTTGGGCTTTTTTTTATTATAAATATTTAGTCGTTACTTGACATTCTTTATTAAACCACAGCATGGATGGTTTGTCAATTGATCCTTTTATTTGGGGTATTGCAGCTTTTGCTAATATGACTAGGGTTTCGATTAGGTTGTCATTAAGGATGTCGGTGTCCTGATTGTATATTAGTCTGATGCCGATTGTTTCCCCTAAGCTGTTTCCAGTTTGCTTGTTCGCAGCCCACCTTGACGGGAGTGACGTATCGATAGGAGGTGGTAGTGGTGGTGGCTTTGTGTTGTACTTTTATGGAAAAGTGGTCGCTCCCTTAGTATCAGTATCATCGACTTGCAATCGTTTATTTATGCTATTTTGGGTGCACAAAGTGACAGGTCTGTATCTGAGTTTAACCTGTAATATGGTCGATACTGGTGTTGGAGCCGCGCTATTTATGATGACCATGCTGTATGTTTAGGCCATTTTTCGATAGTCATGCCTCTTTAGTCAGCTTTATACTTCTCTATAGTTCTTTGTGGGCTTTGAAATTCCCGCATATTATTACACATTCGTCGAGGTTATTTGTTATTTTAGTTACGTCTTCCATTGTAGAATTGTATACATCAGTTCTTTCATATATGGTGAAGATGACTACAGTGAGATTCTGTATGTGGATTTTAATTGCTTCAATTTCCAGGTCGCATGGCTCTTAGCGGTGAGGAAGCCATGTTTTAGATATTTTGTATCATATCCTATAATATTACGGACCCTTGTAATGCCGTTCGGGTTTGTTTCATGAAGACATTTTATATCTGGCAGTTTCGTAGATGCTAGCAGTTTAATATTTATTTAGTCGGCGTTGGCTTCTAGTCCGCGCACGTTCCATTGCCACAAATTGAAAGACTTTGGCTTTGATGTCTTTTGGAGGAAAATCAGTACCCTTTTGAAATTTTGCCACTTCCCCCAACATTTGACCTGATCCGGCCCCGGACTGGTAATATTAGTACCGCCACGAGATGAGAACTAATTCTTAATAACAATATATAGAGCCACCCCAATTTAATAACCGTAAGAATCGCTATGTCAAAAATACATTGCTCTCCCATTTTTACTTAACCTAATGAACCTAAGATTCGCAATGTCAAAGAGACAGAAGGAAGGTCAAGCAACGGGGGAATATAAATTAGATAAACAAATAGAACCCACACTTTAAACATAATAACCCTAATTATAGTTCATCGAGCAGTCAATATAGACCCAAAATGGCCACAATGCAGAAATAAAAAACGATAAAGATGAAAACGTATAAATAAATCAGACCCGAGCGAGAGGGGACTAGTACTAGTACCGCCACGTTGAGAAATAGTTCTTAATAATAACTAAGACCACCACCCTCCAAGATTCTCTATATCGAAGAGATATACTGAAGATCAAGCGAACAGGGTAATGGATATAATAATAATAATAATAATAATAATAATGAAAATAATGAAAATTAAATTAGCTATCAAAAAAAGGAAACACAATAAAAACACAAAGATAAGACATAATGACCCCCCAACTTTTGGTACTCAGGGATAACTACAAGAAGAAAAATATCAAGAAAATTAAGAAAAGCCTATTAAAAATTAATAAGATGAATAATACAAATGAACAGTAACGAGAAGGAAACACAGATAACAATAACGCTGGAAAAAGAGGCAAACAAGGCGACAAAGAACATAAATAACGAAGATCAATACGGATAAATCACAAGTCTAGAGGCCACCAGGGAAGAGAATAACGAAGCTATTGGGGAGACAAAAATGAACCCCACAAGGGAAGAAGATGGGAGATGACAACTAATAACGAAAACAGAATGAACATCGGGAAAGACAACACCAAGTAAAAAGATGAGTCTAAAGTCTATCTTAGGAATAAAGCAAAAGGAAATTGCCATCCCAAATACTCTACCCAAAAGAAGAAAAAAGTGCAATGCCCAAACCCCATACATGGGAAATAATCTACCCATCCCCCACCTTGGAACCCAAGTGAATCATACTTATCTACAATTCACGCATAGTATAGCACACATAACATGGCACCCAGGAAAGAAAATATACATCTATAGCTTACACACCTTATGTCACCCACATGCAAAACATAGCAGTACATGTACCGCCCCTACCCCACTTTAAACAAATATGGCAAACACAACACAATCATCAAATAGGACTTTCGTTCTCACCCAAGAACGCCCTCTCTAGGCGAAAATTAGGGCCCTGAAAAGACTAACCGGATCAGCATGCTGGTGTCGTGAAGTAACGGCGACGCGAAAACCAAATAAAGATCATAAAAATCATGCGGTCAACATGAGTTATCTTCATTGGTAATGTTTTGGTAAACAAGTACATTAAAACAAACTGACCGATAGGAAAATTTAAAACTCACTGCTATCATATACGCTAGACAAGGTTCCGATATGATAAATTATGCAGATAGGGTTATCATATCAGAACCTTGGTTAGCGAAGATGCTCAGTTATTGGATCAGGGCATGTAACCACTGCATTGTTCGATGTTAGGATAAGGAGTGACGACGCAATATAGACGAATGGGCATAGATTTGGCACAACAACCAGCTGGAAGGCGGAAGGAGGCAATGAAGACTAAGAGTGATTTTAAACGGACTTGCATGCCGACAGGCGCAAAGCAACCTTAATTGAAAGCAGCAGAAGGGAAAGACTATGCAACCACACTGTTTCAGTTCAAAGAAAAAGAGTGGTAAACAGGTGTTTTGGATGAGTGTGCATGCAGCAAGAGATTACAAATATGGATTTATTTTCACCAAGATTTGTTAAGATTACAGTTTTGTCCCTAAAATATCGTTTTCTGTTGGAAGCCTTATTGTTCCTAACAGTTGGACTGACAATTATGATAAGATAAAAAAAAAAATATTTCATATATCGATTTAAATGAACTCTAGTACAAAATTTGTCTATTCGCAAATTTGTAACACCATATATAATCATACCGTGAAGATCATTTAGGTACATTTACTAACTGCATAATGGAACGCCAGGTTGTCAAACGTGCAAGTCTCTAGAAGAGGAAACAGTTTAATCGATACTTCTAAATATTCATACGTGCATCAGAAACAAGATAAATATACATTGCGTGTGCATATACGTCTCTTTTTCTGCCTATATATCTGAATACTCATTGTTGATCACATACGTTTCTTTACTCCATCTGTATCAGCTATATCAATAACGATTTCTCTTGTCATATAATCATAAAAGAATGAAGTCCGTTTTGTACTTATCACTTGCATAATTAGGCATAGATCAAAGAAGTCGTGTAGTACTGGAAGCAGATATCCTATATTTGCACTTTTGATCATCTGGAATGATTTTCAACGATAAACCCAGAGGAAGGGCAAAACTATAAAACTATCCAACGGGCAGAGAGCTGTTAGTCACGGAAAAATCGAGTAGAATCCTAAATTTCTTTGAATATACAATAAGCTGAATAGCTTCTGTAACAATGTTGTATGCATTAGCTGACCCTGATCTGAACTTTCCTAGTCATTCGTTAATTACCCGTTGTAAATGTAATAATGACAGCCTAGATGTTACAGCTTGTTAAGTGTTGATCAGGTTGTATAATACTTAGAGAGTGGGTAATAGAAAAAAGATTTTTTTCTCTTTACTTTTCTGTCCTGTTGATCAAGAGTTATACATTTTCTATTACATTTGTTTAGTTAAATTTAGTTATATTTATTCTAGGACGTGCAAAGCTTGAGGAAGTTCTCAGCGGTTTTCTCCTTTTCGATGACACTCATTGCCAATATAAACATTACCACAAATTACAACTGCACTAATACGTACTCACTAGTTACCAGTTTATCAGAAGGTTTGTTAACCATCATCAAGGTTAGGTCGCTTGGGTTTATCTGAAGTGACTTATATGGATGTTTACGCAAATGAAGAACGGCATAAATGGAATGAATACTGTAAAATGAATAGTTCATGTATGTAATTTAATGTTGTAAGGGGTTTTTGTTACATTAGAATGTTTCTGAAAGACGAAGAAATGGGCCGCTTAAAGCACTTTCATCAATAAATGTATTGCATATTATAAATTGTAGAAGTTTCCCAGTTTGTTATATTCAGTTATTACTAGTAATGGAAGTTATCTACTTTAGTAGCCACACTTTTTCCACCAGGGGTCTCAAACTCCAACCACCCTGAGGACATTTTCGCTGGCCCATGTCCTGCACTACCTTGGTTATCTCTCGACATCTTGTGACACCAATTGTTTTTCGGTCACAATACGCTGGCCGCGTCTTTGGAATTCCTGCTTTACTATCATTTATTAATTTTCGTTTGTTTGTATAGAGGAAAACCACTCAGAATGCGTCCCCTTCCTCCAACTCTCCACTTAGGGAGCAGAGGAACGGTCATCAATAGTAAGAAATTGACACCCCCGGCTGGGTGTACTGGTTCTTACCCGCTTCACGCTCAGAAGGGGACTCTATATCTCCTCCTCATGGTTTTCGCTCTCGTCAATTTTACCCGACGACCTGGCGCATCATACTATAGAAATGATCCCTAAGAGTATGATCTTAACAATTTAATGATTTTCACCAGACTATATCAAATAATTTCCTGATTTTTCAAGGTGTTTCAAAAATAGAGTTATCAATTTATTTCGTGTTGTTTTACACATACTCTAATAAATCGTCATTTTCCAAAAATTCATTGTTGATAACGACATTTGTAAAGTTAAACACATCATGTTTCTGCACTTGCCTTTGAAATGGTAACGATAATGAGCAAATATTACGAATGACAATTGTTTCATGGTGAACGTAAGGGACTTAACTCTTAACAAATTAAAGATAGCATGGTTAGACGTCATATTTTATTATATCGGGATAACTAGCATTTAATCTATAGCAGGTGATTAGTAGTACTGATAGTATATAAATGGCTGCGTTATTGATCAGAAGGGCGGACGGTGTTATTTATTTCTGTGACGCTGTAGGCAAAGTTTTTGAGAACGAGTTCGTTGAGGTTGCTTTTCGCCTCGGTGTCAACTTTTTCATTTCCCGGAATTAGGATGTGGGAAGGGATCAACTTTTCATCGAGTTCAATTTTAAAAGAAATGGAATTGCCATATTTGTTTACGTTTATATCTGGCCTGAGTTATCATATTGGGTGTGCTTTTTTTTTTATTCGTCGGATACCAAGGATTGTAGGAAGGCTGCGCGAATCGCTCCCTGAATGAGCTTGCATCATTAACGTGTGCGGTCGTTTAACCATGGGGGATAGAGCCAGCACTTAACAAGATTTTACCCTTAATTAATGTGCCTTAAAGAGCACCCATTTCGGGGATCTCTTTGTGCGCACCGTGAACTGTTTATTTGCTGGGAAACAGGAGAAACTACACGACCATTTCTGTATGCATCACATGTTTACGATTTGACATGTCTGGACTTGGTGCGGGAGGTGAGTTGCCGGAAGATGGCACTGTTGTGTTGGATAAAGGCCCAAGTGATTCAGGGTGAACTTTGGATGTTTGTGGCCAAAATGAAGTTTCGTCTAGCATTTAACTAAATGTGATAGTTAAGTTTGACTCTTAACAGTTTCATGAGGAGGGAGATGGCCCAAAAGTTAGCCCCTCCAAGGTTGCGGAACAAGTTGACATCTCGATTGTACCGTTTTATGAGTTCTTTGATGTTGGTCGCGATTTGCACTTCACTGAGTAACATACCTAAGAAAGTCTCTTATTTTTCGAACTTTTCGGGATTTTGTCTGTGTCCCAGATTTTCTTATTAAGGTCAATTACTATATTAGGTCAGAATTTTTGAGTAAAAGTATTAAGATTGAAGTTTTCTATAAATTGTATTAAAAGTAATTTTTCATTAAATTATATTGAAAGTAATTTCCCACTAAAATATATTGAGATTAATTTGATCTATTTCTGTACTACTACTGTATACTATTTTAATAAAGATTTTGCTTTTACAAGCAAGTGCAAAACCCCATAAAATACATTTCTCTAGTATCCAAAGGTCAGCAAATTTTAGACTTGGTGGGAAGCTGCTGAACAGGTAAATTTCTAATTTCCTACTGGATTAGCACGCTAGATGATTCACGCGTTTCCCGTGGGAAAGGACGAGAGCCTTGTTCTGATTCGAAATGGACGTACAGAAGTACTGCGTATAAATTCAGAGCAAGCTTGCGCAAAATCAATTCCTCTATCGAGAATTAGAGGACTCTTTCTTTTCTTACAAGTAAGAATCGTCTGTGTTCGTAAACTTCTTTAAAGTATAAGGACTTTTTAATGTTGACATTTTCACGACAAATTTCAATCTAGTCTTGATATTTGTGTAACATTTTTGTGAGTTCTTTCTATTTTATATTATAATGTAATGGAATGTTTAATCGTTTCAAAGAATTTATATTCGTTTGTGTTTATGGTATATACCATCGGAAATGACGAATTCGCTACAAACTTCATGTTTAGATTTAATTTGGAAATAAAAGACTTTTGAAGTAATAAAAGAATGATGTTTCAGTAACCTATTCCAAATTAGTATTCTATGTTAAATTTAGGAAAATACATTTATTCAAAACGATTGTTGCATTATATCACAGCTATTGAATTGTATACTCTTTGGCTATCATGAATTTAGTCGAGATCTAATTAGCTGTATTGTATTCTAAAAGGCAGAAATTATACAAATGTATGAAGTTGGTAAGCTCGAAGGAAAAGTGTAATTTTATATGTATTTCATGTATTTTAAAATATAAAGTTTTATAGATGTATCTCTAAATATATCAATTATTTAAATAACATTCGTTCATCGAGAATCAGAGGACTCTGTTTTTCCTTACAGCGATTACGTACCTCTCATCGCCATTTTCCCCAAGATGTAGACGCATCTGCACCGTTAGGAGTGACGCCTTTTCTTAAGTTATGACGAAAATTATTTCATAACACTATTACGAGGTTGTTGGGTACATTTTTCTGTATCTCGTGGCCTAGTATAACTTCTTCAGGGAATGTAGGAGAAGGCATTGCCGTTTAAGGCCTTGGACCATTCGGCTTTTACAAATCGTAGGTTCAATGGACTGCTAGTGTTCCCAGACAAGTAAATACCATTGTAAATGCCTTATTCATTTTTTTGTGGCTTTTAAAGACGTATTTAATTTTATCGTTGATACTCGTTCTAGATTCAGTAGCTTACAAATGAGGGGGGGGGGACGGGTGCCAGATATCTTGCAGTGCCAAAACCATATGCGCCAAAGTTATTTAGGGGCCAGAATCTCCTTTTGGCCTTGATCGTCGACCCGGGCGCCAGTTACTCTTAATACAACACTGATTGGACTACTTTAGTTTTGTTATTATTTCCAAGTATCTTCGGGGTAGTCGACTCGTTTTTCCTCTCATTTATTTATTGCGTTGCCATACCCACCCCGTCGAGTTAGTGTTGAAATACAATTTTGAGCAGTGGTCTGTCTCTCTCTCTCTCTCTCTCTCTCTGGGATTTTGTGTTTGCTACTTGAATTATGGTTTAAGCTGCGTTTTCTTCTTTGTCAGTTGTGAAGTCAACGGCATTTTTAGTTCTTTGGGCTTATTTTTTATATAAATATTTAGTCGTTACATGACATTCTTTATTAAACCACAGCATGGATGGTTTGTCAATTGACCCTTTTATTTGGGGTATTGCAGCTTTTGCTAATATAACTAGGGTTTCGATTAGGTTGTCATTAAGGATGTCGGTGTCCTGATTGTATATTAGTCTGATGCCGATTGTTTCCCCTAAGCTGTTTCCAGTTTGCTTGTTCGCAGCCCACCTTGACGGGAGTGACGTATCGATAGGAGGTGGTAGTGGTGGTGGCTTTGTGTTGTACTTTTATGGAAAAGTGGTCGCTCCCTTAGTATCAGTATCATCGACTTGCAATCGTTTATTTATGCTATTTTGGGTGCACAAAAGTGACAGGTCTGTATCTGAGTTTAACCTGTAATATGGTCGATACTGGTGTTGGAGCCGCGCTATTTATGATGACCATGCTGTATGTTTAGGCCATTTTTCGATAGTCATGCCTCTTTAGTCAGCTTTATACTTCTCTATAGTTCTTTGTGGGTTTTGAAATTCCCGCATATTATTACACATTCGTCGAGATTATTTGTTATTTTAGTTACGTCTTCCATTGTAGAATTGTATACATCAGTTCTTTCATATATGGTGAAGATGACTACAGTGAGATTCTGTGTGTGGATTTTAATTGCTTCAATTTCCAGGTCGCATGGCTCTTAGCGGTGAGGAAGCCATGTTTTAGATATTTTGTATCATATCCTATAATATTACGGACCCTTGTAATGCCGTTCGGGTTTGTTTCATGAAGACATTTTATATCTGGCAGTTTCGTAGATTCTAGCAGTTTAATATTTATTTAGTCGGCGTTGGCTTCTAGTCCGCGCACGTTCCATTGCCACAAATTGAAAGACTTTGGCTTTGATGTCTTTTGGAGGAAAATCAGTACCCTTTTGAAATTTTGCCACTTCCCCCAACACTTGACCTGATCCGGCCCCGGACTGGTAATATTAGTACCGCCACGAGATGAGAACTAATTCTTAATAACAATATATAGAGCCACCCCAATTTAATAACCGTAAGAATCGCTATGTCAAAAATACAGACCTCTCCCATTTTTACTTAACCTAATGAACCTAAGATTCGCAATGTCAAAGAGACAGAACGAAGGTCAAGAAACGGGGGGAATATAAATTAGATAAACAAATAGAACCCACACTTTAAACATAATAACCCTAATTATAGTTCATCGAGCAGTCAATATAGACCCAAAATGGCCACAATGCAGAAATAAAAAACGATAAAGATGAAAACGTATAAATAAATCAGACCCGAGCGAGAGGGGACTAGTACTAGTACCGCCACGTTGAGAAATAGTTCTTAATAATAACTAAGACCACCACCCTCCAAGATTCTCTATATCGAAGAGATATACTGAAGATCAAGCGAACAGGGTAATGGATATAATAATAATAATAATAATAATAATAATAATGAAAATAATGAAAATTAAATTAGCTATCAAAAAAAGGAAACACAATAAAAACACAAAGATAAGACATAATGACCCCCCAACTTTTGGTACTCAGGGATAACTACAAGAAGAAAAATATCAAGAAAATTAAGAAAAGCCTATTAAAAATTAATAAGATGAATAATACAAATGAACAGTAACGAGAAGGAAACACAGATAACAATAACGCTGGAAAAAGAGGCAAACAAGGCGACAAAGAACATAAATAACGAAGATCAATACGGATAAATCACAAGTCTAGAGGCCACCAGGGAAGAGAATAACGAAGCTATTGGGGAGACAAAAATGAACCCCACAAGGGAAGAAGATGGGAGATGACAACTAATAACGAAAACAGAATGAACATCGGGAAAGACAACACCAAGTAAAAAGATGAGTCTAAAGTCTATCTTAGGAATAAAGCAAAAGGAAATTGCCATCCCAAATACTCTACCCAAAAGAAGAAAAAAGTGCAATGCCCAAACCCCATACATGGGAAATAATCTACCCATCCCCCACCTTGGAACCCGAGTGAATCATACTTATCTACAATTCACGCATAGTATAGCACACATAACATGGCACCCAGGAAAGAAAATATACATCTATAGCTTACACACCTTATGTCACCCACATGCAAAACATAGCAGTACATGTACCGCCCCTACCCCACTTTAAACAAATATGGCAAACACAACACAATCATCAAATAGGACTTTCGTTCTCACCCAAGAACGCCCTCTCTAGGCGAAAATTAGGGCCCTGAAAAGACTAACCGGATCAGCATGCTGGTGTCGTGAAGTAACGGCGACGCGAAAACCAAATAAAGATCATAAAAATCATGCGGTCAACATGAGTCATCTTCATTGGTAATGTTTTGGTAAACAAGTACATTAAAACAAACTGACCGATAGGAAAATTTAAAACTCACTGCTATCATATACGCTAGACAAGGTTCCGATATGATAAATTATGCAGATAGGGTTATCATATCAGAACCTTGGTTAGCGAAGATGCTCAGTTATTGGATCAGGGCATGTAACCACTGCATTGTTCGATGTTAGGATAAGGAGTGACGACGCAATATAGACGAATGGGCATAGATTTGGCATAACAACCAGCTGGAAGGCGGAAGGAGGCAATGAAGACTAAGAGTGATTTTAAACGGACTTGCATGCCGACAGGCGCAAAGCAACCTTAATTGAAAGCAGCAGAAGGGAAAGACTATGCAACCACACTGTTTCAGTTCAAAGAAAAAGAGTGGTAAACAGGTGTTTTGGATGAGTGTGCATGCAGCAAGAGATTACAAATATGGATTTATTTTCACCAAGATTTGTTAAGATTACAGTTTTGTCCCTAAAATATCGTTTTCTGTTGGAAGCCTTATTGTTCCTAACAGTTGGACTGACAATTATGATAAGATAAAAAAAAAAATATTTCATATATCGATTTAAATGAAATCTAGTACAAAATTTGTCTATTCGCAAATTTGTAACACCATATATAATCATACCGTGAAGATCATTTAGGTACATTTACTAACTGCATAATGGAACGCCAGGTTGTCAAACGTGCAAGTCTCTAGAAGAGGAAACAGTTTAATCGATACTTCTAAATATTCATACGTGCATCAGAAACAAGATAAATATACATTGCGTGTGCATATACGTCTCTTTTTCTGCCTATATATCTGAATACTCATTGTTGATCACATGCGTTTCTTTACTCCATCTGTATCAGCTATATCAATAATGATTTCTCTTGTCATATAATCATAAAAGAATGAAGTCCGTTTTGTACTTATCACTTGCATAATTAGGCATAGATCAAAGAAGTCGTGTAGTACTGGAAGCAGATATCCTATATTTGCACTTTTGATCATCTGGAATGATTTTCAACGATAAACCCAGAGGAAGGGCAAAACTATAAAACTATCCAACGGGCAGAGAGCTGTTAGTCACGGAAAAATCGAGTAGAATCCTAAATTTCTTTGAATATACAATAAGCTGAATAGCTTCTGTAACAATGTTGTATGCATTAGCTGACCCTGATCTGAACTTTCCTAGTCATTCGTTAATTACCCGTTGTAAATGTAATAATGACAGCCTAGATGTTACAGCTTGTTAAGTGTTGATCAGGTTGTATAATACTTAGAGAGTGGGTAATAGAAAAAAGATTTTTTTCTCTTTACTTTTCTGTCCTGTTGATCAAGAGTTATACATTTTCTATTACATTTGTTTAGTTAAATTTAGTTATATTTATTCTAGCACGTGCAAAGCTTGAGGAAGTTCTCAGCGGTTTTCTCCTTTTCGATGACACTCATTGCCAATATAAACATTACCACAAATTACAACTGCACTAATACGTACTCACTAGTTACCAGTTTATCAGAAGGTTTGTTAACCATCATCAAGGTTAGGTCGCTTGGGTTTATCTGAAGTGACTTATATGGATGTTTACGCAAATGAAGAACGGCATAAATGGAATGAATACTGTAAAATGAATAGTTCATGTATGTAATTTAATGTTGTAAGAGGTTTTTGTTACATTAGAATGTTTCTGAAAGACGAAGAAATGGGCCGCTTAAAGCACTTTCATCAATAAATGTATTGCATATTATAAATTGTAGAAGTTTCCCAGTTTGTTATATTCAGTTATTACCAATAATGGAAGTTATCTACTTTAGTAGCCACACTTTTTACACCAGGGGTCTCAAACTCCAACCACCCTGAGGACATTTTCGCTGGCCCATGTCCTGCACTACCTTGGTTATCTCTCGACATCTTGTGACACCAATTGTTTTTCGGTCACAATACGCTGGCCGCGTCTTTGGAATTCCTGCTTTACTATCATTTATTAATTTTCGTTTGTTTGTATAGAGGAAAAACCACTCAGAATGCGTCCCCTTCCTCCAACTCTCCACTTAGGGAGCAGAGGAACGGTCATCAATAGTAAGAACTTGACACCCCCGGCTGGGTGTACTGGTTCTTACCCGCTTCACGCTCAGAAGGGGACGCTATATCTCCTCCTCATGGTTTTCGCTCTCGTCAGTTTTACCCGACGACCTGGCGCATCATACTATAGAAATGATCCCTAAGAGTATGATCTTAACAATTTAATGATTTTCACCAGACTATATCAAATAATTTCCTGATTTTTCAAGGTGTTTCAAAAATAGAGTTATCAATTTATTTCGTGTTGTTTTACACATACTCTAATAAATCGTCATTTTCCAAAAATTCATTGTTGATAACGACATTTGTAAAGTTAAACACATCGTGTTTCTGCACTTGCCTTTGAAATGGTAACGATAATGAGCAAATATTACGAATGACAATTGTTTCATGGTGAACGTAAGGGACTTAACTCTTAACAAATTAAAGATAGCATGGTTAGACGTCATATTTTATTATATCGGGATAACTAGCATTTAATCTATAGCAGGTGATTAGTAGTACTGATAGTATATAAATGGCTGCGTTATTGATCAGAAGGGCGGACGGTGTTATTTATTTCTGTGACGCTGTAGGCAAAGTTTTTGAGAACGAGTTCGTTGAGGTTGCTTTTCGCCTCGGTGTCAACTTTTTCATTTCCCGGAATTAGGATGTGGGAAGGGATCAACTTTTCATCGAGTTCAATTTTAAAAGAAATGGAATTGCCATATTTGTTTACGTTTATATCTGGCCTGAGTTATCATATTGGGTGTGCTTTTTTTTTTATTCGTCGGATACCAAGGATTGTAGGAAGGCTGCGCGAATCGCTCCCTGAATGAGCTTGCATCATTAACGTGTGCGGTCGTTTAACCATGGGGGATAGAGCCAGCACTTAACAAGATTTTACCCTTAATTAATGTGCCTTAAAGAGCACCCATTTCGGGGATCTCTTTGTGCGCACCGTGAACTGTTTATTTGCTGGGAAACAGGAGAAACTACACGACCATTTCTGTATGCATCACATGTTTACGATTTGACATGTCTGGACTTGGTGCGGGAGGTGAGTTGCCGGAAGATGGCACTGTTGTGTTGGATAAAGGCCCAAGTGATTCAGGGTGAACTTTGGATGTTTGTGGCCAAAATGAAGTTTCGTCTAGCATTTAACTAAATGTGATAGTTAAGTTTGACTCTTAACAGTTTCATGAGGAGGGAGATGGCCCAAAAGTTAGCCCCTCCAAGGTTGCGGAACAAGTTGACATCTCGATTGTACCGTTTTATGAGTTCTTTGATGTTGGTCGCGATTTGCACTTCACTGAGTAACATACCTAAGAAAGTCTCTTATTTTTCGAACTTTTCGGGATTTTGTCTGTGTCCCAGATTTTCTTATTAAGGTCAATTACTATATTAGGTCAGAATTTTTGAGTAAAAGTATTAAGATTGAAGTTTTCTATAAATTGTATTAAAAGTAATTTTTCATTAAATTATATTGAAAGTAATTTCCCACTAAAATATATTGAGATTAATTTGATCTATTTCTGTACTACTACTGTATACTATTTTAATAAAGATTTTGCTTTTACAAGCAAGTGCAAAACCCCATAAAATACATTTCTCTAGTATCCAAAGGTCAGCAAATTTTAGACTTGGTGGGAAGCTGCTGAACAGGTAAATTTCTAATTTCCTACTGGATTAGCACGCTAGATGATTCACGCGTTTCCCGTGGGAAAGGACGAGAGCCTTGTTCTGATTCGAAATGGACGTACAGAAGTACTGCGTATAAATTCAGAGCAAGCTTGCGCAAAATCAATTCCTCTATCGAGAATTAGAGGACTCTTTCTTTTCTTACAAGTAAGAATCGTCTATGTTCGTAAACTTCTTTAAAGTATAAGGACTTTTTAATGTTGACATTTTCACGACAAATTTCAATCTAGTCTTGATATTTGTGTAACATTTTTGTGAGTTCTTTCTATTTTATATTATAATGTAATGGAATGTTTACTCGTTTCAAAGAATTTATATTCGTTTGTGTTTATGGTATATACCATCGGAAATGACGAATTCGCTACAAACTTCATGTTTAGATTTAATTTGGAAATAAAAGACTTTTGAAGTAATAAAAGAATGATGTTTCAGTAACCTATTCCAAATTAGTATTCTATGTTAAATTTAGGAAAATACATTTATTCAAAACGATTGTTGCATTATATCACAGCTATTGAATTGTATACTCTTTGGCTATCATGAATTTAGTCGAGATCTAATTAGCTGTATTGTATTCTAAAAGGCAGAAATTATACAAATGTATGAAGTTGGTAAGCTCGAAGGAAAAGTGTAATTTTATATGTATTTCATGTATTTTAAAATATAAAGTTTTATAGATGTATCTCTAAATATATCAATTATTTAAATAACATTCGTTCATCGAGAATCAGAGGACTCTGTTTTTCCTTACAGCGATTACGTACCTCTCATCGCCATTTTCCCCAAGATGTAGACGCATCTGCACCGTTAGGAGTGACGCCTTTTCTTAAGTTATGACGAAAATTATTTCATAACACTATTACGAGGTTGTTGGGTACATTTTTCTGTATCTCGTGGCCTAGTATAACTTCTTCAGGGAATGTAGGAGAAGGCATTGCCGTTTAAGGCCTTGGACCATTCGGCTTTTACAAATCGTAGGTTCAATGGACTGCTAGTGTTCCCAGACAAGTAAATACCATTGTAAATGCCTTATTCATTTTTTTGTGGCTTTTAAAGACGTATTTAATTTTATCGTTGATACTCGTTCTAGATTCAGTAGCTTACAAATGAGGGGGGGGGGGACGGGTGCCAGATATCTTGCAGTGCCAAAACCATATGCGCCAAAGTTATTTAGGGGCCAGAATCTCCTTTTGGCCTTGATCGTCGACCCGGGCGCCAGTTACTCTTAATACAACACTGATTGGACTACTTTAGTTTTGTTATTATTTCCAAGTATCTTCGGGGTAGTCGACTCGTTTTTCCTCTCATTTATTTATTGCGTTGCCATACCCACCCCGTCGAGTTAGTGTTGAAATACAATTTTGAGCAGTGGTCTGTCTCTCTCTCTCTCTCTCTCTCTGGGATTTTGTGTTTGCTACTTGAATTATGGTTTAAGCTGCGTTTTCTTCTTTGTCAGTTGTGAAGTCAACGGCATTTTTAGTTCTTTGGGCTTATTTTTTATATAAATATTTAGTCGTTACATGACATTCTTTATTAAACCACAGCATGGATGGTTTGTCAATTGACCCTTTTATTTGGGGTATTGCAGCTTTTGCTAATATAACTAGGGTTTCGATTAGGTTGTCATTAAGGATGTCGGTGTCCTGATTGTATATTAGTCTGATGCCGATTGTTTCCCCTAAGCTGTTTCCAGTTTGCTTGTTCGCAGCCCACCTTGACGGGAGTGACGTATCGATAGGAGGTGGTAGTGGTGGTGGCTTTGTGTTGTACTTTTATGGAAAAGTGGTCGCTCCCTTAGTATCAGTATCATCGACTTGCAATCGTTTATTTATGCTATTTTGGGTGCACAAAAGTGACAGGTCTGTATCTGAGTTTAACCTGTAATATGGTCGATACTGGTGTTGGAGCCGCGCTATTTATGATGACCATGCTGTATGTTTAGGCCATTTTTCGATAGTCATGCCTCTTTAGTCAGCTTTATACTTCTCTATAGTTCTTTGTGGGTTTTGAAATTCCCGCATATTATTACACATTCGTCGAGATTATTTGTTATTTTAGTTACGTCTTCCATTGTAGAATTGTATACATCAGTTCTTTCATATATGGTGAAGATGACTACAGTGAGATTCTGTGTGTGGATTTTAATTGCTTCAATTTCCAGGTCGCATGGCTCTTAGCGGTGAGGAAGCCATGTTTTAGATATTTTGTATCATATCCTATAATATTACGGACCCTTGTAATGCCGTTCGGGTTTGTTTCATGAAGACATTTTATATCTGGCAGTTTCGTAGATTCTAGCAGTTTAATATTTATTTAGTCGGCGTTGGCTTCTAGTCCGCGCACGTTCCATTGCCACAAATTGAAAGACTTTGGCTTTGATGTCTTTTGGAGGAAAATCAGTACCCTTTTGAAATTTTGCCACTTCCCCCAACACTTGACCTGATCCGGCCCCGGACTGGTAATATTAGTACCGCCACGAGATGAGAACTAATTCTTAATAACAATATATAGAGCCACCCCAATTTAATAACCGTAAGAATCGCTATGTCAAAAATACAGACCTCTCCCATTTTTACTTAACCTAATGAACCTAAGATTCGCAATGTCAAAGAGACAGAACGAAGGTCAAGAAACGGGGGGAATATAAATTAGATAAACAAATAGAACCCACACTTTAAACATAATAACCCTAATTATAGTTCATCGAGCAGTCAATATAGACCCAAAATGGCCACAATGCAGAAATAAAAAACGATAAAGATGAAAACGTATAAATAAATCAGACCCGAGCGAGAGGGGACTAGTACTAGTACCGCCACGTTGAGAAATAGTTCTTAATAATAACTAAGACCACCACCCTCCAAGATTCTCTATATCGAAGAGATATACTGAAGATCAAGCGAACAGGGTAATGGATATAATAATAATAATAATAATAATAATAATGAAAATAATGAAAATTAAATTAGCTATCAAAAAAAGGAAACACAATAAAAACACAAAGATAAGACATAATGACCCCCCAACTTTTGGTACTCAGGGATAACTACAAGAAGAAAAATATCAAGAAAATTAAGAAAAGCCTATTAAAAATTAATAAGATGAATAATACAAATGAACAGTAACGAGAAGGAAACACAGATAACAATAACGCTGGAAAAAGAGGCAAACAAGGCGACAAAGAACATAAATAACGAAGATCAATACGGATAAATCACAAGTCTAGAGGCCACCAGGGAAGAGAATAACGAAGCTATTGGGGAGACAAAAATGAACCCCACAAGGGAAGAAGATGGGAGATGACAACTAATAACGAAAACAGAATGAACATCGGGAAAGACAACACCAAGTAAAAAGATGAGTCTAAAGTCTATCTTAGGAATAAAGCAAAAGGAAATTGCCATCCCAAATACTCTACCCAAAAGAAGAAAAAAGTGCAATGCCCAAACCCCATACATGGGAAATAATCTACCCATCCCCCACCTTGGAACCCAAGTGAATCATACTTATCTACAATTCACGCATAGTATAGCACACATAACATGGCACCCAGGAAAGAAAATATACATCTATAGCTTACACACCTTATGTCACCCACATGCAAAACATAGCAGTACATGTACCGCCCCTACCCCACTTTAAACAAATATGGCAAACACAACACAATCATCAAATAGGACTTTCGTTCTCACCCAAGAACGCCCTCTCTAGGCGAAAATTAGGGCCCTGAAAAGACTAACCGGATCAGCATGCTGGTGTCGTGAAGTAACGGCGACGCGAAAACCAAATAAAGATCATAAAAATCATGCGGTCAACATGAGTCATCTTCATTGGTAATGTTTTGGTAAACAAGTACATTAAAACAAACTGACCGATAGGAAAATTTAAAACTCACTGCTATCATATACGCTAGACAAGGTTCCGATATGATAAATTATGCAGATAGGGTTATCATATCAGAACCTTGGTTAGCGAAGATGCTCAGTTATTGGATCAGGGCATGTAACCACTGCATTGTTCGATGTTAGGATAAGGAGTGACGACGCAATATAGACGAATGGGCATAGATTTGGCATAACAACCAGCTGGAAGGCGGAAGGAGGCAATGAAGACTAAGAGTGATTTTAAACGGACTTGCATGCCGACAGGCGCAAAGCAACCTTAATTGAAAGCAGCAGAAGGGAAAGACTATGCAACCACACTGTTTCAGTTCAAAGAAAAAGAGTGGTAAACAGGTGTTTTGGATGAGTGTGCATGCAGCAAGAGATTACAAATATGGATTTATTTTCACCAAGATTTGTTAAGATTACAGTTTTGTCCCTAAAATATCGTTTTCTGTTGGAAGCCTTATTGTTCCTAACAGTTGGACTGACAATTATGATAAGATAAAAAAAAAAATATTTCATATATCGATTTAAATGAAATCTAGTACAAAATTTGTCTATTCGCAAATTTGTAACACCATATATAATCATACCGTGAAGATCATTTAGGTACATTTACTAACTGCATAATGGAACGCCAGGTTGTCAAACGTGCAAGTCTCTAGAAGAGGAAACAGTTTAATCGATACTTCTAAATATTCATACGTGCATCAGAAACAAGATAAATATACATTGCGTGTGCATATACGTCTCTTTTTCTGCCTATATATCTGAATACTCATTGTTGATCACATGCGTTTCTTTACTCCATCTGTATCAGCTATATCAATAATGATTTCTCTTGTCATATAATCATAAAAGAATGAAGTCCGTTTTGTACTTATCACTTGCATAATTAGGCATAGATCAAAGAAGTCGTGTAGTACTGGAAGCAGATATCCTATATTTGCACTTTTGATCATCTGGAATGATTTTCAACGATAAACCCAGAGGAAGGGCAAAACTATAAAACTATCCAACGGGCAGAGAGCTGTTAGTCACGGAAAAATCGAGTAGAATCCTAAATTTCTTTGAATATACAATAAGCTGAATAGCTTCTGTAACAATGTTGTATGCATTAGCTGACCCTGATCTGAACTTTCCTAGTCATTCGTTAATTACCCGTTGTAAATATAATAATGACAGCCTAGATGTTACAGCTTGTTAAGTGTTGATCAGGTTGTATAATACTTAGAGAGTGGGTAATAGAAAAAAGATTTTTTTCTCTTTACTTTTCTGTCCTGTTGATCAAGAGTTATACATTTTCTATTACATTTGTTTAGTTAAATTTAGTTATATTTATTCTAGCACGTGCAAAGCTTGAGGAAGTTCTCAGCGGTTTTCTCCTTTTCGATGACACTCATTGCCAATATAAACATTACCACAAATTACAACTGCACTAATACGTACTCACTAGTTACCAGTTTATCAGAAGGTTTGTTAACCATCATCAAGGTTAGGTTGCTTGGGTTTATCTGAAGTGACTTATATGGATGTTTACGCAAATGAAGAACGGCATAAATGGAATGAATACTGTAAAATGAATAGTTCATGTATGTAATTTAATGTTGTAAGGGGTTTTTGTTACATTAGAATGTTTCTGAAAGACGAAGAAATGGGCCGCTTAAAGCACTTTCATCAATAAATGTATTGCATATTATAAATTGTAGAAGTTTCCCAGTTTGTTATATTCAGTTATTACTAGTAATGGAAGTTATCTACTTTAGTAGCCACACTTTTTATACCAGGGGTCTCAAACTCCAACCACCCTGAGGACATTTTCGCTGGCCCATGTCCTGCACTACCTTGGTTATCTCTCGACATCTTGTGACACCAATTGTTTTTCGGTCACAATACGCTGGCCGCGTCTTTGGAATTCCTGCTTTACTATCATTTATTAATTTTCGTTTGTTTGTATAGAGGAAAACCACTTAGAATGCGTCCCCTTCCTCCGACTCTCCACTTAGGGAAGCAGAGGAACGGTCATCAATAGTAAGAACTTGACACCCCCGGCTGGGTGTAATGGTTCTTACCCGCTTCACGCTCAGAAGGGGACGCTATATCTCCTCCTCATGGTTTTCGCTCTCGTCAGTTTTACCCGACGACCTGGCGCATCATACTATAGAAATGACCCCTAAGAGTATGATCTTAACAATTTAATGATTTTCACCAGACTATATCAAATAATTTCCTGATTTTTCAAGGTGTTTCAAAAATAGAGTTATCAATTTATTTCGTGTTGTTTTACACATACTCTAATAAATCGTCATTTTCCAAAAATTCATTGTTGATAACGACATTTGTAAAGTTAAACACATCATGTTTCTGCACTTGCCTTTGAAATGGTAACGATAATGAGCAAATATTACGAATGACAATTGTTTCATGGTGAACGTAAGGGACTTAACTCTTAACAAATTAAAGATAGCATGGTTAGACGTCATATTTTATTATATCGGGATAACTAGCATTTAATCTATAGCAGGTGATTAGTAGTACTGATAGTATATAAATGGCTGCGTTATTGATCAGAAGGGCGGACGGTGTTATTTATTTCTGTGACGCTGTAGGCAAAGTTTTTGAGAACGAGTTCGTTGAGGTTGCTTTTCGCCTCGGTGTCAACTTTTTCATTTCCCGGAATTAGGATGTGGGAAGGGATCAACTTTTCATCGAGTTCAATTTTAAAAGAAATGGAATTGCCATATTTGTTTACGTTTATATCTGGCCTGAGTTATCATATTGGGTGTGCTTTTTTTTTTATTCGTCGGATACCAAGGATTGTAGGAAGGCTGCGCGAATCGCTCCCTGAATGAGCTTGCATCATTAACGTGTGCGGTCGTTTAACCATGGGGGATAGAGCCAGCACTTAACAAGATTTTACCCTTAATTAATGTGCCTTAAAGAGCACCCATTTCGGGGATCTCTTTGTGCGCACCGTGAACTGTTTATTTACTGGGACACAGGAGAAACTACACGACCATTTCTGTATGCATCACATGTTTACGATTTGACATGTCTGGACTTGGTGCGGGAGGTGAGTTGCCGGAAGATGGCACTGTTGTGTTGGATAAAGGCCCAAGTGATTCAGGGTGAACTTTGGATGTTTGTGGCCAAAATGAAGTTTCGTCTAGCATTTAACTAAATGTGATAGTTAAGTTTGACTCTTAACAGTTTCATGAGGAGGGAGATGGCCCAAAAGTTAGCCCCTCCAAGGTTGCGGAACAAGTTGACATCTCGATTGTACCGTTTTATGAGTTCTTTGATGTTGGTCGCGATTTGCACTTCACTGAGTAACATACCTAAGAAAGTCTCTTATTTTTCGAACTTTTCGGGATTTTGTCTGTGTCCCAGATTTTCTTATTAAGGTCAATTACTATATTAGGTCAGAATTTTTGAGTAAAAGTATTAAGATTGAAGTTTTCTATAAATTGTATTAAAAGTAATTTTTCATTAAATTATATTGAAAGTAATTTCCCACTAAAATATATTGAGATTAATTTGATCTATTTCTGTACTACTACTGTATACTATTTTAATAAAGATTTTGCTTTTACAAGCAAGTGCAAAACCCCATAAAATACATTTCTCTAGTATCCAAAGGTCAGCAAATTTTAGACTTGGTGGGAAGCTGCTGAACAGGTAAATTTCTAATTTCCTACTGGATTAGCACGCTAGATGATTCACGCGTTTCCCGTGGGAAAGGACGAGAGCCTTGTTCTGATTCGAAATGGACGTACAGAAGTACTGCGTATAAATTCAGAGCAAGCTTGCGCAAAATCAATTCCTCTATCGAGAATTAGAGGACTCTTTCTTTTCTTACAAGTAAGAATCGTCTGTGTTCGTAAACTTCTTTAAAGTATAAGGACTTTTTAATGTTGACATTTTCACGACAAATTTCAATCTAGTCTTGATATTTGTGTAACATTTTTGTGAGTTCTTTCTATTTTATATTATAATGTAATGGAATGTTTAATCGTTTCAAAGAATTTATATTCGTTTGTGTTTATGGTATATACCATCGGAAATGACGAATTCGCTACAAACTTCATGTTTAGATTTAATTTGGAAATAAAAGACTTTTGAAGTAATAAAAGAATGATGTTTCAGTAACCTATTCCAAATTAGTATTCTATGTTAAATTTAGGAAAATACATTTATTCAAAACGATTGTTGCATTATATCACAGCTATTGAATTGTATACTCTTTGGCTATCATGAATTTAGTCGAGATCTAATTAGCTGTATTGTATTCTAAAAGGCAGAAATTATACAAATGTATGAAGTTGGTAAGCTCGAAGGAAAAGTGTAATTTTATATGTATTTCATGTATTTTAAAATATAAAGTTTTATAGATGTATCTCTAAATATATCAATTATTTAAATAACATTCGTTCATCGAGAATCAGAGGACTCTGTTTTTCCTTACAGCGATTACGTACCTCTCATCGCCATTTTCCCCAAGATGTAGACGCATCTGCACCGTTAGGAGTGACGCCTTTTCTTAAGTTATGACGAAAATTATTTCATAACACTATTACGAGGTTGTTGGGTACATTTTTCTGTATCTCGTGGCCTAGTATAACTTCTTCAGGGAATGCAGGAGAAGGCATTGCCGTTTAAGGCCTTGGACCATTCGGCTTTTACAAATCGTAGGTTCAATGGACTGCTAGTGTTCCCAGGCAAGTAAATACCATTGTAAATGCCTTATTCATTTTTTTGTGGCTTTTAAAGACGTATTTAATTTTATCGTTGATACTCGTTCTAGATTCAGTAGCTTACAAATGGGGTGGGGGGACGGGTGCCAGATATCTTGCAGTGCCAAAACCATATGCGCCAAAGTTATTTAGGGGCCAGAATCTCCTTTTGGCCTTGATCGTCGACCCGGGCGCCAGTTACTCTTAATACAACACTGACTGGACTACTTTAGTTTTGTTATTATTTCCAAGTATCTTCGGGGTAGTCGACTCGTTTTTCCTCTCATTTATTTATTGCGTTGCCATACCCACCCCGTCGAGTTAGTGTTGAAATACAATTTTGAGCAGTGGTCTGTCTGTCTCTCTCTCTCTCTGGGATTTTGTGTTTGCTACTTGAATTATGGTTTTAGCTGCGTTTTCTTCTTTGTCAGTTGTGAAGTCAACGGCATTTTTAGTTCTTTGGGCTTTTTTTTATTATAAATATTTAGTCGTTACTTGACATTCTTTATTAAACCACAGCATGGATGGTTTGTCAATTGATCCTTTTATTTGGGGTATTGCAGCTTTTGCTAATATGACTAGGGTTTCGATTAGGTTGTCATTAAGGATGTCGGTGTCCTGATTGTATATTAGTCTGATGCCGATTGTTTCCCCTAAGCTGTTTCCAGTTTGCTTGTTCGCAGCCCACCTTGACGGGAGTGACGTATCGATAGGAGGTGGTAGTGGTGGTGGCTTTGTGTTGTACTTTTATGGAAAAGTGGTCGCTCCCTTAGTATCAGTATCATCGACTTGCAATCGTTTATTTATGCTATTTTGGGTGCACAAAGTGACAGGTCTGTATCTGAGTTTAACCTGTAATATGGTCGATACTGGTGTTGGAGCCGCGCTATTTATGATGACCATGCTGTATGTTTAGGCCATTTTTCGATAGTCATGCCTCTTTAGTCAGCTTTATACTTCTCTATAGTTCTTTGTGGGCTTTGAAATTCCCGCATATTATTACACATTCGTCGAGGTTATTTGTTATTTTAGTTACGTCTTCCATTGTAGAATTGTATACATCAGTTCTTTCATATATGGTGAAGATGACTACAGTGAGATTCTGTATGTGGATTTTAATTGCTTCAATTTCCAGGTCGCATGGCTCTTAGCGGTGAGGAAGCCATGTTTTAGATATTTTGTATCATATCCTATAATATTACGGACCCTTGTAATGCCGTTCGGGTTTGTTTCATGAAGACATTTTATATCTGGCAGTTTCGTAGATGCTAGCAGTTTAATATTTATTTAGTCGGCGTTGGCTTCTAGTCCGCGCACGTTCCATTGCCACAAATTGAAAGACTTTGGCTTTGATGTCTTTTGGAGGAAAATCAGTACCCTTTTGAAATTTTGCCACTTCCCCCAACATTTGACCTGATCCGGCCCCGGACTGGTAATATTAGTACCGCCACGAGATGAGAACTAATTCTTAATAACAATATATAGAGCCACCCCAATTTAATAACCGTAAGAATCGCTATGTCAAAAATACATTGCTCTCCCATTTTTACTTAACCTAATGAACCTAAGATTCGCAATGTCAAAGAGACAGAAGGAAGGTCAAGCAACGGGGGAATATAAATTAGATAAACAAATAGAACCCACACTTTAAACATAATAACCCTAATTATAGTTCATCGAGCAGTCAATATAGACCCAAAATGGCCACAATGCAGAAATAAAAAACGATAAAGATGAAAACGTATAAATAAATCAGACCCGAGCGAGAGGGGACTAGTACTAGTACCGCCACGTTGAGAAATAGTTCTTAATAATAACTAAGACCACCACCCTCCAAGATTCTCTATATCGAAGAGATATACTGAAGATCAAGCGAACAGGGTAATGGATATAATAATAATAATAATAATAATAATAATGAAAATAATGAAAATTAAATTAGCTATCAAAAAAAGGAAACACAATAAAAACACAAAGATAAGACATAATGACCCCCCAACTTTTGGTACTCAGGGATAACTACAAGAAGAAAAATATCAAGAAAATTAAGAAAAGCCTATTAAAAATTAATAAGATGAATAATACAAATGAACAGTAACGAGAAGGAAACACAGATAACAATAACGCTGGAAAAAGAGGCAAACAAGGCGACAAAGAACATAAATAACGAAGATCAATACGGATAAATCACAAGTCTAGAGGCCACCAGGGAAGAGAATAACGAAGCTATTGGGGAGACAAAAATGAACCCCACAAGGGAAGAAGATGGGAGATGACAACTAATAACGAAAACAGAATGAACATCGGGAAAGACAACACCAAGTAAAAAGATGAGTCTAAAGTCTATCTTAGGAATAAAGCAAAAGGAAATTGCCATCCCAAATACTCTACCCAAAAGAAGAAAAAAGTGCAATGCCCAAACCCCATACATGGGAAATAATCTACCCATCCCCCACCTTGGAACCCAAGTGAATCATACTTATCTACAATTCACGCATAGTATAGCACACATAACATGGCACCCAGGAAAGAAAATATACATCTATAGCTTACACACCTTATGTCACCCACATGCAAAACATAGCAGTACATGTACCGCCCCTACCCCACTTTAAACAAATATGGCAAACACAACACAATCATCAAATAGGACTTTCGTTCTCACCCAAGAACGCCCTCTCTAGGCGAAAATTAGGGCCCTGAAAAGACTAACCGGATCAGCATGCTGGTGTCGTGAAGTAACGGCGACGCGAAAACCAAATAAAGATCATAAAAATCATGCGGTCAACATGAGTTATCTTCATTGGTAATGTTTTGGTAAACAAGTACATTAAAACAAACTGACCGATAGGAAAATTTAAAACTCACTGCTATCATATACGCTAGACAAGGTTCCGATATGATAAATTATGCAGATAGGGTTATCATATCAGAACCTTGGTTAGCGAAGATGCTCAGTTATTGGATCAGGGCATGTAACCACTGCATTGTTCGATGTTAGGATAAGGAGTGACGACGCAATATAGACGAATGGGCATAGATTTGGCACAACAACCAGCTGGAAGGCGGAAGGAGGCAATGAAGACTAAGAGTGATTTTAAACGGACTTGCATGCCGACAGGCGCAAAGCAACCTTAATTGAAAGCAGCAGAAGGGAAAGACTATGCAACCACACTGTTTCAGTTCAAAGAAAAAGAGTGGTAAACAGGTGTTTTGGATGAGTGTGCATGCAGCAAGAGATTACAAATATGGATTTATTTTCACCAAGATTTGTTAAGATTACAGTTTTGTCCCTAAAATATCGTTTTCTGTTGGAAGCCTTATTGTTCCTAACAGTTGGACTGACAATTATGATAAGATAAAAAAAAAATATTTCATATATCGATTTAAATGAAATCTAGTACAAAATTTGTCTATTCGCAAATTTGTAACACCATATATAATCATACCGTGAAGATCATTTAGGTACATTTACTAACTGCATAATGGAACGCCAGGTTGTCAAACGTGCAAGTCTCTAGAAGAGGAAACAGTTTAATCGATACTTCTAAATATTCATACGTGCATCAGAAACAAGATAAATATACATTGCGTGTGCATATACGTCTCTTTTTCTGCCTATATATCTGAATACTCATTGTTGATCACATACGTTTCTTTACTCCATCTGTATCAGCTATATCAATAACGATTTCTCTTGTCATATAATCATAAAAGAATGAAGTCCGTTTTGTACTTATCACTTGCATAATTAGGCATAGATCAAAGAAGTCGTGTAGTACTGGAAGCAGATATCCTATATTTGCACTTTTGATCATCTGGAATGATTTTCAACGATAAACCCAGAGGAAGGGCAAAACTATAAAACTATCCAACGGGCAGAGAGCTGTTAGTCACGGAAAAATCGAGTAGAATCCTAAATTTCTTTGAATATACAATAAGCTGAATAGCTTCTGTAACAATGTTGTATGCATTAGCTGACCCTGATCTGAACTTTCCTAGTCATTCGTTAATTACCCGTTGTAAATGTAATAATGACAGCCTAGATGTTACAGCTTGTTAAGTGTTGATCAGGTTGTATAATACTTAGAGAGTGGGTAATAGAAAAAAGATTTTTTTCTCTTTACTTTTCTGTCCTGTTGATCAAGAGTTATACATTTTCTATTACATTTGTTTAGTTAAATTTAGTTATATTTATTCTAGGACGTGCAAAGCTTGAGGAAGTTCTCAGCGGTTTTCTCCTTTTCGATGACACTCATTGCCAATATAAACATTACCACAAATTACAACTGCACTAATACGTACTCACTAGTTACCAGTTTATCAGAAGGTTTGTTAACCATCATCAAGGTTAGGTTGCTTGGGTTTATCTGAAGTGACTTATATGGATGTTTACGCAAATGAAGAACGGCATAAATGGAATGAATACTGTAAAATGAATAGTTCATGTATGTAATTTAATGTTGTAAGGGGTTTTTGTTACATTAGAATGTTTCTGAAAGACGAAGAAATGGGCCGCTTAAAGCACTTTCATCAATAAATGTATTGCATATTATAAATTGTAGAAGTTTCCCAGTTTGTTATATTCAGTTATTACTAGTAATGGAAGTTATCTACTTTAGTAGCCACACTTTTTCCACCAGGGGTCTCAAACTCCAACCACCCTGAGGACATTTTCGCTGGCCCATGTCCTGCACTACCTTGGTTATCTCTCGACATCTTGTGACACCAATTGTTTTTCGGTCACAATACGCTGGCCGCGTCTTTGGAATTCCTGCTTTACTATCATTTATTAATTTTCGTTTGTTTGTATAGAGGAAAACCACTCAGAATGCGTCCCCTTCCTCCAACTCTCCACTTAGGGAGCAGAGGAACGGTCATCAATAGTAAGAAATTGACACCCCCGGCTGGGTGTACTGGTTCTTACCCGCTTCACGCTCAGAAGGGGACTCTATATCTCCTCCTCATGGTTTTCGCTCTCGTCAATTTTACCCGACGACCTGGCGCATCATACTATAGAAATGATCCCTAAGAGTATGATCTTAACAATTTAATGATTTTCACCAGACTATATCAAATAATTTCCTGATTTTTCAAGGTGTTTCAAAAATAGAGTTATCAATTTATTTCGTGTTGTTTTACACATACTCTAATAAATCGTCATTTTCCAAAAATTCATTGTTGATAACGACATTTGTAAAGTTAAACACATCATGTTTCTGCACTTGCCTTTGAAATGGTAACGATAATGAGCAAATATTACGAATGACAATTGTTTCATGGTGAACGTAAGGGACTTAACTCTTAACAAATTAAAGATAGCATGGTTAGACGTCATATTTTATTATATCGGGATAACTAGCATTTAATCTATAGCAGGTGATTAGTAGTACTGATAGTATATAAATGGCTGCGTTATTGATCAGAAGGGCGGACGGTGTTATTTATTTCTGTGACGCTGTAGGCAAAGTTTTTGAGAACGAGTTCGTTGAGGTTGCTTTTCGCCTCGGTGTCAACTTTTTCATTTCCCGGAATTAGGATGTGGGAAGGGATCAACTTTTCATCGAGTTCAATTTTAAAAGAAATGGAATTGCCATATTTGTTTACGTTTATATCTGGCCTGAGTTATCATATTGGGTGTGCTTTTTTTTTTATTCGTCGGATACCAAGGATTGTAGGAAGGCTGCGCGAATCGCTCCCTGAATGAGCTTGCATCATTAACGTGTGCGGTCGTTTAACCATGGGGGATAGAGCCAGCACTTAACAAGATTTTACCCTTAATTAATGTGCCTTAAAGAGCACCCATTTCGGGGATCTCTTTGTGCGCACCGTGAACTGTTTATTTGCTGGGAAACAGGAGAAACTACACGACCATTTCTGTATGCATCACATGTTTACGATTTGACATGTCTGGACTTGGTGCGGGAGGTGAGTTGCCGGAAGATGGCACTGTTGTGTTGGATAAAGGCCCAAGTGATTCAGGGTGAACTTTGGATGTTTGTGGCCAAAATGAAGTTTCGTCTAGCATTTAACTAAATGTGATAGTTAAGTTTGACTCTTAACAGTTTCATGAGGAGGGAGATGGCCCAAAAGTTAGCCCCTCCAAGGTTGCGGAACAAGTTGACATCTCGATTGTACCGTTTTATGAGTTCTTTGATGTTGGTCGCGATTTGCACTTCACTGAGTAACATACCTAAGAAAGTCTCTTATTTTTCGAACTTTTCGGGATTTTGTCTGTGTCCCAGATTTTCTTATTAAGGTCAATTACTATATTAGGTCAGAATTTTTGAGTAAAAGTATTAAGATTGAAGTTTTCTATAAATTGTATTAAAAGTAATTTTTCATTAAATTATATTGAAAGTAATTTCCCACTAAAATATATTGAGATTAATTTGATCTATTTCTGTACTACTACTGTATACTATTTTAATAAAGATTTTGCTTTTACAAGCAAGTGCAAAACCCCATAAAATACATTTCTCTAGTATCCAAAGGTCAGCAAATTTTAGACTTGGTGGGAAGCTGCTGAACAGGTAAATTTCTAATTTCCTACTGGATTAGCACGCTAGATGATTCACGCGTTTCCCGTGGGAAAGGACGAGAGCCTTGTTCTGATTCGAAATGGACGTACAGAAGTACTGCGTATAAATTCAGAGCAAGCTTGCGCAAAATCAATTCCTCTATCGAGAATTAGAGGACTCTTTCTTTTCTTACAAGTAAGAATCGTCTGTGTTCGTAAACTTCTTTAAAGTATAAGGACTTTTTAATGTTGACATTTTCACGACAAATTTCAATCTAGTCTTGATATTTGTGTAACATTTTTGTGAGTTCTTTCTATTTTATATTATAATGTAATGGAATGTTTAATCGTTTCAAAGAATTTATATTCGTTTGTGTTTATGGTATATACCATCGGAAATGACGAATTCGCTACAAACTTCATGTTTAGATTTAATTTGGAAATAAAAGACTTTTGAAGTAATAAAAGAATGATGTTTCAGTAACCTATTCCAAATTAGTATTCTATGTTAAATTTAGGAAAATACATTTATTCAAAACGATTGTTGCATTATATCACAGCTATTGAATTGTATACTCTTTGGCTATCATGAATTTAGTCGAGATCTAATTAGCTGTATTGTATTCTAAAAGGCAGAAATTATACAAATGTATGAAGTTGGTAAGCTCGAAGGAAAAGTGTAATTTTATATGTATTTCATGTATTTTAAAATATAAAGTTTTATAGATGTATCTCTAAATATATCAATTATTTAAATAACATTCGTTCATCGAGAATCAGAGGACTCTGTTTTTCCTTACAGCGATTACGTACCTCTCATCGCCATTTTCCCCAAGATGTAGACGCATCTGCACCGTTAGGAGTGACGCCTTTTCTTAAGTTATGACGAAAATTATTTCATAACACTATTACGAGGTTGTTGGGTACATTTTTCTGTATCTCGTGGCCTAGTATAACTTCTTCAGGGAATGTAGGAGAAGGCATTGCCGTTTAAGGCCTTGGACCATTCGGCTTTTACAAATCGTAGGTTCAATGGACTGCTAGTGTTCCCAGACAAGTAAATACCATTGTAAATGCCTTATTCATTTTTTTGTGCCTTTTAAAGACGTATTTAATTTTATCGTTGATACTCGTTCTAGATTCAGTAGCTTACAAATGAGGGGGGGGGGGACGGGTGCCAGATATCTTGCAGTGCCAAAACCATATGCGCCAAAGTTATTTAGGGGCCAGAATCTCCTTTTGGCCTTGATCGTCGACCCGGGCGCCAGTTACTCTTAATACAACACTGATTGGACTACTTTAGTTTTGTTATTATTTCCAAGTATCTTCGGGGTAGTCGACTCGTTTTTCCTCTCATTTATTTATTGCGTTGCCATACCCACCCCGTCGAGTTAGTGTTGAAATACAATTTTGAGCAGTGGTCTGTCTCTCTCTCTCTCTCTCTCTCTGGGATTTTGTGTTTGCTACTTGAATTATGGTTTAAGCTGCGTTTTCTTCTTTGTCAGTTGTGAAGTCAACGGCATTTTTAGTTCTTTGGGCTTATTTTTTATATAAATATTTAGTCGTTACATGACATTCTTTATTAAACCACAGCATGGATGGTTTGTCAATTGACCCTTTTATTTGGGGTATTGCAGCTTTTGCTAATATAACTAAGGTTTCGATTAGGTTGTCATTAAGGATGTCGGTGTCCTGATTGTATATTAGTCTGATGCCGATTGTTTCCCCTAAGCTGTTTCCAGTTTGCTTGTTCGCAGCCCACCTTGACGGGAGTGACGTATCGATAGGAGGTGGTAGTGGTGGTGGCTTTGTGTTGTACTTTTATGGAAAAGTGGTCGCTCCCTTAGTATCAGTATCATCGACTTGCAATCGTTTATTTATGCTATTTTGGGTGCACAAAGTGACAGGTCTGTATCTGAGTTTAACCTGTAATATGGTCGATACTGGTGTTGGAGCCGCGCTATTTATGATGACCATGCTGTATGTTTAGGCCATTTTTCGATAGTCATGCCTCTTTAGTCAGCTTTATACTTCTCTATAGTTCTTTGTGGGTTTTGAAATTCCCGCATATTATTACACATTCGTCGAGATTATTTGTTATTTTAGTTACGTCTTCCATTGTAGAATTGTATACATCAGTTCTTTCATATATGGTGAAGATGACTACAGTGAGATTCTGTGTGTGGATTTTAATTGCTTCAATTTCCAGGTCGCATGGCTCTTAGCGGTGAGGAAGCCATGTTTTAGATATTTTGTATCATATCCTATAATATTACGGACCCTTGTAATGCCGTTCGGGTTTGTTTCATGAAGACATTTTATATCTGGCAGTTTCGTAGATTCTAGCAGTTTAATATTTATTTAGTCGGCGTTGGCTTCTAGTCCGCGCACGTTCCATTGCCACAAATTGAAAGACTTTGGCTTTGATGTCTTTTGGAGGAAAATCAGTACCCTTTTGAAATTTTGCCACTTCCCCCAACACTTGACCTGATCCGGCCCCGGACTGGTAATATTAGTACCGCCACGAGATGAGAACTAATTCTTAATAACAATATATAGAGCCACCCCAATTTAATAACCGTAAGAATCGCTATGTCAAAAATACAGACCTCTCCCATTTTTACTTAACCTAATGAACCTAAGATTCGCAATGTCAAAGAGACAGAACGAAGGTCAAGAAACGGGGGGAATATAAATTAGATAAACAAATAGAACCCACACTTTAAACATAATAACCCAAATTATAGTTCATCGAGCAGTCAATATAGACCCAAAATGGCCACAATGCAGAAATAAAAAACGATAAAGATGAAAACGTATAAATAAATCAGACCCGAGCGAGAGGGGACTAGTACTAGTACCGCCACGTTGAGAAATAGTTCTTAATAATAACTAAGACCACCACCCTCCAAGATTCTCTATATCGAAGAGATATACTGAAGATCAAGCGAACAGGGTAATGGATATAATAATAATAATAATAATAATAATAATAATGAAAATAATGAAAATTAAATTAGCTATCAAAAAAAAGGAAACACAATAAAAACACAAAGATAAGACATAATGACCCCCCAACTTTTGGTACTCAGGGATAACTACAAGAAGAAAAATATCAAGAAAATTAAGAAAAGCCTATTAAAAATTAATAAGATGAATAATACAAATGAACAGTAACGAGAAGGAAACACAGATAACAATAACGCTGGAAAAAGAGGCAAACAAGGCGACAAAGAACATAAATAACGAAGATCAATACGGATAAATCACAAGTCTAGAGGCCACCAGGGAAGAGAATAACGAAGCTATTGGGGAGACAAAAATGAACCCCACAAGGGAAGAAGATGGGAGATGACAACTAATAACGAAAACAGAATGAACATCGGGAAAGACAACACCAAGTAAAAAGATGAGTCTAAAGTCTATCTTAGGAATAAAGCAAAAGGAAATTGCCATCCCAAATACTCTACCCAAAAGAAGAAAAAAGTGCAATGCCCAAACCCCATACATGGGAAATAATCTACCCATCCCCCACCTTGGAACCCAAGTGAATCATACTTATCTACAATTCACGCATAGTATAGCACACATAACATGGCACCCAGGAAAGAAAATATACATCTATAGCTTACACACCTTATGTCACCCACATGCAAAACATAGCAGTACATGTACCGCCCCTACCCCACTTTAAACAAATATGGCAAACACAACACAATCATCAAATAGGACTTTCGTTCTCACCCAAGAACGCCCTCTCTAGGCGAAAATTAGGGCCCTGAAAAGACTAACCGGATCAGCATGCTGGTGTCGTGAAGTAACGGCGACGCGAAAACCAAATAAAGATCATAAAAATCATGCGGTCAACATGAGTCATCTTCATTGGTAATGTTTTGGTAAACAAGTACATTAAAACAAACTGACCGATAGGAAAATTTAAAACTCACTGCTATCATATACGCTAGACAAGGTTCCGATATGATAAATTATGCAGATAGGGTTATCATATCAGAACCTTGGTTAGCGAAGATGCTCAGTTATTGGATCAGGGCATGTAACCACTGCATTGTTCGATGTTAGGATAAGGAGTGACGACGCAATATAGACGAATGGGCATAGATTTGGCATAACAACCAGCTGGAAGGCGGAAGGAGGCAATGAAGACTAAGAGTGATTTTAAACGGACTTGCATGCCGACAGGCGCAAAGCAACCTTAATTGAAAGCAGCAGAAGGGAAAGACTATGCAACCACACTGTTTCAGTTCAAAGAAAAAGAGTGGTAAACAGGTGTTTTGGATGAGTGTGCATGCAGCAAGAGATTACAAATATGGATTTATTTTCACCAAGATTTGTTAAGATTACAGTTTTGTCCCTAAAATATCGTTTTCTGTTGGAAGCCTTATTGTTCCTAACAGTTGGACTGACAATTATGATAAGATAAAAAAAAAAATATTTCATATATCGATTTAAATGAACTCTAGTACAAAATTTGTCTATTCGCAAATTTGTAACACCATATATAATCATACCGTGAAGATCATTTAGGTACATTTACTAACTGCATAATGGAACGCCAGGTTGTCAAACGTGCAAGTCTCTAGAAGAGGAAACAGTTTAATCGATACTTCTAAATATTCATACGTGCATCAGAAACAAGATAAATATACATTGCGTGTGCATATACGTCTCTTTTTCTGCCTATATATCTGAATACTCATTGTTGATCACATACGTTTCTTTACTCCATCTGTATCAGCTATATCAATAACGATTTCTCTTGTCATATAATCATAAAAGAATGAAGTCCGTTTTGTACTTATCACTTGCATAATTAGGCATAGATCAAAGAAGTCGTGTAGTACTGGAAGCAGATATCCTATATTTGCACTTTTGATCATCTGGAATGATTTTCAACGATAAACCCAGAGGAAGGGCAAAACTATAAAACTATCCAACGGGCAGAGAGCTGTTAGTCACGGAAAAATCGAGTAGAATCCTAAATTTCTTTGAATATACAATAAGCTGAATAGCTTCTGTAACAATGTTGTATGCATTAGCTGACCCTGATCTGAACTTTCCTAGTCATTCGTTAATTACCCGTTGTAAATGTAATAATGACAGCCTAGATGTTACAGCTTGTTAAGTGTTGATCAGGTTGTATAATACTTAGAGAGTGGGTAATAGAAAAAAGATTTTTTTCTCTTTACTTTTCTGTCCTGTTGATCAAGAGTTATACATTTTCTATTACATTTGTTTAGTTAAATTTAGTTATATTTATTCTAGGACGTGCAAAGCTTGAGGAAGTTCTTAGCGGTTTTCTCCTTTTCGATGACACTCATTGCCAATATAAACATTACCACAAATTACAACTGCACTAATACGTACTCACTAGTTACCAGTTTATCAGAAGGTTTGTTAACCATCATCAAGGTTAGGTCGCTTGGGTTTATCTGAAGTGACTTATATGGATGTTTACGCAAATGAAGAACGGCATAAATGGAATGAATACTGTAAAATGAATAGTTCATGTATGTAATTTAATGTTGTAAGGGGTTTTTGTTACATTAGAATGTTTCTGAAAGACGAAGAAATGGGCCGCTTAAAGCACTTTCATCAATAAATGTATTGCATATTATAAATTGTAGAAGTTTCCCAGTTTGTTATATTCAGTTATTACTAGTAATGGAAGTTATCTACTTTAGTAGCCACACTTTTTACACCAAGGGTCTCAAACTCCAACCACCCTGAGGACATTTTCGCTGGCCCATGTCCTGCACTACCTTGGTTATCTCTCGACATCTTGTGACACCAATTGTTTTTCGGTCACAATACGCTGGCCGCGTCTTTGGAATTCCTGCTTTACTATCATTTATTAATTTTCGTTTGTTTGTATAGAGGAAAACCACTCAGAATGCGTCCCCTTCCTCCAACTCTCCACTTAGGGAGCAGAGGAACGGTCATCAATAGTAAGAACTTGACACCCCCGGCTGGGTGTACTGGTTCTTACCCGCTTCACGCTCAGAAGGGGACGCTATATCTCCTCCTCATGGTTTTCGCTCTCGTCAGTTTTACCCGACGACCTGGCGCATCATACTATAGAAATGATCCCTAAGAGTATGATCTTAACAATTTAATGATTTTCACCAGACTATATCAAATAATTTCCTGATTTTTCAAGGTGTTTCAAAAATAGAGTTATCAATTTATTTCGTGTTGTTTTACACATACTCTAATAAATCGTCATTTTCCAAAAATTCATTGTTGATAACGACATTTGTAAAGTTAAACACATCATGTTTCTGCACTTGCCTTTGAAATGGTAACGATAATGAGCAAATATTACGAATGACAATTGTTTCATGGTGAACGTAAGGGACTTAACTCTTAACAAATTAAAGATAGCATGGTTAGACGTCATATTTTATTATATCGGGATAACTAGCATTTAATCTATAGCAGGTGATTAGTAGTACTGATAGTATATAAATGGCTGCGTTATTGATCAGAAGGGCGGACGGTGTTATTTATTTCTGTGACGCTGTAGGCAAAGTTTTTGAGAACGAGTTCGTTGAGGTTGCTTTTCGCCTCGGTGTCAACTTTTTCATTTCCCGGAATTAGGATGTGGGAAGGGATCAACTTTTCATCGAGTTCAATTTTAAAAGAAATGGAATTGCCATATTTGTTTACGTTTATATCTGGCCTGAGTTATCATATTGGGTGTGCTTTTTTTTTTATTCGTCGGATACCAAGGATTGTAGGAAGGCTGCGCGAATCGCTCCCTGAATGAGCTTGCATCATTAACGTGTGCGGTCGTTTAACCATGGGGGATAGAGCCAGCACTTAACAAGATTTTACCCTTAATTAATGTGCCTTAAAGAGCACCCATTTCGGGGATCTCTTTGTGCGCACTTTGAACTGTTTATTTACTGGGAAACAGGAGAAACTACACGACCATTTCTGTATGCATCACATGTTTACGATTTGACATGTCTGGACTTGGTGCGGGAGGTGAGTTGCCGGAAGATGGCACTGTTGTGTTGGATAAAGGCCCAAGTGATTCAGGGTGAACTTTGGATGTTTGTGGCCAAAATGAAGTTTCGTCTAGCATTTAACTAAATGTGATAGTTAAGTTTGACTCTTAACAGTTTCATGAGGAGGGAGATGGCCCAAAAGTTAGCCCCTCCAAGGTTGCGGAACAAGTTGACATCTCGATTGTACCGTTTTATGAGTTCTTTGATGTTGGTCGCGATTTGCACTTCACTGAGTAACATACCTAAGAAAGTCTCTTATTTTTCGAACTTTTCGGGATTTTGTCTGTGTCCCAGATTTTCTTATTAAGGTCAATTACTATATTAGGTCAGAATTTTTGAGTAAAAGTATTAAGATTGAAGTTTTCTATAAATTGTATTAAAAGTAATTTTTCATTAAATTATATTGAAAGTAATTTCCCACTAAAATATATTGAGATTAATTTGATCTATTTCTGTACTACTACTGTATACTATTTTAATAAAGATTTTGCTTTTACAAGCAAGTGCAAAACCCCATAAAATACATTTCTCTAGTATCCAAAGGTCAGCAAATTTTAGACTTGGTGGGAAGCTGCTGAACAGGTAAATTTCTAATTTCCTAATGGATTAGCACGCTAGATGATTCACGCGTTTCCCGTGGGAAAGGACGAGAGCCTTGTTCTGATTCGAAATGGACGTACAGAAGTACTGCGTATAAATTCAGAGCAAGCTTGCGCAAAATCAATTCCTCTATCGAGAATTAGAGGACTCTTTCTTTTCTTACAAGTAAGAATCGTCTGTGTTCGTAAACTTCTTTAAAGTATAAGGACTTTTTAATGTTGACATTTTCACGACAAATTTCAATCTAGTCTTGATATTTGTGTAACATTTTTGTGAGTTCTTTCTATTTTATATTATAATGTAATGGAATGTTTAATCGTTTCAAAGAATTTATATTCGTTTGTGTTTATGGTATATACCATCGGAAATGACGAATTCGCTACAAACTTCATGTTTAGATTTAATTTGGAAATAAAAGACTTTTGAAGTAATAAAAGAATGATGTTTCAGTAACCTATTCCAAATTAGTATTCTATGTTAAATTTAGGAAAATACATTTATTCAAAACGATTGTTGCATTATATCACAGCTATTGAATTGTATACTCTTTGGCTATCATGAATTTAGTCGAGATCTAATTAGCTGTATTGTATTCTAAAAGGCAGAAATTATACAAATGTATGAAGTTGGTAAGCTCGAAGGAAAAGTGTAATTTTATATGTATTTCATGTATTTTAAAATATAAAGTTTTATAGATGTATCTCTAAATATATCAATTATTTAAATAACATTCGTTCATCGAGAATCAGAGGACTCTGTTTTTCCTTACAGCGATTACGTACCTCTCATCGCCATTTTCCCCAAGATGTAGACGCATCTGCACCGTTAGGAGTGACGCCTTTTCTTAAGTTATGACGAAAATTATTTCATAACACTATTACGAGGTTGTTGGGTACATTTTTCTGTATCTCGTGGCCTAGTATAACTTCTTCAGGGAATGTAGGAGAAGGCATTGCCGTTTAAGGCCTTGGACCATTCGGCTTTTACAAATCGTAGGTTCAATGGACTGCTAGTGTTCCCAGACAAGTAAATACCATTGTAAATGCCTTATTCATTTTTTTGTGCCTTTTAAAGACGTATTTAATTTTATCGTTGATACTCGTTCTAGATTCAGTAGCTTACAAATGAGGGGGGGGGGACGGGTGCCAGATATCTTGCAGTGCCAAAACCATATGCGCCAAAGTTATTTAGGGGCCAGAATCTCCTTTTGGCCTTGATCGTCGACCCGGGCGCCAGTTACTCTTAATACAACACTGATTGGACTACTTTAGTTTTGTTATTATTTCCAAGTATCTTCGGGGTAGTCGACTCGTTTTTCCTCTCATTTATTTATTGCGTTGCCATACCCACCCCGTCGAGTTAGTGTTGAAATACAATTTTGAGCAGTGGTCTGTCTCTCTCTCTCTCTCTCTCTCTCTGGGATTTTGTGTTTGCTACTTGAATTATGGTTTAAGCTGCGTTTTCTTCTTTGTCAGTTGTGAAGTCAACGGCATTTTTAGTTCTTTGGGCTTATTTTTTATATAAATATTTAGTCGTTACATGACATTCTTTATTAAACCACAGCATGGATGGTTTGTCAATTGACCCTTTTATTTGGGGTATTGCAGCTTTTGCTAATATAACTAAGGTTTCGATTAGGTTGTCATTAAGGATGTCGGTGTCCTGATTGTATATTAGTCTGATGCCGATTGTTTCCCCTAAGCTGTTTCCAGTTTGCTTGTTCGCAGCCCACCTTGACGGGAGTGACGTATCGATAGGAGGTGGTAGTGGTGGTGGCTTTGTGTTGTACTTTTATGGAAAAGTGGTCGCTCCCTTAGTATCAGTATCATCGACTTGCAATCGTTTATTTATGCTATTTTGGGTGCACAAAGTGACAGGTCTGTATCTGAGTTTAACCTGTAATATGGTCGATACTGGTGTTGGAGCCGCGCTATTTATGATGACCATGCTGTATGTTTAGGCCATTTTTCGATAGTCATGCCTCTTTAGTCAGCTTTATACTTCTCTATAGTTCTTTGTGGGTTTTGAAATTCCCGCATATTATTACACATTCGTCGAGATTATTTGTTATTTTAGTTACGTCTTCCATTGTAGAATTGTATACATCAGTTCTTTCATATATGGTGAAGATGACTACAGTGAGATTCTGTGTGTGGATTTTAATTGCTTCAATTTCCAGGTCGCATGGCTCTTAGCGGTGAGGAAGCCATGTTTTAGATATTTTGTATCATATCCTATAATATTACGGACCCTTGTAATGCCGTTCGGGTTTGTTTCATGAAGACATTTTATATCTGGCAGTTTCGTAGATTCTAGCAGTTTAATATTTATTTAGTCGGCGTTGGCTTCTAGTCCGCGCACGTTCCATTGCCACAAATTGAAAGACTTTGGCTTTGATGTCTTTTGGAGGAAAATCAGTACCCTTTTGAAATTTTGCCACTTCCCCCAACACTTGACCTGATCCGGCCCCGGACTGGTAATATTAGTACCGCCACGAGATGAGAACTAATTCTTAATAACAATATATAGAGCCACCCCAATTTAATAACCGTAAGAATCGCTATGTCAAAAATACAGACCTCTCCCATTTTTACTTAACCTAATGAACCTAAGATTCGCAATGTCAAAGAGACAGAACGAAGGTCAAGAAACGGGGGGAATATAAATTAGATAAACAAATAGAACCCACACTTTAAACATAATAACCCAAATTATAGTTCATCGAGCAGTCAATATAGACCCAAAATGGCCACAATGCAGAAATAAAAAACGATAAAGATGAAAACGTATAAATAAATCAGACCCGAGCGAGAGGGGACTAGTACTAGTACCGCCACGTTGAGAAATAGTTCTTAATAATAACTAAGACCACCACCCTCCAAGATTCTCTATATCGAAGAGATATACTGAAGATCAAGCGAACAGGGTAATGGATATAATAATAATAATAATAATAATGAAAATAATGAAAATTAAATTAGCTATCAAAAAAAAGGAAACACAATAAAAACACAAAGATAAGACATAATGACCCCCCAACTTTTGGTACTCAGGGATAACTACAAGAAGAAAAATATCAAGAAAATTAAGAAAAGCCTATTAAAAATTAATAAGATGAATAATACAAATGAACAGTAACGAGAAGGAAACACAGATAACAATAACGCTGGAAAAAGAGGCAAACAAGGCGACAAAGAACATAAATAACGAAGATCAATACGGATAAATCACAAGTCTAGAGGCCACCAGGGAAGAGAATAACGAAGCTATTGGGGAGACAAAAATGAACCCCACAAGGGAAGAAGATGGGAGATGACAACTAATAACGAAAACAGAATGAACATCGGGAAAGACAACACCAAGTAAAAAGATGAGTCTAAAGTCTATCTTAGGAATAAAGCAAAAGGAAATTGCCATCCCAAATACTCTACCCAAAAGAAGAAAAAAGTGCAATGCCCAAACCCCATACATGGGAAATAATCTACCCATCCCCCACCTTGGAACCCAAGTGAATCATACTTATCTACAATTCACGCATAGTATAGCACACATAACATGGCACCCAGGAAAGAAAATATACATCTATAGCTTACACACCTTATGTCACCCACATGCAAAACATAGCAGTACATGTACCGCCCCTACCCCACTTTAAACAAATATGGCAAACACAACACAATCATCAAATAGGACTTTCGTTCTCACCCAAGAACGCCCTCTCTAGGCGAAAATTAGGGCCCTGAAAAGACTAACCGGATCAGCATGCTGGTGTCGTGAAGTAACGGCGACGCGAAAACCAAATAAAGATCATAAAAATCATGCGGTCAACATGAGTCATCTTCATTGGTAATGTTTTGGTAAACAAGTACATTAAAACAAACTGACCGATAGGAAAATTTAAAACTCACTGCTATCATATACGCTAGACAAGGTTCCGATATGATAAATTATGCAGATAGGGTTATCATATCAGAACCTTGGTTAGCGAAGATGCTCAGTTATTGGATCAGGGCATGTAACCACTGCATTGTTCGATGTTAGGATAAGGAGTGACGACGCAATATAGACGAATGGGCATAGATTTGGCATAACAACCAGCTGGAAGGCGGAAGGAGGCAATGAAGACTAAGAGTGATTTTAAACGGACTTGCATGCCGACAGGCGCAAAGCAACCTTAATTGAAAGCAGCAGAAGGGAAAGACTATGCAACCACACTGTTTCAGTTCAAAGAAAAAGAGTGGTAAACAGGTGTTTTGGATGAGTGTGCATGCAGCAAGAGATTACAAATATGGATTTATTTTCACCAAGATTTGTTAAGATTACAGTTTTGTCCCTAAAATATCGTTTTCTGTTGGAAGCCTTATTGTTCCTAACAGTTGGACTGACAATTATGATAAGATAAAAAAAAAAATATTTCATATATCGATTTAAATGAACTCTAGTACAAAATTTGTCTATTCGCAAATTTGTAACACCATATATAATCATACCGTGAAGATCATTTAGGTACATTTACTAACTGCATAATGGAACGCCAGGTTGTCAAACGTGCAAGTCTCTAGAAGAGGAAACAGTTTAATCGATACTTCTAAATATTCATACGTGCATCAGAAACAAGATAAATATACATTGCGTGTGCATATACGTCTCTTTTTCTGCCTATATATCTGAATACTCATTGTTGATCACATGCGTTTCTTTACTCCATCTGTATCAGCTATATCAATAATGATTTCTCTTGTCATATAATCATAAAAGAATGAAGTCCGTTTTGTACTTATCACTTGCATAATTAGGCATAGATCAAAGAAGTCGTGTAGTACTGGAAGCAGATATCCTATATTTGCACTTTTGATCATCTGGAATGATTTTCAACGATAAACCCAGAGGAAGGGCAAAACTATAAAACTATCCAACGGGCAGAGAGCTGTTAGTCACGGAAAAATCGAGTAGAATCCTAAATTTCTTTGAATATACAATAAGCTGAATAGCTTCTGTAACAATGTTGTATGCATTAGCTGACCCTGATCTGAACTTTCCTAGTCATTCGTTAATTACCCGTTGTAAATGTAATAATGACAGCCTAGATGTTACAGCTTGTTAAGTGTTGATCAGGTTGTATAATACTTAGAGAGTGGGTAATAGAAAAAAGATTTTTTTCTCTTTACTTTTCTGTCCTGTTGATCAAGAGTTATACATTTTCTATTACATTTGTTTAGTTAAATTTAGTTATATTTATTCTAGCACGTGCAAAGCTTGAGGAAGTTCTCAGCGGTTTTCTCCTTTTCGATGACACTCATTGCCAATATAAACATTACCACAAATTACAACTGCACTAATACGTACTCACTAGTTACCAGTTTATCAGAAGGTTTGTTAACCATCATCAAGGTTAGGTTGCTTGGGTTTATCTGAAGTGACTTATATGGATGTTTACGCAAATGAAGAACGGCATAAATGGAATGAATACTGTAAAATGAATAGTTCATGTATGTAATTTAATGTTGTAAGGGGTTTTTGTTACATTAGAATGTTTCTGAAAGACGAAGAAATGGGCCGCTTAAAGCACTTTCATCAATAAATGTATTGCATATTATAAATTGTAGAAGTTTCCCAGTTTGTTATATTCAGTTATTACTAGTAATGGAAGTTATCTACTTTAGTAGCCACACTTTTTATACCAGGGGTCTCAAACTCCAACCACCCTGAGGACATTTTCGCTGGCCCATGTCCTGCACTACCTTGGTTATCTCTCGACATCTTGTGACACCAATTGTTTTTCGGTCACAATACGCTGGCCGCGTCTTTGGAATTCCTGCTTTACTATCATTTATTAATTTTCGTTTGTTTGTATAGAGGAAAACCACTTAGAATGCGTCCCCTTCCTCCAACTCTCCACTTAGGGAAGCAGAGGAACGGTCATCAATAGTAAGAACTTGACACCCCCGGCTGGGTGTAATGGTTCTTACCCGCTTCACGCTCAGAAGGGGACGCTATATCTCCTCCTCATGGTTTTCGCTCTCGTCAGTTTTACCCGACGACCTGGCGCATCATACTATAGAAATGACCCCTAAGAGTATGATCTTAACAATTTAATGATTTTCACCAGACTATATCAAATAATTTCCTGATTTTTCAAGGTGTTTCAAAAATAGAGTTATCAATTTATTTCGTGTTGTTTTACACATACTCTAATAAATCGTCATTTTCCAAAAATTCATTGTTGATAACGACATTTGTAAAGTTAAACACATCATGTTTCTGCACTTGCCTTTGAAATGGTAACGATAATGAGCAAATATTACGAATGACAATTGTTTCATGGTGAACGTAAGGGACTTAACTCTTAACAAATTAAAGATAGCATGGTTAGACGTCATATTTTATTATATCGGGATAACTAGCATTTAATCTATAGCAGGTGATTAGTAGTACTGATAGTATATAAATGGCTGCGTTATTGATCAGAAGGGCGGACGGTGTTATTTATTTCTGTGACGCTGTAGGCAAAGTTTTTGAGAACGAGTTCGTTGAGGTTGCTTTTCGCCTCGGTGTCAACTTTTTCATTTCCCGGAATTAGGATGTGGGAAGGGATCAACTTTTCATCGAGTTCAATTTTAAAAGAAATGGAATTGCCATATTTGTTTACGTTTATATCTGGCCTGAGTTATCATATTGGGTGTGCTTTTTTTTTTATTCGTCGGATACCAAGGATTGTAGGAAGGCTGCGCGAATCGCTCCCTGAATGAGCTTGCATCATTAACGTGTGCGGTCGTTTAACCATGGGGGATAGAGCCAGCACTTAACAAGATTTTACCCTTAATTAATGTGCCTTAAAGAGCACCCATTTCGGGGATCTCTTTGTGCGCACCGTGAACTGTTTATTTACTGGGACACAGGAGAAACTACACGACCATTTCTGTATGCATCACATGTTTACGATTTGACATGTCTGGACTTGGTGCGGGAGGTGAGTTGCCGGAAGATGGCACTGTTGTGTTGGATAAAGGCCCAAGTGATTCAGGGTGAACTTTGGATGTTTGTGGCCAAAATGAAGTTTCGTCTAGCATTTAACTAAATGTGATAGTTAAGTTTGACTCTTAACAGTTTCATGAGGAGGGAGATGGCCCAAAAGTTAGCCCCTCCAAGGTTGCGGAACAAGTTGACATCTCGATTGTACCGTTTTATGAGTTCTTTGATGTTGGTCGCGATTTGCACTTCACTGAGTAACATACCTAAGAAAGTCTCTTATTTTTCGAACTTTTCGGGATTTTGTCTGTGTCCCAGATTTTCTTATTAAGGTCAATTACTATATTAGGTCAGAATTTTTGAGTAAAAGTATTAAGATTGAAGTTTTCTATAAATTGTATTAAAAGTAATTTTTCATTAAATTATATTGAAAGTAATTTCCCACTAAAATATATTGAGATTAATTTGATCTATTTCTGTACTACTACTGTATACTATTTTAATAAAGATTTTGCTTTTACAAGCAAGTGCAAAACCCCATAAAATACATTTCTCTAGTATCCAAAGGTCAGCAAATTTTAGACTTGGTGGGAAGCTGCTGAACAGGTAAATTTCTAATTTCCTACTGGATTAGCACGCTAGATGATTCACGCGTTTCCCGTGGGAAAGGACGAGAGCCTTGTTCTGATTCGAAATGGACGTACAGAAGTACTGCGTATAAATTCAGAGCAAGCTTGCGCAAAATCAATTCCTCTATCGAGAATTAGAGGACTCTTTCTTTTCTTACAAGTAAGAATCGTCTGTGTTCGTAAACTTCTTTAAAGTATAAGGACTTTTTAATGTTGACATTTTCACGACAAATTTCAATCTAGTCTTGATATTTGTGTAACATTTTTGTGAGTTCTTTCTATTTTATATTATAATGTAATGGAATGTTTAATCGTTTCAAAGAATTTATATTCGTTTGTGTTTATGGTATATACCATCGGAAATGACGAATTCGCTACAAACTTCATGTTTAGATTTAATTTGGAAATAAAAGACTTTTGAAGTAATAAAAGAATGATGTTTCAGTAACCTATTCCAAATTAGTATTCTATGTTAAATTTAGGAAAATACATTTATTCAAAACGATTGTTGCATTATATCACAGCTATTGAATTGTATACTCTTTGGCTATCATGAATTTAGTCGAGATCTAATTAGCTGTATTGTATTCTAAAAGGCAGAAATTATACAAATGTATGAAGTTGGTAAGCTCGAAGGAAAAGTGTAATTTTATATGTATTTCATGTATTTTAAAATATAAAGTTTTATAGATGTATCTCTAAATATATCAATTATTTAAATAACATTCGTTCATCGAGAATCAGAGGACTCTGTTTTTCCTTACAGCGATTACGTACCTCTCATCGCCATTTTCCCCAAGATGTAGACGCATCTGCACCGTTAGGAGTGACGCCTTTTCTTAAGTTATGACGAAAATTATTTCATAACACTATTACGAGGTTGTTGGGTACATTTTTCTGTATCTCGTGGCCTAGTATAACTTCTTCAGGGAATGCAGGAGAAGGCATTGCCGTTTAAGGCCTTGGACCATTCGGCTTTTACAAATCGTAGGTTCAATGGACTGCTAGTGTTCCCAGACAAGTAAATACCATTGTAAATGCCTTATTCATTTTTTTGTGGCTTTTAAAGACGTATTTAATTTTATCGTTGATACTCGTTCTAGATTCAGTAGCTTACAAATGGGGTGGGGGGACGGGTGCCAGATATCTTGCAGTGCCAAAACCATATGCGCCAAAGTTATTTAGGGGCCAGAATCTCCTTTTGGCCTTGATCGTCGACCCGGGCGCCAGTTACTCTTAATACAACACTGATTGGACTACTTTAGTTTTGTTATTATTTCCAAGTATCTTCGGGGTAGTCGACTCGTTTTTCCTCTCATTTATTTATTGCGTTGCCATACCCACCCCGTCGAGTTAGTGTTGAAATACAATTTTGAGCAGTGGTCTGTCTGTCTCTCTCTCTCTCTGGGATTTTGTGTTTGCTACTTGAATTATGGTTTTAGCTGCGTTTTCTTCTTTGTCAGTTGTGAAGTCAACGGCATTTTTAGTTCTTTGGGCTTTTTTTTATTATAAATATTTAGTCGTTACTTGACATTCTTTATTAAACCACAGCATGGATGGTTTGTCAATTGATCCTTTTATTTGGGGTATTGCAGCTTTTGCTAATATGACTAGGGTTTCGATTAGGTTGTCATTAAGGATGTCGGTGTCCTGATTGTATATTAGTCTGATGCCGATTGTTTCCCCTAAGCTGTTTCCAGTTTGCTTGTTCGCAGCCCACCTTGACGGGAGTGACGTATCGATAGGAGGTGGTAGTGGTGGTGGCTTTGTGTTGTACTTTTATGGAAAAGTGGTCGCTCCCTTAGTATCAGTATCATCGACTTGCAATCGTTTATTTATGCTATTTTGGGTGCACAAAGTGACAGGTCTGTATCTGAGTTTAACCTGTAATATGGTCGATACTGGTGTTGGAGCCGCGCTATTTATGATGACCATGCTGTATGTTTAGGCCATTTTTCGATAGTCATGCCTCTTTAGTCAGCTTTATACTTCTCTATAGTTCTTTGTGGGCTTTGAAATTCCCGCATATTATTACACATTCGTCGAGGTTATTTGTTATTTTAGTTACGTCTTCCATTGTAGAATTGTATACATCAGTTCTTTCATATATGGTGAAGATGACTACAGTGAGATTCTGTATGTGGATTTTAATTGCTTCAATTTCCAGGTCGCATGGCTCTTAGCGGTGAGGAAGCCATGTTTTAGATATTTTGTATCATATCCTATAATATTACGGACCCTTGTAATGCCGTTCGGGTTTGTTTCATGAAGACATTTTATATCTGGCAGTTTCGTAGATGCTAGCAGTTTAATATTTATTTAGTCGGCGTTGGCTTCTAGTCCGCGCACGTTCCATTGCCACAAATTGAAAGACTTTGGCTTTGATGTCTTTTGGAGGAAAATCAGTACCCTTTTGAAATTTTGCCACTTCCCCCAACATTTGACCTGATCCGGCCCCGGACTGGTAATATTAGTACCGCCACGAGATGAGAACTAATTCTTAATAACAATATATAGAGCCACCCCAATTTAATAACCGTAAGAATCGCTATGTCAAAAATACATTGCTCTCCCATTTTTACTTAACCTAATGAACCTAAGATTCGCAATGTCAAAGAGACAGAAGGAAGGTCAAGCAACGGGGGAATATAAATTAGATAAACAAATAGAACCCACACTTTAAACATAATAACCCTAATTATAGTTCATCGAGCAGTCAATATAGACCCAAAATGGCCACAATGCAGAAATAAAAAACGATAAAGATGAAAACGTATAAATAAATCAGACCCGAGCGAGAGGGGACTAGTACTAGTACCGCCACGTTGAGAAATAGTTCTTAATAATAACTAAGACCACCACCCTCCAAGATTCTCTATATCGAAGAGATATACTGAAGATCAAGCGAACAGGGTAATGGATATAATAATAATAATAATAATAATAATAATGAAAATAATGAAAATTAAATTAGCTATCAAAAAAAGGAAACACAATAAAAACACAAAGATAAGACATAATGACCCCCCAACTTTTGGTACTCAGGGATAACTACAAGAAGAAAAATATCAAGAAAATTAAGAAAAGCCTATTAAAAATTAATAAGATGAATAATACAAATGAACAGTAACGAGAAGGAAACACAGATAACAATAACGCTGGAAAAAGAGGCAAACAAGGCGACAAAGAACATAAATAACGAAGATCAATACGGATAAATCACAAGTCTAGAGGCCACCAGGGAAGAGAATAACGAAGCTATTGGGGAGACAAAAATGAACCCCACAAGGGAAGAAGATGGGAGATGACAACTAATAACGAAAACAGAATGAACATCGGGAAAGACAACACCAAGTAAAAAGATGAGTCTAAAGTCTATCTTAGGAATAAAGCAAAAGGAAATTGCCATCCCAAATACTCTACCCAAAAGAAGAAAAAAGTGCAATGCCCAAACCCCATACATGGGAAATAATCTACCCATCCCCCACCTTGGAACCCAAGTGAATCATACTTATCTACAATTCACGCATAGTATAGCACACATAACATGGCACCCAGGAAAGAAAATATACATCTATAGCTTACACACCTTATGTCACCCACATGCAAAACATAGCAGTACATGTACCGCCCCTACCCCACTTTAAACAAATATGGCAAACACAACACAATCATCAAATAGGACTTTCGTTCTCACCCAAGAACGCCCTCTCTAGGCGAAAATTAGGGCCCTGAAAAGACTAACCGGATCAGCATGCTGGTGTCGTGAAGTAACGGCGACGCGAAAACCAAATAAAGATCATAAAAATCATGCGGTCAACATGAGTTATCTTCATTGGTAATGTTTTGGTAAACAAGTACATTAAAACAAACTGACCGATAGGAAAATTTAAAACTCACTGCTATCATATACGCTAGACAAGGTTCCGATATGATAAATTATGCAGATAGGGTTATCATATCAGAACCTTGGTTAGCGAAGATGCTCAGTTATTGGATCAGGGCATGTAACCACTGCATTGTTCGATGTTAGGATAAGGAGTGACGACGCAATATAGACGAATGGGCATAGATTTGGCACAACAACCAGCTGGAAGGCGGAAGGAGGCAATGAAGACTAAGAGTGATTTTAAACGGACTTGCATGCCGACAGGCGCAAAGCAACCTTAATTGAAAGCAGCAGAAGGGAAAGACTATGCAACCACACTGTTTCAGTTCAAAGAAAAAGAGTGGTAAACAGGTGTTTTGGATGAGTGTGCATGCAGCAAGAGATTACAAATATGGATTTATTTTCACCAAGATTTGTTAAGATTACAGTTTTGTCCCTAAAATATCGTTTTCTGTTGGAAGCCTTATTGTTCCTAACAGTTGGACTGACAATTATGATAAGATAAAAAAAAAAATATTTCATATATCGATTTAAATGAACTCTAGTACAAAATTTGTCTATTCGCAAATTTGTAACACCATATATAATCATACCGTGAAGATCATTTAGGTACATTTACTAACTGCATAATGGAACGCCAGGTTGTCAAACGTGCAAGTCTCTAGAAGAGGAAACAGTTTAATCGATACTTCTAAATATTCATACGTGCATCAGAAACAAGATAAATATACATTGCGTGTGCATATACGTCTCTTTTTCTGCCTATATATCTGAATACTCATTGTTGATCACATACGTTTCTTTACTCCATCTGTATCAGCTATATCAATAACGATTTCTCTTGTCATATAATCATAAAAGAATGAAGTCCGTTTTGTACTTATCACTTGCATAATTAGGCATAGATCAAAGAAGTCGTGTAGTACTGGAAGCAGATATCCTATATTTGCACTTTTGATCATCTGGAATGATTTTCAACGATAAACCCAGAGGAAGGGCAAAACTATAAAACTATCCAACGGGCAGAGAGCTGTTAGTCACGGAAAAATCGAGTAGAATCCTAAATTTCTTTGAATATACAATAAGCTGAATAGCTTCTGTAACAATGTTGTATGCATTAGCTGACCCTGATCTGAACTTTCCTAGTCATTCGTTAATTACCCGTTGTAAATGTAATAATGACAGCCTAGATGTTACAGCTTGTTAAGTGTTGATCAGGTTGTATAATACTTAGAGAGTGGGTAATAGAAAAAAGATTTTTTTCTCTTTACTTTTCTGTCCTGTTGATCAAGAGTTATACATTTTCTATTACATTTGTTTAGTTAAATTTAGTTATATTTATTCTAGGACGTGCAAAGCTTGAGGAAGTTCTCAGCGGTTTTCTCCTTTTCGATGACACTCATTGCCAATATAAACATTACCACAAATTACAACTGCACTAATACGTACTCACTAGTTACCAGTTTATCAGAAGGTTTGTTAACCATCATCAAGGTTAGGTTGCTTGGGTTTATCTGAAGTGACTTATATGGATGTTTACGCAAATGAAGAACGGCATAAATGGAATGAATACTGTAAAATGAATAGTTCATGTATGTAATTTAATGTTGTAAGGGGTTTTTGTTACATTAGAATGTTTCTGAAAGACGAAGAAATGGGCCGCTTAAAGCACTTTCATCAATAAATGTATTGCATATTATAAATTGTAGAAGTTTCCCAGTTTGTTATATTCAGTTATTACTAGTAATGGAAGTTATCTACTTTAGTAGCCACACTTTTTCCACCAGGGGTCTCAAACTCCAACCACCCTGAGGACATTTTCGCTGGCCCATGTCCTGCACTACCTTGGTTATCTCTCGACATCTTGTGACACCAATTGTTTTTCGGTCACAATACGCTGGCCGCGTCTTTGGAATTCCTGCTTTACTATCATTTATTAATTTTCGTTTGTTTGTATAGAGGAAAACCACTCAGAATGCGTCCCCTTCCTCCAACTCTCCACTTAGGGAGCAGAGGAACGGTCATCAATAGTAAGAAATTGACACCCCCGGCTGGGTGTACTGGTTCTTACCCGCTTCACGCTCAGAAGGGGACTCTATATCTCCTCCTCATGGTTTTCGCTCTCGTCAATTTTACCCGACGACCTGGCGCATCATACTATAGAAATGATCCCTAAGAGTATGATCTTAACAATTTAATGATTTTCACCAGACTATATCAAATAATTTCCTGATTTTTCAAGGTGTTTCAAAAATAGAGTTATCAATTTATTTCGTGTTGTTTTACACATACTCTAATAAATCGTCATTTTCCAAAAATTCATTGTTGATAACGACATTTGTAAAGTTAAACACATCATGTTTCTGCACTTGCCTTTGAAATGGTAACGATAATGAGCAAATATTACGAATGACAATTGTTTCATGGTGAACGTAAGGGACTTAACTCTTAACAAATTAAAGATAGCATGGTTAGACGTCATATTTTATTATATCGGGATAACTAGCATTTAATCTATAGCAGGTGATTAGTAGTACTGATAGTATATAAATGGCTGCGTTATTGATCAGAAGGGCGGACGGTGTTATTTATTTCTGTGACGCTGTAGGCAAAGTTTTTGAGAACGAGTTCGTTGAGGTTGCTTTTCGCCTCGGTGTCAACTTTTTCATTTCCCGGAATTAGGATGTGGGAAGGGATCAACTTTTCATCGAGTTCAATTTTAAAAGAAATGGAATTGCCATATTTGTTTACGTTTATATCTGGCCTGAGTTATCATATTGGGTGTGCTTTTTTTTTTATTCGTCGGATACCAAGGATTGTAGGAAGGCTGCGCGAATCGCTCCCTGAATGAGCTTGCATCATTAACGTGTGCGGTCGTTTAACCATGGGGGATAGAGCCAGCACTTAACAAGATTTTAACCTTAATTAATGTGCCTTAAAGAGCACCCATTTCGGGGATCTCTTTGTGCGCACTTTGAACTGTTTATTTACTGGGAAACAGGAGAAACTACACGACCATTTCTGTATGCATCACATGTTTACGATTTGACATGTCTGGACTTGGTGCGGGAGGTGAGTTGCCGGAAGATGGCACTGTTGTGTTGGATAAAGGCCCAAGTGATTCAGGGTGAACTTTGGATGTTTGTGGCCAAAATGAAGTTTCGTCTAGCATTTAACTAAATGTGATAGTTAAGTTTGACTCTTAACAGTTTCATGAGGAGGGAGATGGCCCAAAAGTTAGCCCCTCCAAGGTTGCGGAACAAGTTGACATCTCGATTGTACCGTTTTATGAGTTCTTTGATGTTGGTCGCGATTTGCACTTCACTGAGTAACATACCTAAGAAAGTCTCTTATTTTTCGAACTTTTCGGGATTTTGTCTGTGTCCCAGATTTTCTTATTAAGGTCAATTACTATATTAGGTCAGAATTTTTGAGTAAAAGTATTAAGATTGAAGTTTTCTATAAATTGTATTAAAAGTAATTTTTCATTAAATTATATTGAAAGTAATTTCCCACTAAAATATATTGAGATTAATTTGATCTATTTCTGTACTACTACTGTATACTATTTTAATAAAGATTTTGCTTTTACAAGCAAGTGCAAAACCCCATAAAATACATTTCTCTAGTATCCAAAGGTCAGCAAATTTTAGACTTGGTGGGAAGCTGCTGAACAGGTAAATTTCTAATTTCCTACTGGATTAGCACGCTAGATGATTCACGCGTTTCCCGTGGGAAAGGACGAGAGCCTTGTTCTGATTCGAAATGGACGTACAGAAGTACTGCGTATAAATTCAGAGCAAGCTTGCGCAAAATCAATTCCTCTATCGAGAATTAGAGGACTCTTTCTTTTCTTACAAGTAAGAATCGTCTGTGTTCGTAAACTTCTTTAAAGTATAAGGACTTTTTAATGTTGACATTTTCACGACAAATTTCAATCTAGTCTTGATATTTGTGTAACATTTTTGTGAGTTCTTTCTATTTTATATTATAATGTAATGGAATGTTTAATCGTTTCAAAGAATTTATATTCGTTTGTGTTTATGGTATATACCATCGGAAATGACGAATTCGCTACAAACTTCATGTTTAGATTTAATTTGGAAATAAAAGACTTTTGAAGTAATAAAAGAATGATGTTTCAGTAACCTATTCCAAATTAGTATTCTATGTTAAATTTAGGAAAATACATTTATTCAAAACGATTGTTGCATTATATCACAGCTATTGAATTGTATACTCTTTGGCTATCATGAATTTAGTCGAGATCTAATTAGCTGTATTGTATTCTAAAAGGCAGAAATTATACAAATGTATGAAGTTGGTAAGCTCGAAGGAAAAGTGTAATTTTATATGTATTTCATGTATTTTAAAATATAAAGTTTTATAGATGTATCTCTAAATATATCAATTATTTAAATAACATTCGTTCATCGAGAATCAGAGGACTCTGTTTTTCCTTACAGCGATTACGTACCTCTCATCGCCATTTTCCCCAAGATGTAGACGCATCTGCACCGTTAGGAGTGACGCCTTTTCTTAAGTTATGACGAAAATTATTTCATAACACTATTACGAGGTTGTTGGGTACATTTTTCTGTATCTCGTGGCCTAGTATAACTTCTTCAGGGAATGTAGGAGAAGGCATTGCCGTTTAAGGCCTTGGACCATTCGGCTTTTACAAATCGTAGGTTCAATGGACTGCTAGTGTTCCCAGACAAGTAAATACCATTGTAAATGCCTTATTCATTTTTTTGTGGCTTTTAAAGACGTATTTAATTTTATCGTTGATACTCGTTCTAGATTCAGTAGCTTACAAATGAGGGGGGGGGGACGGGTGCCAGATATCTTGCAGTGCCAAAACCATATGCGCCAAAGTTATTTAGGGGCCAGAATCTCCTTTTGGCCTTGATCGTCGACCCGGGCGCCAGTTACTCTTAATACAACACTGATTGGACTACTTTAGTTTTGTTATTATTTCCAAGTATCTTCGGGGTAGTCGACTCGTTTTTCCTCTCATTTATTTATTGCGTTGCCATACCCACCCCGTCGAGTTAGTGTTGAAATACAATTTTGAGCAGTGGTCTGTCTCTCTCTCTCTCTCTCTCTCTGGGATTTTGTGTTTGCTACTTGAATTATGGTTTAAGCTGCGTTTTCTTCTTTGTCAGTTGTGAAGTCAACGGCATTTTTAGTTCTTTGGGCTTATTTTTTATATAAATATTTAGTCGTTACATGACATTCTTTATTAAACCACAGCATGGATGGTTTGTCAATTGACCCTTTTATTTGGGGTATTGCAGCTTTTGCTAATATAACTAAGGTTTCGATTAGGTTGTCATTAAGGATGTCGGTGTCCTGATTGTATATTAGTCTGATGCCGATTGTTTCCCCTAAGCTGTTTCCAGTTTGCTTGTTCGCAGCCCACCTTGACGGGAGTGACGTATCGATAGAAGGTGGTAGTGGTGGTGGCTTTGTGTTGTACTTTTATGGAAAAGTGGTCGCTCCCTTAGTATCAGTATCATCGACTTGCAATCGTTTATTTATGCTATTTTGGGTGCACAAAGTGACAGGTCTGTATCTGAGTTTAACCTGTAATATGGTCGATACTGGTGTTGGAGCCGCGCTATTTATGATGACCATGCTGTATGTTTAGGCCATTTTTCGATAGTCATGCCTCTTTAGTCAGCTTTATACTTCTCTATAGTTCTTTGTGGGTTTTGAAATTCCCGCATATTATTACACATTCGTCGAGATTATTTGTTATTTTAGTTACGTCTTCCATTGTAGAATTGTATACATCAGTTCTTTCATATATGGTGAAGATGACTACAGTGAGATTCTGTGTGTGGATTTTAATTGCTTCAATTTCCAGGTCGCATGGCTCTTAGCGGTGAGGAAGCCATGTTTTAGATATTTTGTATCATATCCTATAATATTACGGACCCTTGTAATGCCGTTCGGGTTTGTTTCATGAAGACATTTTATATCTGGCAGTTTCGTAGATTCTAGCAGTTTAATATTTATTTAGTCGGCGTTGGCTTCTAGTCCGCGCACGTTCCATTGCCACAAATTGAAAGACTTTGGCTTTGATGTCTTTTGGAGGAAAATCAGTACCCTTTTGAAATTTTGCCACTTCCCCCAACACTTGACCTGATCCGGCCCCGGACTGGTAATATTAGTACCGCCACGAGATGAGAACTAATTCTTAATAACAATATATAGAGCCACCCCAATTTAATAACCGTAAGAATCGCTATGTCAAAAATACAGACCTCTCCCATTTTTACTTAACCTAATGAACCTAAGATTCGCAATGTCAAAGAGACAGAACGAAGGTCAAGAAACGGGGGGAATATAAATTAGATAAACAAATAGAACCCACACTTTAAACATAATAACCCAAATTATAGTTCATCGAGCAGTCAATATAGACCCAAAATGGCCACAATGCAGAAATAAAAAACGATAAAGATGAAAACGTATAAATAAATCAGACCCGAGCGAGAGGGGACTAGTACTAGTACCGCCACGTTGAGAAATAGTTCTTAATAATAACTAAGACCACCACCCTCCAAGATTCTCTATATCGAAGAGATATACTGAAGATCAAGCGAACAGGGTAATGGATATAATAATAATAATAATAATAATAATAATAATGAAAATAATGAAAATTAAATTAGCTATCAAAAAAAAGGAAACACAATAAAAACACAAAGATAAGACATAATGACCCCCCAACTTTTGGTACTCAGGGATAACTACAAGAAGAAAAATATCAAGAAAATTAAGAAAAGCCTATTAAAAATTAATAAGATGAATAATACAAATGAACAGTAACGAGAAGGAAACACAGATAACAATAACGCTGGAAAAAGAGGCAAACAAGGCGACAAAGAACATAAATAACGAAGATCAATACGGATAAATCACAAGTCTAGAGGCCACCAGGGAAGAGAATAACGAAGCTATTGGGGAGACAAAAATGAACCCCACAAGGGAAGAAGATGGGAGATGACAACTAATAACGAAAACAGAATGAACATCGGGAAAGACAACACCAAGTAAAAAGATGAGTCTAAAGTCTATCTTAGGAATAAAGCAAAAGGAAATTGCCATCCCAAATACTCTACCCAAAAGAAGAAAAAAGTGCAATGCCCAAACCCCATACATGGGAAATAATCTACCCATCCCCCACCTTGGAACCCAAGTGAATCATACTTATCTACAATTCACGCATAGTATAGCACACATAACATGGCACCCAGGAAAGAAAATATACATCTATAGCTTACACACCTTATGTCACCCACATGCAAAACATAGCAGTACATGTACCGCCCCTACCCCACTTTAAACAAATATGGCAAACACAACACAATCATCAAATAGGACTTTCGTTCTCACCCAAGAACGCCCTCTCTAGGCGAAAATTAGGGCCCTGAAAAGACTAACCGGATCAGCATGCTGGTGTCGTGAAGTAACGGCGACGCGAAAACCAAATAAAGATCATAAAAATCATGCGGTCAACATGAGTCATCTTCATTGGTAATGTTTTGGTAAACAAGTACATTAAAACAAACTGACCGATAGGAAAATTTAAAACTCACTGCTATCATATACGCTAGACAAGGTTCCGATATGATAAATTATGCAGATAGGGTTATCATATCAGAACCTTGGTTAGCGAAGATGCTCAGTTATTGGATCAGGGCATGTAACCACTGCATTGTTCGATGTTAGGATAAGGAGTGACGACGCAATATAGACGAATGGGCATAGATTTGGCATAACAACCAGCTGGAAGGCGGAAGGAGGCAATGAAGACTAAGAGTGATTTTAAACGGACTTGCATGCCGACAGGCGCAAAGCAACCTTAATTGAAAGCAGCAGAAGGGAAAGACTATGCAACCACACTGTTTCAGTTCAAAGAAAAAGAGTGGTAAACAGGTGTTTTGGATGAGTTTGCATGCAGCAAGAGATTACAAATATGGATTTATTTTCACCAAGATTTGTTAAGATTACAGTTTTGTCCCTAAAATATCGTTTTCTGTTGGAAGCCTTATTGTTCCTAACAGTTGGACTGACAATTATGATAAGATAAAAAAAAAAATATTTCATATATCGATTTAAATGAACTCTAGTACAAAATTTGTCTATTCGCAAATTTGTAACACCATATATAATCATACCGTGAAGATCATTTAGGTACATTTACTAACTGCATAATGGAACGCCAGGTTGTCAAACGTGCAAGTCTCTAGAAGAGGAAACAGTTTAATCGATACTTCTAAATATTCATACGTGCATCAGAAACAAGATAAATATACATTGCGTGTGCATATACGTCTCTTTTTCTGCCTATATATCTGAATACTCATTGTTGATCACATACGTTTCTTTACTCCATCTGTATCAGCTATATCAATAACGATTTCTCTTGTCATATAATCATAAAAGAATGAAGTCCGTTTTGTACTTATCACTTGCATAATTAGGCATAGATCAAAGAAGTCGTGTAGTACTGGAAGCAGATATCCTATATTTGCACTTTTGATCATCTGGAATGATTTTCAACGATAAACCCAGAGGAAGGGCAAAACTATAAAACTATCCAACGGGCAGAGAGCTGTTAGTCACGGAAAAATCGAGTAGAATCCTAAATTTCTTTGAATATACAATAAGCTGAATAGCTTCTGTAACAATGTTGTATGCATTAGCTGACCCTGATCTGAACTTTCCTAGTCATTCGTTAATTACCCGTTGTAAATGTAATAATGACAGCCTAGATGTTACAGCTTGTTAAGTGTTGATCAGGTTGTATAATACTTAGAGAGTGGGTAATAGAAAAAAGATTTTTTTCTCTTTACTTTTCTGTCCTGTTGATCAAGAGTTATACATTTTCTATTACATTTGTTTAGTTAAATTTAGTTATATTTATTCTAGGACGTGCAAAGCTTGAGGAAGTTCTTAGCGGTTTTCTCCTTTTCGATGACACTCATTGCCAATATAAACATTACCACAAATTACAACTGCACTAATACGTACTCACTAGTTACCAGTTTATCAGAAGGTTTGTTAACCATCATCAAGGTTAGGTCGCTTGGGTTTATCTGAAGTGACTTATATGGATGTTTACGCAAATGAAGAACGGCATAAATGGAATGAATACTGTAAAATGAATAGTTCATGTATGTAATTTAATGTTGTAAGGGGTTTTTGTTACATTAGAATGTTTCTGAAAGACGAAGAAATGGGCCGCTTAAAGCACTTTCATCAATAAATGTATTGCATATTATAAATTGTAGAAGTTTCCCAGTTTGTTATATTCAGTTATTACTAGTAATGGAAGTTATCTACTTTAGTAGCCACACTTTTTCCACCAGGGGTCTCAAACTCCAACCACCCTGAGGACATTTTCGCTGGCCCATGTCCTGCACTACCTTGGTTATCTCTCGACATCTTGTGACACCAATTGTTTTTCGGTCACAATACGCTGGCCGCGTCTTTGGAATTCCTGCTTTACTATCATTTATTAATTTTCGTTTGTTTGTATAGAGGAAAACCACTCAGAATGCGTCCCCTTCCTCCAACTCTCCACTTAGGGAGCAGAGGAACGGTCATCAATAGTAAGAACTTGACACCCCCGGCTGGGTGTACTGGTTCTTACCCGCTTCACGCTCAGAAGGGGACGCTATATCTCCTCCTCATGGTTTTCGCTCTCGTCAGTTTTACCCGACGACCTGGCGCATCATACTATAGAAATGATCCCTAAGAGTATGATCTTAACAATTTAATGATTTTCACCAGACTATATCAAATAATTTCCTGATTTTTCAAGGTGTTTCAAAAATAGAGTTATCAATTTATTTCGTGTTGTTTTACACATACTCTAATAAATCGTCATTTTCCAAAAATTCATTGTTGATAACGACATTTGTAAAGTTAAACACATCATGTTTCTGCACTTGCCTTTGAAATGGTAACGATAATGAGCAAATATTACGAATGACAATTGTTTCATGGTGAACGTAAGGGACTTAACTCTTAACAAATTAAAGATAGCATGGTTAGACGTCATATTTTATTATATCGGGATAACTAGCATTTAATCTATAGCAGGTGATTAGTAGTACTGATAGTATATAAATGGCTGCGTTATTGATCAGAAGGGCGGACGGTGTTATTTATTTCTGTGACGCTGTAGGCAAAGTTTTTGAGAACGAGTTCGTTGAGGTTGCTTTTCGCCTCGGTGTCAACTTTTTCATTTCCCGGAATTAGGATGTGGGAAGGGATCAACTTTTCATCGAGTTCAATTTTAAAAGAAATGGAATTGCCATATTTGTTTACGTTTATATCTGGCCTGAGTTATCATATTGGGTGTGCTTTTTTTTTTATTCGTCGGATACCAAGGATTGTAGGAAGGCTGCGCGAATCGCTCCCTGAATGAGCTTGCATCATTAACGTGTGCGGTCGTTTAACCATGTGGGATAGAGCCAGCACTTAACAAGATTTTACCCTTAATTAATGTGCCTTAAAGAGCACCCATTTCGGGGATCTCTTTGTGCGCACTTTGAACTGTTTATTTACTGGGAAACAGGAGAAACTACACGACCATTTCTGTATGCATCACATGTTTACGATTTGACATGTCTGGACTTGGTGCGGGAGGTGAGTTGCCGGAAGATGGCACTGTTGTGTTGGATAAAGGCCCAAGTGATTCAGGGTGAACTTTGGATGTTTGTGGCCAAAATGAAGTTTCGTCTAGCATTTAACTAAATGTGATAGTTAAGTTTGACTCTTAACAGTTTCATGAGGAGGGAGATGGCCCAAAAGTTAGCCCCTCCAAGGTTGCGAAACAAGTTGACATCTCGATTGTACCGTTTTATGAGTTCTTTGATGTTGGTCGCGATTTGCACTTCACTGAGTAACATACCTAAGAAAGTCTCTTATTTTTCGAACTTTTCGGGATTTTGTCTGTGTCCCAGATTTTCTTATTAAGGTCAATTACTATATTAGGTCAGAATTTTTGAGTAAAAGTATTAAGATTGAAGTTTTCTATAAATTGTATTAAAAGTAATTTTTCATTAAATTATATTGAAAGTAATTTCCCACTAAAATATATTGAGATTAATTTGATCTATTTCTGTACTACTACTGTATACTATTTTAATAAAGATTTTGCTTTTACAAGCAAGTGCAAAACCCCATAAAATACATTTCTCTAGTATCCAAAGGTCAGCAAATTTTAGACTTGGTGGGAAGCTGCTGAACAGGTAAATTTCTAATTTCCTAATGGATTAGCACGCTAGATGATTCACGCGTTTCCCGTGGGAAAGGACGAGAGCCTTGTTCTGATTCGAAATGGACGTACAGAAGTACTGCGTATAAATTCAGAGCAAGCTTGCGCAAAATCAATTCCTCTATCGAGAATTAGAGGACTCTTTCTTTTCTTACAAGTAAGAATCGTCTGTGTTCGTAAACTTCTTTAAAGTATAAGGACTTTTTAATGTTGACATTTTCACGACAAATTTCAATCTAGTCTTGATATTTGTGTAACATTTTTGTGAGTTCTTTCTATTTTATATTATAATGTAATGGAATGTTTAATCGTTTCAAAGAATTTATATTCGTTTGTGTTTATGGTATATACCATCGGAAATGACGAATTCGTTACAAACTTCATGTTTAGATTTAATTTGGAAATAAAAGACTTTTGAAGTAATAAAAGAATGATGTTTCAGTAACCTATTCCAAATTAGTATTCTATGTTAAATTTAGGAAAATACATTTATTCAAAACGATTGTTGCATTATATCACAGCTATTGAATTGTATACTCTTTGGCTATCATGAATTTAGTCGAGATCTAATTAGCTGTATTGTATTCTAAAAGGCAGAAATTATACAAATGTATGAAGTTGGTAAGCTCGAAGGAAAAGTGTAATTTTATATGTATTTCATGTATTTTAAAATATAAAGTTTTATAGATGTATCTCTAAATATATCAATTATTTAAATAACATTCGTTCATCGAGAATCAGAGGACTCTGTTTTTCCTTACAGCGATTACGTACCTCTCATCGCCATTTTCCCCAAGATGTAGACGCATCTGCACCGTTAGGAGTGACGCCTTTTCTTAAGTTATGACGAAAATTATTTCATAACACTATTACGAGGTTGTTGGGTACATTTTTCTGTATCTCGTGGCCTAGTATAACTTCTTCAGGGAATGTAGGAGAAGGCATTGCCGTTTAAGGCCTTGGACCATTCGGCTTTTACAAATCGTAGGTTCAATGGACTGCTAGTGTTCCCAGACAAGTAAATACCATTGTAAATGCCTTATTCATTTTTTTGTGGCTTTTAAAGACGTATTTAATTTTATCGTTGATACTCGTTCTAGATTCAGTAGCTTACAAATGAGGGGGGGGGGGGACGGGTGCCAGATATCTTGCAGTGCCAAAACCATATGCGCCAAAGTTATTTAGGGGCCAGAATCTCCTTTTGGCCTTGATCGTCGACCCGGGCGCCAGTTACTCTTAATACAACACTGATTGGACTACTTTAGTTTTGTTATTATTTCCAAGTATCTTCGGGGTAGTCGACTCGTTTTTCCTCTCATTTATTTATTGCGTTGCCATACCCACCCCGTCGAGTTAGTGTTGAAATACAATTTTGAGCAGTGGTCTGTCTCTCTCTCTCTCTCTCTCTCTGGGATTTTGTGTTTGCTACTTGAATTATGGTTTAAGCTGCGTTTTCTTCTTTGTCAGTTGTGAAGTCAACGGCATTTTTAGTTCTTTGGGCTTATTTTTTATATAAATATTTAGTCGTTACATGACATTCTTTATTAAACCACAGCATGGATGGTTTGTCAATTGACCCTTTTATTTGGGGTATTGCAGCTTTTGCTAATATAACTAAGGTTTCGATTAGGTTGTCATTAAGGATGTCGGTGTCCTGATTGTATATTAGTCTGATGCCGATTGTTTCCCCTAAGCTGTTTCCAGTTTGCTTGTTCGCAGCCCACCTTGACGGGAGTGACGTATCGATAGAAGGTGGTAGTGGTGGTGGCTTTGTGTTGTACTTTTATGGAAAAGTGGTCGCTCCCTTAGTATCAGTATCATCGACTTGCAATCGTTTATTTATGCTATTTTGGGTGCACAAAGTGACAGGTCTGTATCTGAGTTTAACCTGTAATATGGTCGATACTGGTGTTGGAGCCGCGCTATTTATGATGACCATGCTGTATGTTTAGGCCATTTTTCGATAGTCATGCCTCTTTAGTCAGCTTTATACTTCTCTATAGTTCTTTGTGGGTTTTGAAATTCCCGCATATTATTACACATTCGTCGAGATTATTTGTTATTTTAGTTACGTCTTCCATTGTAGAATTGTATACATCAGTTCTTTCATATATGGTGAAGATGACTACAGTGAGATTCTGTGTGTGGATTTTAATTGCTTCAATTTCCAGGTCGCATGGCTCTTAGCGGTGAGGAAGCCATGTTTTAGATATTTTGTATCATATCCTATAATATTACGGACCCTTGTAATGCCGTTCGGGTTTGTTTCATGAAGACATTTTATATCTGGCAGTTTCGTAGATTCTAGCAGTTTAATATTTATTTAGTCGGCGTTGGCTTCTAGTCCGCGCACGTTCCATTGCCACAAATTGAAAGACTTTGGCTTTGATGTCTTTTGGAGGAAAATCAGTACCCTTTTGAAATTTTGCCACTTCCCCCAACACTTGACCTGATCCGGCCCCGGACTGGTAATATTAGTACCGCCACGAGATGAGAACTAATTCTTAATAACAATATATAGAGCCACCCCAATTTAATAACCGTAAGAATCGCTATGTCAAAAATACAGACCTCTCCCATTTTTACTTAACCTAATGAACCTAAGATTCGCAATGTCAAAGAGACAGAACGAAGGTCAAGAAACGGGGGGAATATAAATTAGATAAACAAATAGAACCCACACTTTAAACATAATAACCCAAATTATAGTTCATCGAGCAGTCAATATAGACCCAAAATGGCCACAATGCAGAAATAAAAAACGATAAAGATGAAAACGTATAAATAAATCAGACCCGAGCGAGAGGGGACTAGTACTAGTACCGCCACGTTGAGAAATAGTTCTTAATAATAACTAAGACCACCACCCTCCAAGATTCTCTATATCGAAGAGATATACTGAAGATCAAGCGAACAGGGTAATGGATATAATAATAATAATAATAATAATAATAATAATGAAAATAATGAAAATTAAATTAGCTATCAAAAAAAAGGAAACACAATAAAAACACAAAGATAAGACATAATGACCCCCCAACTTTTGGTACTCAGGGATAACTACAAGAAGAAAAATATCAAGAAAATTAAGAAAAGCCTATTAAAAATTAATAAGATGAATAATACAAATGAACAGTAACGAGAAGGAAACACAGATAACAATAACGCTGGAAAAAGAGGCAAACAAGGCGACAAAGAACATAAATAACGAAGATCAATACGGATAAATCACAAGTCTAGAGGCCACCAGGGAAGAGAATAACGAAGCTATTGGGGAGACAAAAATGAACCCCACAAGGGAAGAAGATGGGAGATGACAACTAATAACGAAAACAGAATGAACATCGGGAAAGACAACACCAAGTAAAAAGATGAGTCTAAAGTCTATCTTAGGAATAAAGCAAAAGGAAATTGCCATCCCAAATACTCTACCCAAAAGAAGAAAAAAGTGCAATGCCCAAACCCCATACATGGGAAATAATCTACCCATCCCCCACCTTGGAACCCAAGTGAATCATACTTATCTACAATTCACGCATAGTATAGCACACATAACATGGCACCCAGGAAAGAAAATATACATCTATAGCTTACACACCTTATGTCACCCACATGCAAAACATAGCAGTACATGTACCGCCCCTACCCCACTTTAAACAAATATGGCAAACACAACACAATCATCAAATAGGACTTTCGTTCTCACCCAAGAACGCCCTCTCTAGGCGAAAATTAGGGCCCTGAAAAGACTAACCGGATCAGCATGCTGGTGTCGTGAAGTAACGGCGACGCGAAAACCAAATAAAGATCATAAAAATCATGCGGTCAACATGAGTCATCTTCATTGGTAATGTTTTGGTAAACAAGTACATTAAAACAAACTGACCGATAGGAAAATTTAAAACTCACTGCTATCATATACGCTAGACAAGGTTCCGATATGATAAATTATGCAGATAGGGTTATCATATCAGAACCTTGGTTAGCGAAGATGCTCAGTTATTGGATCAGGGCATGTAACCACTGCATTGTTCGATGTTAGGATAAGGAGTGACGACGCAATATAGACGAATGGGCATAGATTTGGCATAACAACCAGCTGGAAGGCGGAAGGAGGCAATGAAGACTAAGAGTGATTTTAAACGGACTTGCATGCCGACAGGCGCAAAGCAACCTTAATTGAAAGCAGCAGAAGGGAAAGACTATGCAACCACACTGTTTCAGTTCAAAGAAAAAGAGTGGTAAACAGGTGTTTTGGATGAGTGTGCATGCAGCAAGAGATTACAAATATGGATTTATTTTCACCAAGATTTGTTAAGATTACAGTTTTGTCCCTAAAATATCGTTTTCTGTTGGAAGCCTTATTGTTCCTAACAGTTGGACTGACAATTATGATAAGATAAAAAAAAAAATATTTCATATATCGATTTAAATGAACTCTAGTACAAAATTTGTCTATTCGCAAATTTGTAACACCATATATAATCATACCGTGAAGATCATTTAGGTACATTTACTAACTGCATAATGGAACGCCAGGTTGTCAAACGTGCAAGTCTCTAGAAGAGGAAACAGTTTAATCGATACTTCTAAATATTCATACGTGCATCAGAAACAAGATAAATATACATTGCGTGTGCATATACGTCTCTTTTTCTGCCTATATATCTGAATACTCATTGTTGATCACATGCGTTTCTTTACTCCATCTGTATCAGCTATATCAATAACGATTTCTCTTGTCATATAATCATAAAAGAATGAAGTCCGTTTTGTACTTATCACTTGCATAATTAGGCATAGATCAAAGAAGTCGTGTAGTACTGGAAGCAGATATCCTATATTTGCACTTTTGATCATCTGGAATGATTTTCAACGATAAACCCAGAGGAAGGGCAAAACTATAAAACTATCCAACGGGCAGAGAGCTGTTAGTCACGGAAAAATCGAGTAGAATCCTAAATTTCTTTGAATATACAATAAGCTGAATAGCTTCTGTAACAATGTTGTATGCATTAGCTGACCCTGATCTGAACTTTCCTAGTCATTCATTAATTACCCGTTGTAAATGTAATAATGACAGCCTAGATGTTACAGCTTGTTAAGTGTTGATCAGGTTGTATAATACTTAGAGAGTGGGTAATAGAAAAAAGATTTTTTTCTCTTTACTTTTCTGTCCTGTTGATCAAGAGTTATACATTTTCTATTACATTTGTTTAGTTAAATTTAGTTATATTTATTCTAGCACGTGCAAAGCTTGAGGAAGTTCTCAGCGGTTTTCTCCTTTTCGATGACACTCATTGCCAATATAAACATTACCACAAATTACAACTGCACTAATACGTACTCACTAGTTACCAGTTTATCAGAAGGTTTGTTAACCATCATCAAGGTTAGGTCGCTTGGGTTTATCTGAAGTGACTTATATGGATGTTTACGCAAATGAAGAACGGCATAAATGGAATGAATACTGTAAAATGAATAGTTCATGTATGTAATTTAATGTTGTAAGGGGTTTTTGTTACATTAGAATGTTTCTGAAAGACGAAGAAATGGGCCGCTTAAAGCACTTTCATCAATAAATGTATTGCATATTATAAATTGTAGAAGTTTCCCAGTTTGTTATATTCAGTTATTACTAGTAATGGAAGTTATCTACTTTAGTAGCCACACTTTTTCCACCAGGGGTCTCAAACTCCAACCACCCTGAGGACATTTTCGCTGGCCCATGTCCTGCACTACCTTGGTTATCTCTCGACATCTTGTGACACCAATTGTTTTTCGGTCACAATACGCTGGCCGCATCTTTGGAATTCCTGCTTTACTATCATTTATTAATTTTCGTTTGTTTGTATAGAGGAAAACCACTCAGAATGCGTCCCCTTCCTCCAACTCTCCACTTAGGGAGCAGAGGAACGGTCATCAATAGTAAGAACTTGACACCCCCGGCTGGGTGTACTGGTTCTTACCCGCTTCACGCTCAGAAGGGGACGCTATATCTCCTCCTCATGGTTTTCGCTCTCGTCAGTTTTACCCGACGACCTGGCGCATCATACTATAGAAATGATCCCTAAGAGTATGATCTTAACAATTTAATGATTTTCACCAGACTATATCAAATAATTTCCTGATTTTTCAAGGTGTTTCAAAAATAGAGTTATCAATTTATTTCGTGTTGTTTTACACATACTCTAATAAATCGTCATTTTCCAAAAATTCATTGTTGATAACGACATTTGTAAAGTTAAACACATCATGTTTCTGCACTTGCCTTTGAAATGGTAACGATAATGAGCAAATATTACGAATGACAATTGTTTCATGGTGAACGTAAGGGACTTAACTCTTAACAAATTAAAGATAGCATGGTTAGACGTCATATTTTATTATATCGGGATAACTAGCATTTAATCTATAGCAGGTGATTAGTAGTACTGATAGTATATAAATGGCTGCGTTATTGATCAGAAGGGCGGACGGTGTTATTTATTTCTGTGACGCTGTAGGCAAAGTTTTTGAGAACGAGTTCGTTGAGGTTGCTTTTCGCCTCGGTGTCAACTTTTTCATTTCCCGGAATTAGGATGTGGGAAGGGATCAACTTTTCATCGAGTTCAATTTTAAAAGAAATGGAATTGCCATATTTGTTTACGTTTATATCTGGCCTGAGTTATCATATTGGGTGTGCTTTTTTTTTTATTCGTCGGATACCAAGGATTGTAGGAAGGCTGCGCGAATCGCTCCCTGAATGAGCTTGCATCATTAACGTGTGCGGTCGTTTAACCATGGGGGATAGAGCCAGCACTTAACAAGATTTTACCCTTAATTAATGTGCCTTAAAGAGCACCCATTTCGGGGATCTCTTTGTGCGCACCGTGAACTGTTTATTTACTGGGAAACAGGAGAAACTACACGACCATTTCTGTATGCATCACATGTTTACGATTTGACATGTCTGGACTTGGTGCGGGAGGTGAGTTGCCGGAAGATGGCACTGTTGTGTTGGATAAAGGCCCAAGTGATTCAGGGTGAACTTTGGATGTTTGTGGCCAAAATGAAGTTTCGTCTAGCATTTAACTAAATGTGATAGTTAAGTTTGACTCTTAACAGTTTCATGAGGAGGGAGATGGCCCAAAAGTTAGCCCCTCCAAGGTTGCGGAACAAGTTGACATCTCGATTGTACCGTTTTATGAGTTCTTTGATGTTGGTCGCGATTTGCACTTCACTGAGTAACATACCTAAGAAAGTCTCTTATTTTTCGAACTTTTCGGGATTTTGTCTGTGTCCCAGATTTTCTTATTAAGGTCAATTACTATATTAGGTCAGAATTTTTGAGTAAAAGTATTAAGATTGAAGTTTTCTATAAATTGTATTAAAAGTAATTTTTCATTAAATTATATTGAAAGTAATTTCCCACTAAAATATATTGAGATTAATTTGATCTATTTCTGTACTACTACTGTATACTATTTTAATAAAGATTTTGCTTTTACAAGCAAGTGCAAAACCCCATAAAATACATTTCTCTAGTATCCAAAGGTCAGCAAATTTTAGACTTGGTGGGAAGCTGCTGAACAGGTAAATTTCTAATTTCCTACTGGATTAGCACGCTAGATGATTCACGCGTTTCCCGTGGGAAAGGACGAGAGCCTTGTTCTGATTCGAAATGGACGTACAGAAGTACTGCGTATAAATTCAGAGCAAGCTTGCGCAAAATCAATTCCTCTATCGAGAATTAGAGGACTCTTTCTTTTCTTACAAGTAAGAATCGTCTGTGTTCGTAAACTTCTTTAAAGTATAAGGACTTTTTAATGTTGACATTTTCACGACAAATTTCAATCTAGTCTTGATATTTGTGTAACATTTTTGTGAGTTCTTTCTATTTTATATTATAATGTAATGGAATGTTTAATCGTTTCAAAGAATTTATATTCGTTTGTGTTTATGGTATATACCATCGGAAATGACGAATTCGCTACAAACTTCATGTTTAGATTTAATTTGGAAATAAAAGACTTTTGAAGTAATAAAAGAATGATGTTTCAGTAACCTATTCCAAATTAGTATTCTATGTTAAATTTAGGAAAATACATTTATTCAAAACGATTGTTGCATTATATCACAGCTATTGAATTGTATACTCTTTGGCTATCATGAATTTAGTCGAGATCTAATTAGCTGTATTGTATTCTAAAAGGCAGAAATTATACAAATGTATGAAGTTGGTAAGCTCGAAGGAAAAGTGTAATTTTATATGTATTTCATGTATTTTAAAATATAAAGTTTTATAGATGTATCTCTAAATATATCAATTATTTAAATAACATTCGTTCATCGAGAATCAGAGGACTCTGTTTTTCCTTACAGCGATTACGTACCTCTCATCGCCATTTTCCCCAAGATGTAGACGCATCTGCACCGTTAGGAGTGACGCCTTTTCTTAAGTTATGACGAAAATTATTTCATAACACTATTACGAGGTTGTTGGGTACATTTTTCTGTATCTCGTGGCCTAGTATAACTTCTTCAGGGAATGTAGGAGAAGGCATTGCCGTTTAAGGCCTTGGACCATTCGGCTTTTACAAATCGTAGGTTCAATGGACTGCTAGTGTTCCCAGACAAGTAAATACCATTGTAAATGCCTTATTCATTTTTTTGTGCCTTTTAAAGACGTATTTAATTTTATCGTTGATACTCGTTCTAGATTCAGTAGCTTACAAATGGGGGGGGGGGGGACGGGTGCCAGATATCTTGCAGTGCCAAAACCATATGCGCCAAAGTTATTTAGGGGCCAGAATCTCCTTTTGGCCTTGATCGTCGACCCGGGCGCCAGTTACTCTTAATACAACACTGATTGGACTACTTTAGTTTTGTTATTATTTCCAAGTATCTTCGGGGTAGTCGACTCGTTTTTCCTCTCATTTATTTATTGCGTTGCCATACCCACCCCGTCGAGTTAGTGTTGAAATACAATTTTGAGCAGTGGTCTGTCTCTCTCTCTCTCTCTGGGATTTTGTGTTTGCTACTTGAATTATGGTTTTAGCTGCGTTTTCTTCTTTGTCAGTTGTGAAGTCAACGGCATTTTTAGTTCTTTGGGCTTTTTTTTATTATAAATATTTAGTCGTTACTTGACATTCTTTATTAAACCACAGCATGGATGGTTTGTCAATTGATCCTTTTATTTGGGGTATTGCAGCTTTTGCTAATATGACTAGGGTTTCGATTAGGTTGTCATTAAGGATGTCGGTGTCCTGATTGTATATTAGTCTGATGCCGATTGTTTCCCTAAGCTGTTTCCAGTTTGCTTGTTCGCAGCCCACCTTGACGGGAGTGACGTATCGATAGGAGGTGGTAGTGGTGTTGGCTTTGTGTTGTACTTTTATGGAAAAGTGGTCGCTCCCTTAGTATCAGTATCATCGACTTGCAATCGTTTATTTATGCTATTTTGGGTGCACAAAGTGACAGGTCTGTATCTGAGTTTAACCTGTAATATGATCGATACTGGTGTTGGAGCCGCGCTATTTATGATGACCATGCTGTATGTTTAGGCCATTTTTCGATATGCCTCTTTAGTCAGTTTTTATACTTCTCTATAGTTCTTTGTGGGCTTTGAAATTCCCGCATATTATTACACATTCGTCAAGATTATTTGTTATTTTAGTTACGTCTTCCATTGTAGAATTGTATACATCAGTTCTTTCATATATGGTGAAGATGACTACAGTGAGATTCTGTGTGTGGATTTTAATTGCTTCAATTTCCAGGTCGCATGGCTCTTAGCGGTGAGGAAGCGATGTTTTAGATATTTTGTATCGTATCCTATAATATTACGGACCCTTGTAATGCCGTTCGGGTTTGTTTCATGAAGACATTTTATATCTGGCAGTTTCGTAGATTCTAGCAGTTTAATATTTATTTAGTCGGCGTTGGCTTCTAGTCCGCGTACGTTCCATTGCCACAAATTGAAAGACTTTGGCTTTGATGTCTTTTGGAGGAAAATCAGTACCCTTTTGAAATTTTGCCACTTCCCCCAACACTTGACCTGATCCGGCCCCGGACTGGTAATATTAGTACCGCCACGAGATGAGAACTAATTCTTAATAACAATATATAGACCCACCCCAATTTAATAACCGTAAGAATCGCTATGTCAAAAATACATTGCTCTCCCATTTTTACTTAACCTAATGAACCTAAGATTCGCAATGTCAAAGAGACAGAAGGAAGGTCAAGCAACGGGGGAATATAAATTAGATAAACAAATAGAACCCACACTTTAAACATAATAACCCTAATTATAGTTCATCGAGCAGTCAATATAGACCCAAAATGGCCACAATGCAGAAATAAAAAACGATAAAGATGAAAACGTATAAATAAATCAGACCCGAGCGAGAGGGGACTAGTACTAGTACCGCCACGTTGAGAAATAGTTCTTAATAATAACTAAGACCACCACCCTCCAAGATTCGCTATATCGAAGAGATATACTGAAGGTCAAGCGAACAGGGTAATGGATATAATAATAATAATAATAATAATGAAAATAATGAAAATTAAATTAGCTATCAAGAAAAGGAAACACAATAAAAACACAAAGATAAGACATAATGACCCCCAACTTTTGGTACTCAGGGATAACTACAAGAAGAAAAATATCAAGAAAATTAAGAAAAGCCTATTAAATATTAATAAGATGAATAATACAAAAAATGAACAGTAACGAGAAGGAAACACAGATAACAATAACGCTGGAAAAAGAGGCAAACAAGGCGACAAAGAACATAAATAACGAAGATCAATACGGATAAATCACAAGTCTAGAGACCACCAGGGCAGAGAATAACGAAGATATTGGGGAGACAAAAAAGAACCCCACAAGGGAAGAAAATGGGAGATGACAACTAATAACGAAAACAGAATGAACATCGGGAAAGACAACACCAAGTAAAAAGATGAGTCTAAAGTCCATCTTAGGAATAAAGCAAAAGGAAATTGCCATCCCAAATACTCTACCAAAAAGAAGAAGAAAGAGCAGTGCCCAAACCCGAAACATGGGAAATAACCCACCCCATCCCCCACCTTGGAACCCAAGTGAATCATACTTATCTACAATTCACGCATAGTATAGCACACATAACATGGCACCCAGTAAAGAAAATATACATCTATAGCTTACACACCTTATGTCACCCACATGCAAAACATAGCAGTACATGTACCGCCCCTACCCCACTTTAAACAAATATGGCAAACACAACACAATCATCAAATAGGACTTTCGTTCTCACCCAAGAACGCCCTCTCTAGGCGAAAATTAGGGCCCTGAAAAGACTAACCGGATCAGCATGCTGGTGTCGTGAAGTAACGGCGACGCGAAAACCAAATAAAGATCATAAAAATCATGCGGTCAACATGAGTCATCTTCATTGGTAATGTTTTGGTAAACAAGTACATTAAAACAAACTGACCGATAGGAAAATTTAAAACTCACTGCTATCATATACGCTAGACAAGGTTCCGATATGATAAATTATGCAGATAGGGTTATCATATCAGAACCTTGGTTGGCGAAGATGCACAATTATTGGATCAGGGTATGTAACCACTGCATTGTTCGGTGTTAGGATAAGGAGCGACGACGCAATATAGACAAATGGGCATAGATTTGGCATAACAACCAGCTGGAAGGCGGAAGGAGGCAATGAAGACTAAGAGTGATTTTAAACGGACTTGCATGCCGACAGGCGCAAAGCAACCTTAATTGAAAGCAGCAGAAAGGAAAGACTGTGCAACCACACTGTTTCAGTTCAAAGAAAAAAGAGTGGTAAACAGGTGTTTTGGATGAGTGTGCATGCAGCAAGAGATTACAAATATGGATTTATTTTCACCAAGATTTGTTAGGATTACAGTTTTGTCCCTAAAATATCGTTTTCTGTTGGAAGCCTTATTGTTCCTAACAGTTGGACTGACAATTATGATAAGATAAAAAAAAAATATTTTATATATTGATTTAAATGAACTGTAGTATAAAATTTGTCTATTCGCAAATTTGTAACACCATATATAATCATACCGTGAAGATCATTTAGGTACATTTACTAACTGCATAATGGAACGCCAGGTTGTCAAACGTGCAAGTCTCTAGAAGAGGAAACAGTTTAACTGATACTTCTAAATATTCATACGTGCATCAGAAACAAGATAAATATACATTGCGTGTGCATATACGTCTCTTTTTCTGCCTATATATCTGTATACTCATTGTTGATCACGTGCGCTTCTTTACTCCATCTGTATCAGCTATATCAATAATGATTTCTCTTGTCATATAACCATAAAAGAATGAAGTCCGTTTTGTACTTATTACTTGCATAATTAGGCATAGATCAAAGAAGTCGTGTAGTACTGGAAGCAGATATCCTATATTTGCACTTTTGATCGTCTGGAATGATTTTCAACGATAAACCCAGAGGAAGGGCAAAACTATAAAACTATCCAACGGGCAGAGAGCTGTTAGTCACGGAAAAATCGAGTAGAATCCTAAATTTCTTTGAATATACAATAAGCTGAATAGCTTCTGTAACAATGTTGTATGCATTAGCTGACCCTGATCTGAACTTTCCTAATCATTTGTTAATTACCCGTTGTAAATGTAATAATGACAGCCTAGATGTTAGAGCTTGTTATGTGTTGATCAGGTTGTATAATACTTAGAGAGTGGGTAATAGAAAAGAGATTTTTTTCTCTTTACTTTTCTGTCCTGTTGATCAAGAGTTATACATTTTCTATTATATTTGTTTAGTTAAATTTAGTTATATTTATTCTAGGACGTGCAAAGCTTGAGGAAGTTCTCAGCGGTTTTCTCCTTTTCGATGACACTCATTGCCAATATAAACATTACCACAAATTACAACTGCACTAATACGTACTCACTAGTTACCAGTTTATCAGAAGGTTTGTTAACCATCATCAAGGTTAGGTTGCTTGGGTTTATCTGAAGTGACTTATATGGATGTTTACGCAAATAAAGAACGGCATAAATGGAATGAATACTGTAAAATGAATAGTTCATGTATGTAATTTAATGTTGCAAGGGGTTTTTGTTACATTAGAATGTTTCTGAAGGACGAAGAAATGGGCCGCTTAAAGCACTTTCATCAATAAATGTATTGCATATTATGAATTGTAGAAATTTCCCAGTTTGTTATATTCAGTTATTACTAGTAATGAAGTTATCTACTTTAGTAGCCACACTTTTTACACCAGGGGTCTCAAACTCCAACCACCCTGAGGACATTTTCGCTGGCCCATGTCCTGCACTACCTTTGGTTATCTCTCGTCATCTTATGACACCAATTGTTTTTCGGTCACAATACGCTGGCCGCGTCTTTGGAATTCCCGCTTTATAATCATATATTAATTTTGGTTTGTTTGTATAGATGAAAACCACTCAGAATGCGTCCCCTTCCTCCAACTCTCCACTTAGGGAGCAGAGGAACGGTCATCAATAGTAAGAACTTGACACCCCCCGGCTGGGTGTACTGGTTCTTACCCGCTTCACGCTCAGAAGGGGACGCTATATCTCCTCCTCATGGTTTTCGCTCTCGTCAGTTTTACCCGACGACCTGGCGCATCATACTATAGAAATGATCCCTAAGAGTATGATCTTAACGATTTAATGAGTTTCACCAGACTATATCAAATAATTTCCTGATTTTTCAAGGTGTTTCGGAACATTGATAGAAATGTTTATTGTTCTATTTTATCTTGTTTATTTTCTGATATCTTTTACCAATTTTTGGTTTAATCTTTTATGTCTAACATTTATGCTCTCTTATTTTTAAGCTAGTTTTACATTTATATTGAATATTAACAACGCCTGATTATAATATTTAATGCCTTATTATTTTAGGGGAAATAACTCTTATACCTGGCGTTCAATCTGTATCACGTGACTAGCAACATTGACAGTTTATAAATGGCTGTTATAATGGGAATGTCGGGACAACCACTTCACTTTATTTAAAACATAGAGTGATAAACAGCCATGGAGAGGGGTTTGTATGCACAAAGAAATTAGAAAACTATTCTATTTGCTCTTCATACCTGATTGGCACATTTACAAAGTAGATATCTGACCCTTTATACCTGGAAAGTGTCCCTCGTTAATGGATTCAGCGTCGGGGTTGATGGGGGGTGGGGGTGGATGGGGTATTTATATGCCAGGTCCTACGTATTGGACTGTAACACAGATGCATTTTTTATATACAGAGATCACGCACATACCCGTATCCTGAAGATTCTCACGTATTCTTACAAAATGTAGTATATATTCTCCCAAATGATTTTGTGTTTTTCGAATTCTCTCGGGTAATTTTTCATATTTTTGTTATAGGATCCCGAAAGTTAGACTGACTGTGACTTGACATATACTTGGATTTGGGTGAACCTCTCCCCCACTGACATCCCACCAAAGCTTTCTGCTGGTCCCTGACCAGGGAACTGCCACCCTCTAGATATTATCTCAGTCCAGACACTTTAGGCAGCTCTGCAAGGGGGTGGAGAAACCATAATGAAAGTACATTATTTATTGATGATAAAGAGGGAGAAACTTTCAACAAAATTCAGTGTGATGAATTTAATTGTTACTTTTCATTTGCCTGTAAATCATGTAAATTTGGTCTTTTGATTTTTAACCATACAGGTTTTAGGGCTAATTTATGATGTATTGGATAAGGGTCTGTATATCACACTGGTATTGGTAACTGCACAGAACTGCAGATCCCATGAGATCTAATTACATATCAGGGTTGAATTTATCTTAAGGCTGTAAACAAAGTAGCGATTACCTAGGTCATAGATTTAAGTTAGCTATAACAGTGTTCCTTTGGAAAATTTGTTCCTACCTTTACTATTTTAAATTAAGATTTAATATTTTCCCCAGGTACATCCTAGAACATTTGATTGTGGGATTTGTGCTGATTTCTGCAAAACTGCATTCATAGTTGAACCTAATGTATGACATTTGTACATTATTTTTTTAAGTCTTGCTTTGATTTCTTCATTAAATTCCTTCTATATTCAGACTCCCCATTCTCTGTGTTCAGATTTCTGAGGGTGGGATGGGGTGAGATTTTTTCCTGTAATTTTTCAGTTTGAGAATAGAACCTGTTTGCTATTGTCAGTACCAAGTACCAAAATAAACATAAACTTCTAATATATTGATTTTTTTTAATTTAATGATAGATAGAAACAAAAGATGTTGTCAGTTAACTTAGATTTTCAATTTTTAAGTGTCAAATTGAATCACACACACACGTGTATATATATATATATATATATATATATATATATATATATATATATATATATATAATGCTTAATAAATTTTTTAAAGATTTTTGTAGAATGCCATGGTACAAATTATAAATTCTTCTTTGACCTCAGATTTGTATAGAAATATTGCTTTTGTGTATAAATAAATGACACCAATGCTTTCTCGCATTAATTTCAAAAAACAGAAGACCATATTTTCTTATGTTATTGATGAAATTGAGGAGCAGTTGGATTTCCAAAATATATATGATACATTCAGTGGTTCATTCAACATATCCAATTTGTGATTTTACATTTCATTAAGAACGTAATTTGCAAACCAACAGAGAATAGGTTATAGTTCATGAGGTAGGTAGGGAATTTCCAGTTTCCTTATATATTGTTCTCGGATTAGGTGAAAAACTAATACATGTCCTTATGGTCTCCTTTAATTACTGGTCATCTGGTAGGAACACCATTTCCAACCTGCCAACCCCAATGAAATTTCTTCCATAAAAGTCAGGCATTAAGTCAGGAGTGCACAACATACAGCATGTGGCCTGCCAACACATTTTATATGGCCCACAGTCTTTGTCCTTACCTAATGCATGTGTAGGTGTGCTTTTATTATAGACACTACATTTTCAAAGTGTGGCCTGCTTAGTTCCAATTTGGTTGATTCTGGTCCATGTAAACAATTGCATTGTGCACCACAGTATTAAATGGTTAACCTGCACTGAGCAGGGTGTTTTATAATTAAATAGTAGTTAAAATAGTAAGTAAAGTGTATCAGCTATGCAAATGAAGAGTTTGTTTCTCAAAAAAGGCATTGTTTAGGTACATTCATGCCATCTGAATTGACATGTAAGCATGCCCTATGTTGCTTATATTCACCATAGTAGTGTCAATCTGTCAATATAACTATAAATCAGCTAATTTCTCCATTTGACAATTTTTAAGAAAGCCACAGAGCTACTTAGAAATTTGTTGTTGGGGTATATACTAGAGGCAAATCACCATTTTTTATGGGAGGATGTATAACTGACTGTACTAAATGTATTCGTCAAAAAGTAGATCAGTATGGAATTCATTTTACCTGAGTTTATTTTATCAATCTGACTGCATTATAATAGCTGGGGATAACAAGATCAGATACTGCTCATTTCTGTTTGAAAAGTGGGTTGTGATTATCGTAAGTAGAAAAAAAATAAAGCATTATGAAAGTATGAAAAGTCTACATAAATTCATTTAACCAATCTGCATCATTGTCTGAGAAAAATGAAGACAGCACAACATATATAGCAGATCTTTATTCAACATCAATCAATTTGTACATATTTCAAATCAAACAAACTTAATACCACTGCCATAATTAGTCAGAAATCAGTAGTGCTGACTGATATTTTTGAAATGCATCAAAGAGAGTGATTGTTGTCTCACTGAATAAAATGTCATCATACCTTTGTGCCATTAACATTCATTGAACCTCCAGATATAACTGTCAAAACAATTATTGAAGGAGGAACTCAGATTTTGCTTTCATGAGTAGTATTTATCTCTGTGAATGCAAATACAGTGGGGATATTCTGTCAGATATGTTTTCTATCAATGAGACTTATATCATCTATCCTTAAACTATTTAACACAAAGTTTAGTACCTCCACACGTCATCCCTAAGAAAGGCATTTTGTCCCATTCCTCCAGCATGACATAGCCAGTAATGTGTTAACAGTGCATTTAAAACCTATAAAAATAAACAAAAGCATCCAGATAGAGACACTTTGGGATGGCAATTGTTATATGCATGAAGAAGAAAAAATGGTGACTTCATTCTTAATAATAATTCCCACCCCCCACCCCATTTATGCCTCTGAAGGAGCCACTCAGGTATCAAATAAGTCTATTGCCCCTGGATTGAATTACTTTAAAATATCAAATATAGGCATGTAAATATAAAAAATTCTTTACATTCAGGACGTCCAAAAAATCTTGAGGCTCTGACTGAAGAGGATGATGAAGGGGAAGAAGCTGAGGAGGAACAGAAAAAAGAAGTACTATTTGACTTTTAATTTTTATTTGATTGATAAATATATGCTGCATGATAATCTCCCAACATCCACACACATACCAACAACATTTTAAAAAGTTTTTACATCTATTTAATTATGATATCTTTGATGCATACTTAACCCACCCCTACTTATTTAAGAAATTTATCATGCTGGTCCCCTTGGTCTTATAATGGGAGTAATACTATATATCATTTATCATGCTGGTCCCCATGGTCTTATAATGGGAGTAATACTGTACATCATATATCATGCTGGTCCCCATGGTCTTATAATGGGAGTAACACTGTACATAATTGGTCATGCTGGTCCCCTTGGTCTTATAATGGGAGTAATACTGTACATAATTTGTCATGCTGGTCCCCTTGGTCTTATAATGGGAGTAATACTGTACATAATTTGTCATGCTGGTCCCCTTGGTCTTATAATGGGAGTAATACTGTACATAATTTGTCATGCTGGTCCCCTTGGTCTTATAATGGGAGTAATACTGTACATAATTTGTCATGCTGGTCCCCTTGGTCTTATAATGGGAGTAATACTGTACATCATATATCATGCTGGTCCCCTTGGTCTTATAATGGGAGTAATACTGTACATAATTTGTCATGCTGGTCCCCTTGGTCTTATAATGGGAGTAATACTGTACATAATTTATCATGCTGGTCTCCCTTGGTCTTATAACGGGAGTAATACTGTACATAATTTGAAAGTTATGTCTTGCTTTTAAAAAGATCATTAACATCAATACTTAATATGTTAAATTACTAAAACATTAATTACAATTACTCACTTTTTGCCTAATTATTCAATTACAATGCCCTTTAAAAATATAATACATTTATTTGTCCTGCATTTTGATAACATTTCTCTAAGAAATGAAAACTATAGCTCAGTTTGTGAATTACTTTTTTCAGAATAATACCTACATGCATACCACTGGAAGTGTTTTACATTTTAAATACAAAACACATAAGCAAACGTCCAGTTCAGCGTGCTTGTTGCTTCAACATGCCGCTCAAATGCTGCTTCTTTTTAATGATAAATTTAAAATCCCAGTTTAGGCTCTATGTATGTTTTCAATGAAAATTTAATGCTACAGGTAAGCACAAAGGCTAAGGTAGAGGGTATTTTTTTTAACTGTAATTAATTAAACTTTAATTACATTTATCAGAATAAATTTTTAATTACCAATTAATACTGATTACAAATGCCCCAGGTCAGCATTTCACCAAACAGAACATTGGTCTAAGTATTATTAGTAATAGCAGTTTAAAAGAATTTCAGCAGTTTATTCCACTGTAAATTTCTCTTGTCCTCATTTCCTATTGATAAGACATATTGACAAGATAAATCAACATACAGAAAGTGTGCAAGAAAAATAGTATATAGACAACCTCCAGAAGAAGAATGGAATAAAGCTTGTTGATATATTAGTATTTTTCTGTAATACATTGTACTTGGTTTGCAGATAGCTGCTATAAATAACATTCAATTTTTCTAATATTTTTGACAAGATTTTGCAATTTATAGTTGTAGTTATGTATGACTTAGTAAATTAAAATATGAAAGCTATTCAGAGGGTAAAATCAGTCTTTGCATATACCAGTTTTCTACCATGCATTGGGGATACCAGACTTAGGGGATTCCAGTCTTGTTTTTGAGGATTTAAGGAATGTTGGTTGTACCATTGCAAATTCAATTTTACCAATGCATCATTTGCAATTATAAAAAAATTGATTATACAGCAGCAGACAGAGGATACGAGTGATGAGAGTAGTTCGGAGTCCGATGACGAGCCAGATGCTGGGATTAAGAAAGGAGAACCCAATAAGTTTGACATCTTGTGTGATGGTGTGGTGAATTCTATTGCCCTTGTTCATACAGCCCTAGAAGAGGTAATATGTTTGATAAATTATTCACATCCTTTATTGTTATAACACTGTGTCTTATGAACTGTATATACTGACTTATAAACTGAACTAACTGGCAGACTGTACAGACTCAAATCTGCCATTGCATAATGTGCTAGCTGATCTGGGTCTGTGCCATTTGTTAGGTGTTATCTGTAGAACCAACAATATCATCCCCATTTCTACTGGTATATTATGTGGTGGCAGATCAAGGGCTATGTATTTGCACTTTCACCGAACTTATAGGCAAGTATGTTTGGTAATTGAATGTAATACTGTGATATAGCACATAGTAATGTCAAAATACAGCAATTTTATATAATCCAAAGTCTTTGCAATTATGTGATAAAATACAATCTCATGCTCATAATAATTAGTGAAGCTTTTGCATTGACCATGTTGGCTGTACATCTCCAACAGATAACTGAAATGACCAATTACTATTTGACATGTTGATGCATTTATTCTGATATTTATTTTTTCCATATTGTTCAGTGATTATTCAGATACTCTCCAGTAAAAGAAGAGAGCATGTTTCATAATCTCTAACTTATAAATATTTTGTATCTAATTCAATACTTAGGATTGCTCCAGGCTCTTTACTGTGTTAAATGTGTCCCTTACACCATGTGATTCCCCTAGGCTCTTTACTGTTTCAGTGTTACACCTGGCCCTCACACCATGTGATTGCCCTAGGCTATTTACTATTTCAGTGTTACACCTGGCCCTCATACCATGTGATTGCTCCAGGTTCTTTACTGTTCTAGTGTTACATCATGCCCTCACACAATGTAATATATCTTCATGAGATAATGTGTTTCCTCATCAGGACCTCACACCATGTGATTGCCCTAGGCTCTTTAATATTTCATTGTGACAGCTGGCCATCACACTACGCAATGCCCCAGGCTTTTTACTCTTACACCATGTAAAATATATCTGTGTGGTAATGTATTAGCTCATGAAAGATTTTTTAAGCAACATATTTGTAGCCTTGACCATAATGATGAAAGAGAAAAGAATACAAACAACAAATTAAGTTTTATTTAGAATCTGGTTATGTTATGAGGAGCTAGCTATTTAAATGGGATGTATTCTCCAGATCTTAATTAAGAATTATTTATTTTCAAGGTCTTAATCTGCCTTTGATAAAAATAATGTGTTGCATCAAATATTTTAGATGAAAACTTAGTACACTGTAGTTTTTGAAAGGATTTTAAAAGATATAGTTTTAGGAAAGAAACAAAAATCATGAAAGTGTATGACTAAACCTGAATCAGCAGGAAATATAGAATGGAAAATGACACATTTTCCATGACATATAATAATGGAATATATCAATATTTTCTGATTTATTGCAGTTAATAACATTGTTTCAGTGTAATATTTAATGAATTTTGTCAGTGTCCAGTGAATATGATGCTTATTTACACTAAATATTATCAGGTTATTGCCAGGAGAAATTTGTAAACCCTGCTTATTAGATATATAATTTATAAAGTCCATGAAATAATACAGATCACTTCTTTTTTCAAGCATCTATTGGTTTAAAATAATAATAATAATAATAATAATAATAATAATAATAATAATAATAATACAGTGTAATGCTGCTATAGCATGTTGGTTGTGGGTACATAAAACCTGACCATATTATAGACCAAACCATGTTATAACCACCCAAGTCATTTAGCTGAAGAAAATGATGCATGTACCCAAAAAAGATTGTGGGAGATAGGGTGGAGGGGAATAAAACTGGATGCAAAAGTACATGCTTTTGATTAAATGAAGACAAAACTAGTCTGAAATACATTTGTATATTGACAAGTTACATTTGTGTAGTACATGCATGTGAAAAATCCATGAATTTGAGTGTAGATCACATGTTATAAAATTCATATATCAGTCACATCCCATTAGAAAACACAAATAACACATATGTAAAAAAATGATTGTCCTCATCTGATCTATGTCCCATTGTCAACAAATAGTGTCACTAAACAATTTACAGTGATATTGTTGCCAGTAGCACATGGCTATACACTACATGGACATGTACTTAAACTGGCCTAGACTTTGGTCAGCTGGAAACACCTATTATCTTGTTGAGGCTACCCAGTGGATTAGGCCATTCATAGGGAAATGAAAATATGTGAAGAAATTAAAAAGTATCTTAACAGCCAGATATCTAATATTTCAATAGATTGGAAATTTAATTTGCATTTATGCAACCATTGGTAGCAGTCATTAGCATAAACATTTTTCCTACGAAGGGGAAACTTTCACAGCACAATAAATGTCTTCCTTTCACTTTGGAAAATGGAACAATCCATCAGATTCAGTTGCATTTCTTTAAGCTTGATGCTGAATTCCTTTATTGAAAGGTGCTTTATTTTTATTGACGATTTTAGTTGGCTTTCTTTGATGAAAGGTGCACGTGTTATTGAAGTCATAGCTAGAATAACTTTGGAGGACCAAACATATGCCCATTTGTTATTCTGGTGGCAACAACAAATAATTGTAGAACATTGATTGAGACTGAGTTTATTTTTCATTTGTTTTGTATGTATACAGAATGATCGGTGCTTTAAAGGTCATCAATTTTCTTTTAAGTTTCTGCAAAACTATATTTTCTGGGTACATTTAAAAAATATAGCCACCATTTGGTCATTTGTAGTCATTCCTGTTCTTGCCTTCAAGGTTGGTCAATTTTAGCTAGTCTGGTAGCATGACTTTTTGGGTGTTTTTACAGTATACAATACTCAGACCTGTCAGCATAAGTGAATTATGATATAACAATGCACTGTTAAAATGGTTTGTCAATATGAGTAAAGGATTTGCTTATGTAACAAAAGATAGAGTCCAGTGCATTTTATATCCAAGTTTGGCGCGTTTGAATTTCTCCATTCCAAACCCAAGATTGCATGCACAAGTTTAAAAAGCCAACGATGTTGTTGCAAAAAAAGAAATTGCCAGATGGTACATTTTGTTGCCAAAAAGGAAAACAAAATCCCTGAATAAACGTTTTGAACCTTATTTTTCATACTTTTAAGAAGAAAAGAATATTTTTTCATGTACGAGAATTGCGTATAACATTTCAGGAGCCATGTCAAGACTGTGTTATATCCAGATTTGTGTTATAATGGAGCTGTTATAGCGGCTTCACACTGTAATAATATATAATATTAAAATTGAATAATAAAGTTCAAATCTAAGGCACACACATGTAAAGCCCTCAATTGATGTGACTGATGGATGCAAATATTCAAATAACAAACAAGATAATTGAAAATATGCATCCAACACAAGCAACAGTGTTTGCTTTAGTGTGTTACTGAACAGTAACACAGCAAAGTACATCATATTGAGGCATTGTGGAGTAAAGTGCCTTACCTAGGGACAAACCATGGTAGCTGACCTGAGCTAATCTGATGGTATGATTTTTTTAACCTGCAACTTCCGGTAGCACATCTGTCATGCTAACCATCAAATCACCATGAAACCTGCACCTTTTGGTAGCATGTCTGGTCTGGCATGCTAACCACTAAGTCACCATGATACCTGCACCTTTTGGTAGCATGTCTGGCCTGGCATGCTAACCACTAAGTCACCATGATACCTGCACCTTTTGGTAACATGTCAGGCATGCTAACCACTAAGTCACCATGATACCTGTACCTTTTGGTAGCATGTCAGGCATGCTAACCACTAAGTCACCATGATACCTGCACCTTTTGGTAGCATGTCTGGCCTGGCATGCTAACCACTAAGTCACCATGATACCTGTACCTTTTGGTAGCATGTCAGGCATGCTAACCACTAAGTCACCATGATACCTGCACAAGCAATAAACAAAACAAAATCTTCTAAATGAACCTGATCAAAATTACCATGAGACAGAGTCAGACAGTATCATTCTGGCCACGAGATACAGATAATATAATAATAGTAGCAAAAATGAAATTGTATGCCCATTCTTTGTCAGTTACAAAGAATATAATGTCCATACCAATTGATAGATCATCAAGATCCAGGAGTGTGCTGCCATCTGTCAGTCAATCATTGCATATTTAAGAAACAAAATGATGAATTGAAATTAGATTTTCTATTTCAGTGGATAATTACGTTTTTAATGTTGCTGGTTGTAATAATTTAATAGTACAAATGTGTGAGTTCAATATTAAAAGAAAAACAGAAAAATAAACAAAAGTTGGCTTTATCACATTGGTTGCACTAATTTGACCTGGTAATACTACACAGGAGGGACTCAATCAACTATTCTTTGTGATAATTTTGCTCTGTTGTGTCACACAGGCCATTACTGCTGTTGGCATGTGCTTCCATAAACGGCATCTGATGTTGAAGACAAATGACTCTTTTTCTCTTTGTGTAAGGGAGATTAAATAGGTCCATGTTAGAATACATTTTAGATTATCTCTAACGAATCTTTTTTTTGCTGTTAAATCCAGTACATAGCTTCATTATTAAATTTCAGTTACTGGAGATGAAAGATGAACTCCTCAGGCACAGTCTTCCTCCCACAATGTTGATAAAGCTTGCCACAATCTCAGGAAAACTGTTTAGAAGGTGAGACAATGCAATCATCTCATAATGCATATACTTGCTTGTAGGTCAGATCCATCTACAGACTGCATACAACCCAGATCTGCTGTTACATAATGTGCTAACAGAGCTGGGTCTATGTAATTTATTAGGAGTAATCAGTATAACGCACAAAATAAGCCCTGATCTGTTGATGCTTCTTGCAAAAGCAGATTGGGTTCTACCATTATATTGTTTACAGTTGGACCTGATTGATAATCAAGTATATATATGGTAATTACTTCATTATGTGGAATTTTTCATATATTCTATTTTTTTGTTCACCATAAATCCATAAAATATTCTTGTTAAATTTTTGTTCTTTAATTTTGTTTGTACAGAAATGTTTTTTATAGTAAATATGGACATTTTTATACTTAAGATTGAGTTGAAATTTTAATTTTTTTTCTCAATATTTGTCACCTTAATTACATTATTGATAATAAAATGTGATAAAACAAATAACAGATTAAACAGTAGATTTTTTTATATTCATATTTTTTTAATTTGCTTTCAATGGGAAAAAAGAAATGATTAATTTTTGTGACATAAATAAATCCTGAATTGATAGTACATGTATATGTAAGTATAATATGGAATGCACTCTCACATAAAATGAGTGCACATATAGAGGTATTATAATATTCATGGAATCAGTTTTAAAAGGCATGGGAATAATAAACATGTAAAGATTTATTTGACTCATTCAGTGGAAAAGAGCTCTAAGAATACAGTTAATAGTACTATTTTCATTGTTAAAAAAAAATCCTGTGACCTAGCAGTATTTGAAAGTAGAAGGGAGCAGTATCTTAGCTTCCACATGTTGTTAATACTTTGAAAGAAAGAATTTTACAAAGCCATGCATCAAGATATTCCATCATAGTTTGCTTATAAATGACCAGAAATTAACTTTGCAGCGTAAGTGACCTGAATAATCCCGTGAATGAGATGGTGCGGCTGGTACGAGTATACTCAACACCGTGGGAGGAAAAAAGTGCTGCTTTGAAAAAGTTACATGAAGAGTACGAGGCCAAACAGAGACAACTTAACATCGCAATTAAGAGACTACAGTTGGTGGATGCCCATGTAAGATCATATTGTTATGTAATCTCACTCTGCTAGCAATGGATAGGCACATTCATTTTTGCCTTGCCTAAGAACACACCAGAGTAGACTGCCTGCCTGGGATGATCTGATGGTAGGATTTGAACCTGCACCCTTTTGAATGGCAATTTTGGCATGCTAACCAGTGAGCCACTTGAGCTACTGCCTCCACTAGTAACCTTTAATGACATGCAAAAGGGTTCTTCAGATATATTTTACATCTTCAAGCAATCGTTGGTTGGGTGGGTGGGAGTAGACACTTAAATGTGTTGTTCTTAGTATTAATTTTGCATGTAATTTACACAAATAAGTCAATTGTAAATAGGTAATGCATGACATTTGTAAAGTACTTCATGGTATAATTTTGCTTTTATTATCTTTTTTAATTTTCATTTTGATACAGATATTTCTAAAATATAATTTCAGACTCTTAAATGGTAAGTTAAACAAATTTTACAATTTTGTTGCTTTTGTTTATTATGCCTTTCTACTGGAAGCATTCATTTTAAATCTGATTTGTTCCTGCATTCACCTAAACAGAGGGTACTTTCAGATTTTTTGCTTGTTTTCCTGTCCCAACCTTGTTACAACAGTATTTCTTACATGACAGGACCAGATGCCAGTATAATGAAATGTCTTTACAAAAATAGTGGGCTTCTTATGAGACAAAGATTTCCTTTAAAATATTTGCCAAAATATGTAAAAAAAATTGGGAAATATTTATTTATTTATAATTATTATAATTATTTATAACAATGTATTATTTATAATTATCAAAAACGACCTTCTCGTCAGAAGGAAAAACAGCAGGTAGATAAAGTTTGCTGTAATATCCAATGGCACAATTCATGGTTTGGTTTGGACTCAAGCTTAGAACGTTTCTGAATTTTACTTGAGTACTCTGCTGGACAGAGGCATCTGAACAGAATCAAAATTTTCCATTTAAACTAGGCACATTATATATATCCTACATAATTTTGAAGAATCTATATATATCCTTCAGCTTTTCCTTCTGGCAAACATCTTAAATTCCCAAACCATCTATGTTTACAACAGTGGATATATATATATATATATATATATATATATATATATATATATATATATATATATATATATATATATATAACAGGTCTTGATGAAAACAATGTTATTTCATTTGTTATAATTTTCATTTGTTGCAGTCTAAAAGAATTGCTAAAGAGAAGAGAGTCATGAACTGGGAGAAATTGTTTGCCAAAATGATGAGTAACAAAGGCCATGGCAGGAGATGGAAATTCCTTATAGAGACCATCAAGCAGAAAGCAAAACTAGGGTATGTTTTACATTCTCCATCAGTACTTAAACATTTCTCTGTATGAGGCAGGCTTTGGTAATAACTTTTGGGGTTTTTTTTGTTTCTGCAAATAATTATGTATTTTCCGATTAACATTTAAAGTAAGTCACTTAAAGAATGAAACATGCCTTTCTTTTCACATGGTTTTCCAACTTGTACATATCAAGGAAATTTAACTTAAAGATTAAAACATGGCGGTAGAAGGGAGGTAGGGATTGAATATCCAGGTTTTTGTAGAATGAATACAAACAAAAATACATTTCTGAAATACCTCTTGATTTTGTGCATTTTAGATGCACCACATTTGGGGCAGGGCATTGAGATTCAGGAGAATAATTTTTTGAAAATCATTAAGTACTAAAATCCTTATGAACAGAGTGCATGTCAAGTGTGAAATATTTCATTAATGCTACACATGTTATTAACAGTAGGTGCCTGAAAATGAAATGTTGGTACAATGACTTTACATTTCTGTTGATTAGAATTCGATCCCCAATTAGTTTTGTGGTTTTCTCCACCATCTCCAGCTCAGAGAAAATGCCCTGTTGACATCTGCCAGAGCTGGTCAGGTCAATTTCACCTTTCTTTGCTATGCAGTGGAAGGTCAAGCCAAGGCATGGGCCAGGTCAATTTCACCTTTCTTTGCTATGCAGTGGAAGGTCAAACCAAGGCATGGGCCAGGTCAATTTCATCTTTCTTTGCTATGCAGTAGAAGGTCAAACCAAGGCATGGGCCAGGTCAATTTCACCTTTCTTTGCTATGCAGTAGAAGGTCAAACCAAGGCATGGGCCAGGTCAATTTCACCTTTCACTGTTATGCAGTGGAAAGTCAAACCAAGGCATGGGCCAGGTCAATTTCACCCTTCTTTGCTATGTAGTGGAAGGTCACACCAAGGCATGGGCCAGGTCAATTTCACCATTCTTTGCTATGAAGTGGAAAGTCAAACCAAGGCATGGGCCAGGTCAATTTCACCTTTCTTTGGCTTGGACCAGGTCAATTTCACCTTTCTTTGCTATGCAGTAGAAGGTCAAACCAAGGCTTGGGCCAAAAGAAAATGCTAAATGAAAATGAAGCACTGATGCATTAACTAATGCAAGATAAATTTAATAATGGAAACAAAACATGCCAGTTCACATCATCAAGGTAAATACAAAGAAACTTTATATCAGTGAGGAAAAACATTGCAAGGTAACTTTAGCTGTGTATTAGCCGTTCAACACTTGTGATGTCATAAACATTATGACATCATAATATTGATGATGTAAGCAATATAATCTGCTTGATGGAAGCATTATGTAAGGGTATGAAGTTCTCAAACTACTTATATGCTATCTATGAGGTCCACGCATAGATATATTTAGGTGCGGTGAATAGAAATACTCAATCATTTCACTTGTATTCATACAGTAAAGTTAAATATATTTTAGAAAGTGTCAAGGAGGGGAAATGTAATAAATATTTTATTCTGAGTAAGGGAAAGAACTTATTTGATATGGCTTGTGAATATGTCTTGGTTTTGATGGCCTCAATGTATCCCTTTGCCATATCGAACTCCTTCCTTCCACCAACTCAGAACAAAACACATATGCAATTTTTTTACATATATTTGCCACTTCTTTAAAGGCCAAAAGGCATTAAATGTTCTCTGTTTGAGTTGTTATGACTTATGGGCAGTCCGTTTCAAATAAAGTCTAAATTTAAATTGACAGTTTGGAGCATGTTCAGGAATACACACGAGCATTGGATGAGAGCACAGATGATGAAGAGGAAGATGAGATGCCCACAATCCAACTGAAGTCCCAGTCAGGTGCCAGTCCTGATGATTCCAGTGAAAAACAGTCCTTATCAGTAAGCTTGCATTATGATTAACAAGAGTCCAACCTCAAGAATGGCCTCCAGAAATTTACAAATTTTATTAAAAAAATCAACTTGTCCAGGGTATGTTCACTGGAGAATGGAACTTGCCCATGGGAAATTTGAGCTTGCCCAAGCATAGTATCCCTGCATGAGTAAGAAAATAAGATATAAAAAATGTGGGATATTTTAAGGAAATTGCATTATATTTATTTAAGAGAGAGAGAGAGAGACAGAGAGAGATAGAGAGAATGTGAGATGCTTAGGTAAACAACTGTGAACTGAAAACTTAAACAACCAGTAACAGTACTCTTGCCAAGGATACTCATCAATCCACGATGACTGGAACTTTCTTGCATGTCTTGTATCATCATACTGTTTATATTTCTTCAAGCTAGATTCATTAGAGCTAGAAATTTCATCAAATTTCCTTGCTTCTGCATAGATAAGAAAACAAACTAATCTAATCTAATATATATTCATAACTGAAGGATTTGTGAACTCTTATTTTATCGATTTTTACTTAACAATTATCACTAGTCACTTTGAGATCAGCAACATGCATCAAAATATATGACAAGCCAACATTTGAGATTGTAAACATTTATTTTTTTATCCATTTAATTGTTTGCCATGCTGTAAGTATACATCTTTGTCCTGTAATTACCACATAAACAACAAATCATAAACACTGCTTGTTGGTGCTACCCTGTATTTTAATGAATTTTTAATTCTTAACTTTATCTTTTAATTTATTTACATCTTACAGAATTTTAACAATATTTACTTTTTACCTTTCAGTTTACAGAATTTCATGTTACTTTTATTTGGAAAGGTTTATCTTCCTAAAGTTTTTTTTTCTCCCTTATTTTTAACATTGAGAACTTTACTGTGATACAGCACCATCTACCTTTTTTTTTGCTGATATGCTGTTAATACATAATTAAGATATATTTTTGCCAAACTGTTAAACTTCACTGCAGACAAGGAATGTAAGTGATCATTATTACTATATTTTATCAATATTCTTCCGTTCAGTTTTGAGTTTAAATAATTCTTACTTAACCAAAGTTTTCTTGACATTGCAAAATTATTCATTCTCATGCACAAAAACATAATTTATATTTATGAATACTGCTTCATTCAGTCAAAAGAGGGAAGAAAACAAGTGAGTTTTCTTGTATTTATATATATTAACATACCTGTAGATTATTTTATTATTTTATTATGTCTATTAACATTCCCATAGTTTACTGTATTCTTTACCTCTCGTTCATTTTATTCTCTACCTAGCTACATAATATGAATCAGAAAATTGAAAATAGAAAATTAATTCTTGGAATATATTTTTAATTGAATACAGTGTTGTATCTTTTCCAGTTTTTATAGAAAAGGTACTCGATGAAATTTACATCTTACAGGTTTCTGCCATTTTTACATATTATATAAATTGTTTTAAGATGTACATGTAGCATCATATCGACCAGAATTCTCCGTTATTTTGCATGAATTTTCCAAGTAATATTGCTACAACATACAGCAAGCCATGGGCAGAGTAATGTTTCACAAGCCCTAATTTGGATTTAGTATTTATATTTTACAGTCAGACATGTGATAACCCTCAATAATAAATCTACAATCCTTTGTAAAACATTCTGAAATTTTCATGAAAAATCTGGAATTTTTATTGTTGCATCAGTCTTTCTGTTTTGTTTCTATTGGTTGTTGTATTTTGTGTTTTATTTGACTTTGAAGGCATCGCTTATTAGTAATACATTAAGTCTTGTCCATATTTCAGATTTGCAATTGATTGACATTCATGTAATTCAGTGATTGAAATGGCATGGACATGTTAAGAAATGTATTACATGTATGTGTTATGAAATATACGACAATGATGTGTTATGAAATTTATGACATGGATGTATTCCATTTGATAAATTATAAACTTTGTGAATAATTGTAATTTGGTCTTCAGCTGTGTCAGAAATTATTGGTGTGCATTTGAGATTCACGACAGTTATGGTTTGGGTTATGCTAATCACTTTTTAAGTTGTTTTGCCTAGAGATTGGTTATTTTTTTTTTACAATCAGTGTAAAATGTCTTGCTTAAGGATACAAAATGACAGTTGACCCAGTCTGGCATGGGAATGAAACCAGGTGTCATCTTTTGTAATGCTTGCTTTACATCAGTAAATTTTCCAAGGTACACTCTTTGTTAGGAGAGGCATTTTGTATATTATGTTGCAGGTGTTGTAACTTTCTTCAACGATATAATAGTTTAAAATTGTCTTGCAAGCGAGGATTCAAATAAAATTTAAATTTCAAGTTAGCTTTCTGACAGAAAGAAAATTGACCACTATTATGCATCAACTGGATTACAGTCTTTCATCATTAATGTAGAGCTAAAATGAGGTGATTGATATCAGGTGTCATCTTGTCTGAACTGCTGATAAATGTGCTTCCTTTATCAAGGCAGTGTATTTCTGTAGTGTATATCACAACAGAGGATGCCTGTCATAATTGGATTATCTACTGTTAATACACATTCAGGAATGAAAGGAGGCTTACAAGGATTATCTCCAGATTGCTAGATGTAATTATTATAAAAGCTCTGAGTTTGTTTTCAGATTTTGGATATGATTTCTACATGCACAATTGCATGAGACTTTTTATTTTAAAATTGCATATTTTTCTGGGCTGAAAAAAATGTATGGAAGAAATTATCATATCAGGAATTTTCATTAAAACTCTGGAATTATTTTTTATATCCAGATGTTGAGAATTATCACATGTATGCACAATGTTAAAACATGGCATTTGATAAAGGTTTTATAAATTATCTCAATTTTCTGATTCAGTTTTACATCTGTATATTGTAGATATTAGATCTCATGTCTCCAGGTTAATTAATTGGGAAAAGTATAATGGGGTATGTAACAAACTGCTTATCATTAATTAGATGAAGATCTCATGTCTCCAGATTAATTAATTGGGAAAAGTATAACGGGGTATGTAACAAACTGCTTATCATTAATTAGATGAAGATCTCATGTCTCCAGATTAATTAATTGGGAAAAGCATAACGGGGTATGTAACAAACTGCTTATCATTAATTAGATGAAGATCTCATGTCTCCAGATTAATTAATTGGGAAAAGCATAACGGGGTATGTAACAAACTGCTTATCATTAATTAGATGAAGATCTCATGTCTCCAGATTAATTAATTGGGAAAAGTATAACGGGGTATGTAACAAACTGCTTATCATTAATTAGATGAAGATCTCATGTCTCCAGATTAATTAATTGGGAAAAGCATAACGGGGTATGTAACAAACTGCTTATCATTAATTAGATGAAGATCTCATGTCTCCAGATTAATTAATTGGGAAAAGTATAACGGGGTATGTAACAAACTGTTTGTCATTAATTAGATGAAGAGGCACTAACATATCACTGTTTTTTCTACTGCATTAGGAAGTGTTAGGTTTTTACTTCTGACAGGTATCGCGTGCACTATAGAGGTTTTAAATTTAAATATTGGCATAAATGTATATTCTGTGACCCTTTTGTGAGCCTCTATGAGAATTTGGCTGTTTATTTATCTCCACTGATTGTTTCATCTATTCATTATGTAATGTCATGTCCCATCACATCCATCTGACAATCATGTAATGTCATGTCCCATCACATCCATCTGTCCATTATGTAATGTAATTTCCCATCAGATCCATCTGTCCATTATGTAATGTCATGTCCCATCACATCCATCTGACAATCATATAATGTAATTTCCCATCAGATCCATCTGTCCGTTATGTAATGTCATGTCCCATCACATCCATCTGACAATCATGTAATGTTAATTTCCCATCAGATCCATCTGTCCATTATGTAATTGCATGTCCCATCACATCCATCTGACAATCATGTAATGTTAATTTCCCATCAGATCCATCTGTCAATTATGTAATGTCATATCCAATCACATTCATCATCTGTCCATCACGTCATGTTATGTTATATCACATCCATCTGTCCATCATGAAATGTCATTTCCCATCACATCCATCTGTTCATTATATAATGTTGTGTCCCATCACATCTATCTGCCCATGTAATGTCGTGTCCCATCACATTCATCATCTGTCCATCATGTCATTTCATGTCCTGTTACATTCATTTGCCCATGTAATGTCATGTCCCATTCCATCCATCTGTCCTTCATGTCATGTCATGTCTCATTGCATCCATCTGCCCATGCAATGTCATGTCTCATTATATCCATGAGTCTATCATGTCATGTCTCAAAACATCCTTCTGCCCATGTAATTTCATGTCCCATTACATCCACATGTCCAGTATGTCATGTGATGTCACATCACATCCATCTATCTGTCATTTAATATCATGTATTATCACATTCATCTACCCATCATGTCATGTCAGGTCCCATCACATCCTGTCTATGACAAATTCTATTTCCACTCAATAACTTATTAAGGATTTAGTGGATTCAGGGCTGGCATGATGCAATATGGTGCCCTATGTGAAAGATATATGGACCCTGCATCTGTATTCAGACTTCATAAACATGTAAAGAATAGTAAAATTCCTTTATTATATGAGAAATACTCTCAAAACATTTTGTTCATTTTAGCTGACTCTCTGATTTTTGTACCCATTGTCTTCTCTGATTTGGTGCCCTGTGCAAATGCAGTGTTCACACAAAGGTTGTGCCAGGCCTGAGTGGATTGAACCCAGATTTATGACATGTCTTTAAATTAAAAATATCTTTACTAAGTTTGATTTTCAACTTTTTCCAACACAATGTAATGGATTTAAGGCCCATGTTTGATTTAAAGCTTCCATTATTATAATAGCAGGGGCACTCATGATATACAGAGACATTTTAGTTTATTTTGTCCAACTGTATTTAAAAGGCCCTCTTTAGAAATATTTGTGCATTCTTAAATGATGAGGTAACAGTAAATTTAACATATTACCTCTAGATACCAAAATGTGATAGTTTGAGAAAGACCTTTCTGAAGTTTACAAATGTTATGCTTCTGGTGACTGGTCTGTATTTAGCAAGAAATGCTGGTAGTGCCTTAATATAGAATTGCACTAGCAACATAGAATTTACCTCTCTGTCTTATTTTTTTAATCACCTTTTCTTCATACTTGTGTCTTTGTTTACATGCTGTTTTTATTTTTTATATTTGAATTTATATAGATTTAAGAATTTACTTTTCTTTTTTTCAGAGTCATTTCTTTTTAAGATTTAATATTTTTATATTAATTTCTTTAAATAATCAATCCTGCAGAAACATGCATAACATTACACAGTGAGAATGGTTTGTACATTGTCATTCCAACATTAATTACAGTATATAGAACTAAATAATTCATTCAGTACATTTATTTTAGTGTTACTTTATTATTAAAAAGGTACCACGTCATGTATATTGCTTTTATGTATCTTTAGGTTTTTTGTTATTTTATACAGGAGAACCCCATTATAACACATATTGTTATAACACGAATTTTGGATTAAACATGATTATATCATAATTCTGACATTTCATCATAGATGTCCATCATTCCCTGAAGCTACTTAAAATGAAGACCAAGCTAACAAATATATACAAATTATGAAGCTTACTTTCATTAACTTATAACTTGCAGATCCTATTTGCTATTTTTACACAGCAATTATTAATTCTCCTCAAGCATGGGGCTATACTAATCTTGGTTGTCATGTATTATATTGCCTGATTGTCATATGAATTGGTAGGTAGCAAATTTATTACTATATATTTCACTTGCATTTGTTTATTCCCTCACCTCCACACATCATACACACATTTAAAATTTCATTATTCTCTCTATTACACATTTGGGGACAAACTACAATTGTGGACTTTTAGATTGCTCTCCCTTTAACACATTTGGGTTCATAAAGCAATTGCCAGTCATAGACACTACCTATTGCATATAGTAGGGTTCCCTTGTATGTAGACTGTGTTAAATGTCTGTTTCATCTTTGATTACAATAACTTGCAATAAGAAAGGTCAATAAAGCTTAACCACAGACATATTGCATACATAAAGCTTCGTATGAGATTCCCATGGTTAAGAACTGACCACATACCCAAACTAAATTGAGCAAGTTTTATTTGGAAAGCGTCTTTAAAAAAAAGGTAAACCCACCCCTAATGTATTTGGTGACCTTGGGTTGTAATGTATTAGCATGGTGTTATTAAACTGGTGATTTTTCACCACTCTTGTTTGGAATTCAGAGAATCAGTTTGAAAATGTCTGAGATTGAGAAACAAAAATTACTGCTACTCAGAGCAGCCTTAACATTGCCTAAAATTATTTTGTATTACATAATTTAAAATTATTTTGTATTATAGAATTTAAAATTATTTTGTATTACAGAATTTAAAATTCTTTTGTATTATCTCAGAATTTAAAATTATTTTGTATTACAGAATTTAAAATTATTACAGAATTTAAAATTATTTTTTATTATAGAATTTAAAATTATTTTGTATTACAGAATTTAAAATTATTACAGAATTTAAAATTATTTTACATTATAGAATTTAAAATTATTTTGTATTATAGAATTTAAAATTATTTTATATTATAAAATGTAAAATTATTTTGTATTATAGAATTTAAAATTATTTTGTATTATAGAATTTAATGTTATTTTGTATTATAGAATTTTGAACATTCTAGAGTTCAGTTCACTTCTTATTTGATATGGGTTGCTTTTTTGTTCTTTTTTTAAGAACAGCACAATTTAAAACCGGATAATCAATTGAAAATTGACAAACATCATAATGTTCTTCAATAATATTACAGCATGACATTTCATTAATTATAACTTGGCAGCATAGATGCAATCTTTGTTATTTTGTGACAATGCAGTTAAAAGCTCATGCTTGACAGAATTTTTTTTATTTAGAAAATGATTTAACCATATATACTCACTGATAAGTTACGTCCATCTGTAAACAACATAGATACACATTCTGCTGTCATAATGTGCCTGCAGTTCAGGTTCTGTGTTGTTTGTTTTAATGATTACCGGTACTCCTAACAAACTGCATTGACCCAGATCTGCTGAGTCATGCAACACAGCATCTTAGAACACAAAATTGCATGGTTATAGGATTTTTAAAATATGACTTATGGTACTTGAAGTTTATTAATTTATAACTTGTGTAAAATCATGTGTTGTAGAAGCTGAGGATGAAAAATAAATTATTTTCATTGATATATTTGTAACAAGAAAGGAGAATGCATAGTATCACTGAGGTTGGACCTCATGGTTTTCATCACTGCAGTCAAATACACACACCAGTAAATTTCTTCTCTTGCCAAGGGTTATAGACAATGTCAAATGAAACAGAACAATGACCTTTGACTTGTGAAGATGTTCTGTGAACTGAAAGATCTGTATCTTTAAGTCAAGTGGTGAGAGTATGAGCTCGACTCTTTTATATATCTGGATCTTTGTGTCAAGCAGTGAGTGTATGAGCTTGACTATACATCTAGATCTTTGAGTCAAGTGGTGTGTGTGTGTGTGCTTAACTCTTATACATCTGGATAATTAAGTCAAGTGGTGTTTGCATGCTTGACTCTTATACATATGGATCTTTGAGTCAAGTAGTGAGTGCGTGTGCTTGACTTGTATACATATGGATATTTGAGTCAGGTAGTGAGTGTGCATGCTTGACTCATACATCTGGATCTTTGAGTCAAGTAGTGAGTGTGTTTGACTCTTATACATCTGGATCTTTGAGTCAAGTAGTGATTGTGTGTACTTGACTCTTATACATCTGGATCTTTGAGTCAAGTAGTGAGTGTCTGTGCTTGACTCATACATTTGGATCTTTGAGTCAAGTGGTGAGTGTGCATGGCTGACTCTTATACATCTGGATCTTTGAGTCAAATGGTGAGTGTGTGTGCTTGACTGTTATACATCTGGATCTTTGAGTCACTTGGTGTGTGTGCTTGACTCATACAAGAGGTCTGTGCTTTAATACTTGGTAGCATTCTTCTTTCCTGTGGCACAAAATGTTGTCTAATGCATATAGGATGAAGATATAGAGGGGAAAGAGGGAGGTGGTGAGAAGGAAGAGGAGGATGAAAAATCTGGCAGCCCAACTGAGGAGAATGAGGAGGAAGAGACAAAGAACATGTCCCTTCATATTAATGAGGAAGAAATTGAAACAGATGATGTTCAGAGCCAGTCATTAAAGGTAAATATTGAGACCAAGATATATCATAATATACACGATCATAAGTTGATTTCAACTGCAAACAACATAGACTCTGATCTGCTGTTGCATAATGTGTGGGCAGATCAGAATCCATGTTGTTTGTTCTACTGATTACTTCTAATAAAACTGCATAGACATAGGTTTGCCAAAACATTATTTGATGGCAGATCTGGGTCTGCATAGTTTCACTGATTTGTCATGGTTGCTGCAAAACATGAATTTTAGGATCCAGTAAAAAAAATTGTTATGAAATCAAGTTTATGAAAATAAGGACCAATGAAAATGCATACATGCCAACTTTTAAACATTTGTTGGGGTTCTGTGAAACTTGTTTTAGGGAATTTTGTAGTTGCAAATTGCATATTGCTTAGGTAATGACATATCATAATGAATATAAAAATGTTCTAATTAATATGTTATGTGATTCTTGTAGACTCTTTATTTTGCAACAATTTTAAATGTAAGAGAAACAAGATAAAATACAAGCCATGTATATCAATGCAAATATCCCTTATCTTTGTATATATGATACCATCCACCATTTTTGCAGAGAGATATTTTACTATGACCCTGTCTGTTCATCTCTCCATTAACTTTACTTTTTTGGCATAATAGGTTCAGTTCTTCAGCATGTACCTTCACCAAACTTGGTGGATGCATGCGCTTGGGTAAGGAAGATCCTATTGAATTTTACTTCAGGTCAAAGATCAAGGTCACTATGAAAGAAAAATGAAAAATGGTTTCTACACAATATCTCACATTTTCAACCATCTACAGTTACCAAACTTTGCAGATTGCTTTCACTTTTGATAAGAAAGATTTCTAATGATTTTGGGATCAAAAGATCAAACATCTGCAATTGAAAGAAGAAAAATAGTTTCAGTACAGTAACCATTTACTATTACCAACCTCAGTTGGATGACATGAACTTGGGTATGGAAGAAGTCTGTCAAGTTTGGGGTTAAAAGATCAAAGGTCATGGTCACTGAAAATCTAAAAATGGTTTTCTGCACAATAACTTAGTTCTACATCACATACCTGGACCAAATATTGTGTATAACATGATGTCACCAAATTTGAATATTCCTTGTGTATTTAATCACTTGTGCATTAACATTGCACATAAATTACAAATTTAGTGATTCCTTGACAGTTTGTAAAAAAATTCAAAATCCTTGTTAACGCATTAACCCCTGGTGATGAGTTTAAGTGGCAGAAGGTAGTAGCCTACTGCCGAGCTTTGTAGCATCAATGTCATGTATGACACACTAAAGGGGGTGGTATTATAGAAAGGTAGACAGATGTAGCTCTACAATGATACCAAATAATCTGGAATTTCTAGTTGCACTACAAAATACAGAGGGAAAAACCTCATTTTTTGGACCCGATTTTGTTCTACCCAAAATTCACCTGTGGTCGGAATCCAATTTTGTGTCAGGATTTTAGACTCTTTGGTCTCAGATCTAAGGCAGACTGGTATGAACTGCAAACAGACAGATGAACCTTTGCAAAAAGTAGGATAGGATGGGCATTTGGAATAAAGAGTGGTCTCAATACATAAAATAATGGGTTCATTATACAAAACAAAAATATTTAAAAAATCCAACTTCTACCCTTCTACTCATGTGTGAGGCAAATAGACAAGAAAAACAATGTTTCTAACACAACTAGGCAGTGTGTTATTGGAAGATCACCTGGAAGTTGGTGTTTTAATATGTATTCAGAAATAGCTTTCAAAATATGTTTCCTACTCAAATTTCAGACAAAAATGACCAAAACCTCCAGGGTTAATGTGTTAACAGTAAGCCATGTTGATGTGTCTAGTTAAACTCACTAACTCCCCAGCTGAACTTATCTTACCATATATACTCACTGGTATTAGTCAGGTCCTACTGCATACTGCACAGACCCAGATCTGCTATTGCCTAATGTACCAGCAGATCTGGGTCTATGCAGTTTGCTAAGAGTAATCAGTAGAACAAACAACATAGACCCTGATCTACTGTGTTTTATGCAACTGCAGATCGAGGTCTATGTTGATTGTATTTGGAATAAACAAGTATGTGGACAATGTTTGGTCACAGTAATATCTGATTTACAGAAGTTTGACTGTATTTAGTCTTTGTGACATTACTACTGTAGCCACTGACTCCTGACTGCCACTCCTGTTGTGGTAGGGTGTGTAGCATGTACTGCAAAGAACCAGTTCCTTCATAAGTGTTACCATATTTACTCACATACAGGCCCATTCATGTATAAGCTGACCACACAAATGGTTGGTAAAACTTTAAAAAGTGCAATAGCCATGCAAAAGCTGACCTATAAATCCAGCCATATTGAAAAATCTTGTTATTGCTACTCCATCTGAATGGATGGTCATCTTCACTTGGGGTTTCAGTACAGGTCTTCAGTAGCAATGTATACTGGTAGTTGACAACAAAACTTACAAAAAAGTTTTAGTTTAGGCCTTGTCCCAGGTTTTTATTTTTTCCTAAATTATTTGACTTATATGCTAGTATATGTGGTACTTATTTTTCTTTCTGTGCAATATTGTTTTAACTGGGAAAGTAAAAATATTCATTACATATATGGAATATTTTATCTCTAAAACTTGAATAATATTGCACAAGATCAGCATTTGTGTGACAAGTGGTTCAGTATGACAACAGATTCAGTGTGGCAAGTGGTTCAGTGTGAAAACAGGTTCAGTGTGGCAAGTGGTTCAGTGTGACAACAGGTTCAGTGGGGAATGTGGTTCAGTGTGACAACAGACCCTTTATTGCTTGGGACTGATTGTTCACAAGATAATGACGGCTGAAATGTCAGGTAATATTACTGATAATTCTCCAAGAGAGATTTGAATACACACATTTAATATCTCATTAACTCATTAAATAGGTGGATAATTAATAGCTAATCTAGAATACCTTGTGGTTTGTGTGATTTTGATTTTGAACATAGCTTTAAAACAATTTCAGTCATATTGCTATGATGTCTGCAGTTTATCTGTTTATAGTGATGTCTAGCACTGGAGCATCATGCCGCACATATAAAGTATGATGTCCCACCCAGTTACATTATCCTGACACCAGGCCGACCAATCCTAACAAGATCCTCTAAATGTCTTTTTTGCATGCTTAAATTAAAGTAGTGGTTGGACAATAGTATTTTATGATTTTGAAAAGGTCTTGTCTGCATTGGTAACTTGTCAAATCAGCAAAATAGGAATATAGCAATACACAAACTCTGAGAAAGTCATCTAACTTACAGATGATGTTATTGTGATGTAAATTCAGCCAGTTCACAAAAATAACCAATCAATAACCAGTTGGTGTCCCCATTTTTAGGGGTGGTTCTTTACTAATTTTAACTTATTTAATCTATAAATGTCAATTTCAGAAAGTTCGCTTTGCTGGAGAGAAACAAATTGTTGTCAAGCCGCCAATGAATGATGCCACTGTCTGGACACATGAACCTGATTATGACAACTTTCTGTTTGTCCGTGTTTACTGCCCTCAACAAATGGAGGAACAGGATCTGAAATGTTCAATTGCATTTGGCAAAAGATTTTTCAAAACAAAACGACTTGATGATCCTTCAAAAGAGGTGAGTATTTTAAACTTTTAAAACAATTAGTGAAGAAAAATGTTCTTAAAATATTAAGAGGGAAAACTATTTATAATGATCATGGATTTAGTGAATTTCAGGATTAATAAAATGCTTTAATGTAAGTTTGTTTGAAAATTAAATAAATTAAACTTACAAATATTGAATACTGATTGCACTTCTGGTACTTTTTTTCTTCATTTTCTTTATATAGATATACTGCCATTGGAGATAAGTGCACAATGGTCTAGTTCTGTTAGTGACAGTAGTTCAGCAGAGTTATTTTTGGTGGGAAATAATTACATCCCCATTTTGTTTATTGACAAAAACAAAACCGATGGCCCAAAAATGTCATGCCCTTCCACAGCATAAGGAAGGAAATATAGTTTGATTCTTAGTTTAGTATGTATTGAACATAAAATTATTTTGACCCTTTCTGAACATTAGTTCATGATTAGAAATAATGGGTCGCAAGAATACAGTCTTCACTCAGAGAAATAAAAATCATAACATTTTGTTACTTGTTGTTTTTGACTCTTTCAAACAGTAGAAAGATGGAGAAAAAAATTAATGAATAAAAATTAACTTGAAGGGCTTGAGGAACTTGGGCTGTAATTAGGGAATCAAAAGCCATTCAAAATCATCTATTCAGTCAACTGTTTTTTATTACTTCATTTAATTGTTTCTAACTTGATTCTTTTTTTTCTGTTAGCTTTAAAAATTGTACTTGGTGTCATGAAATTGTGTGTGCTACTAAAACTTATAAAAAAATTTGAAAACATGGTTTAGGGAAAGTTGGATGGTTCAAATATTATTTGGATTATGGTAATGATGGTAAATTAGTTCTGCAGAAAATCATACAGAAAATTGTCATTTATGGAAAAGTACCAGGAGCATTCATGATTTAGTTTTGTTTCAATAGAAGTAGACTATTTAGTGCCAAAGTAATTGGAATACAGTGCCTTGTCCAAGGATGCAACATGGTTGCCAGCCCACATGGATTCAGTAGTAGGATTTGAACCCATACCCATTTGATCACCAGTCCAGCAGAATAACTACTGAGCCACAGCCTCTTGTCACATGCAGATGGCAATATTGAGCCAATTGTGCATCCCCAAGCCACAGGGCTATCATTCTTTTGTTGGATGAGAGGATGTGGTAGGGTGTGTGCCAAAAACAGAGGGATATTATTAATTTGTGTTAAAAATGGAGGAGTTAGCAGGGTTATGTAAAATTTAAGTTTCTTGGAAGGGGCTGATCATTGCTACTTTCATTTTCAGCATGTTGAAAAGATTTCTTCCACTTTTTAATAAACCCCACAAATCCCATAAAATCAATATTATTTTCATAAATAAACAGCTGGAATCATATTATAAGTAAATGGCATGTGTCAGTAGTTTGGGAAAAAGGGATGGGGGTGAGGGTAAAGAGAAATTTGTCATGTACCTAAATGGGGTTGTTTGAATTTAACATTTCACCCTTAGCAGGGTGGGGTGGGGGATTACAAACATTTTAGTTCAGTTTACCATCCCAAAATTCAACTTCCCTAAATGATAAACTCTCTCTAATAATAAATGGAATGAACCTTGATGAACATCCCTGACCATAGTGTTTGGGATGGGTATTTAAATTTTGTAAGTTTTGAATAGAAAAGTTACAAATACTTGAATTCTGCAGCTATTATGTCATAAGTTTTACTTTGTTTAAAACATATGATTGTTCATTAATTTCAACATTGTTTTGCTACACTTTGCCATAATAACTACAGATACACTGGGTGTAAACACTACCATGCACTTTATATTTTAAAGCATGGAACCATTGTACATAATGTACATGTCATTCTAAGTGTATTCATACTGGACATTTTTCATCAAGGAAAATCAAGTAAGATTAAGGGTTCATGTCAGATTGAGTAAGATTAAGGTTATATCAAATTGAGAAAGATTAAGGTTCCTGTTAGATGAAATAGGATTAAGGTTAATGCCAGATTAAGTAAGATTAAAATTCCTGTCATATTAAGTAAGATTAAAGTTCGTGTCAGATTAAGTTAGATTTATTAAGATTAAGGTTCATGTCAGATTAAATAAGATTAATGTTCATGTCACATTAAGTAAGATTAAGGTTTATGTCACATTAAGTAAGATTAAGGTTTATGTCAGATTAATTAAGATAGGTTTATGTCACATTAGGTAAGATTAAGGTTCATGTCACATTAAGTAAGATTAAGGTTTATGTCAAATGAAGAAAGATTAAGGTTCATGTCAGATTAATTAAGAATAAGGTTCATGTCAGATTAATTAAGAATAAGGTTCATGTCAGATTAATTAAGAATAAGGTTTATGTCAGATTAATTAAGAATAAGGTTTATGTCAGATTAATTAAGATAGGTTTATGTCACATTAGGTAAGATCAAGGTTCATGTCACATTAAGTAAGATTAAGGTTTATGTCAGATTAAATAAGATTAAGGTTTATGTCAAATGAAGAAAGATTAAGGTTCATGTCAGATTAATTAAGAATAAGGTTCATGTCAGATTAATTAAGAATAAGGTTCATGTCAGATTAAATAAGATTAAGGTTAATGTCAAATGAAGAAAGATTAAGGTTCATGTCAGATTAATTAAGAATAAGGTTCATGTCAGATTAATTAAGAATAAGGTTCATGTCAGATTAATTAAGAATAAGGTTCATGTCAGATTAAATAAGATTAAGGTTAATGTCAAATGAAGAAAGATTAAGGTTCATGTCAGATTAATTAAGAATAAGGTTCATGTCAGATTAATTAAAAATAAGGTTCATTTTAGATTAATTAAGAATAAGGTTCATGTCAGATTAAATATGATTAAGGTTAATGTCACATTATACTAAAGTAAGATTAAGGCTAATGTCAAATTAAGAAAGATTAGGCTCTTGTTAGATTAAGTAAGATCAAGGTTCATCTCAGATTAAGTTAGATTTATTAGGATTAAGGTTCATGTCAGAATAAGTAAGATTAAACAAGATTAAAGTACATGTCTGAATAAACAAGATTAAATGAGATTAATGTTCATGTCAGAATAAGTAAAATTACATAAATTTAAGGTTTATGTGAGCAGAAAATAATCAAAATCATAATTCAAAGCTGAGTGCATTTTCATCTATTTTTTGTATTGAAAGAGAAATCTGACTGAAAATGGATCGAACAGGATTACAAAAATGAGAGATTTCTTTGTAATTTTTTATTATATTTGTTTACTTCTCTTGGTCTTATTGATAGATCATACATGCCTTACTCCCTGGTTGAAGAATTATTTCATTTGAAGGTCAAAGGTCACATTTACATAAGTACTGGATATACTTATGTGTAAGTCAGATCCAATGTCAAGCTGCATAGACCTAGAACTGCTGTTGCATAATGCACTGACAAATCTGATTATATGTAGCTTATTAGGATTTAATCAGTAGAACAAACAGCATTGATCTTGATTTGCCTTAGCATTATTTGATAACAGATAAGTGTCTATGTTGTCTATAGTTCGATCCAGCTTGCATACAAATGTATGTGGTAATAAAACAGCATTGATATTTTGCATCGTTTTCATCTTTAGTTTTTTTATATCTTGTAAGTTAAAGAGAAATTTTTATTTTTTATTTCAGACATTGGTGGATGGAAAAGGATCATCGACATCTAAAGGTATTTATATTTAGTATCAGGCCTTGATTTCTCAGTGGAACTTAGGTCTGGACTTAAGAAAACAAAAAATGAATTTAAGTCTGGCTTAAGTTCATCCAATTTGATGTTGTCATTCAAGACTTCAACATTAACACATATTAAGACACATTGCTGAAGCAGCAGTCAAATATCATTGGGTCAACAAATTTAATATTTTGGAAAGGAAAATGTTTTTCTTTAATTTATATATTACGGTTTTTATATTGTAGTACTTCATGTTTATCTTTTTAGAAGGCCTTATTTTTCTGATGTTCTTGTTATTCTATATATTACATTTCTGTTTTTAGGATGAGAATATTATTTTAAAAATAATAGTCCTCTTCGCATTTGTAAAACAACTCTTCTGTTTATCAGATGTAACTACAGCTATATTTTATTCTTGCAGGAAAATTAGAGAAGGACATACCTAAAATTAGTTTAAAGAAAGAGAGGTGAGTCTAATTTTAAAATATTATATCTACTTTTTTCCCAGGGTGGTGAAAGGGGTTGATAATGATTGAATCTGTAATTTAAAAAATAATATTTTACCTTATGTATTGTGTATGTACAATTTTGCAAATTTAAGAAAGAGAAATTAATGTATCTTTGAAGAGTCTACTTGCTTTGAGACTTACCTGTTGTGTCAGTACCACTATTAGGACATACCTTTTGTGTCAGTACCACTATTAGGACTTAACCTGTTGTGTCAGTACCACTATTAGGACTTACCTGTTGTGTCAGTACCAATATTAGGACTTACCTGTTATGTCAGTACCACTATTATGACTTACCTGTTACGTCAGTATCACTATTAGGACATACCTGTTATGTCAGTACCACTATTAGGACATACCTGTTATGTCAGTACCACTGTTAGGACTTACCTGTTGTGTCAATACCACTATTAGGACTTACCTGTTATGTCAGTACCACTATTATGACTTACCTGTTATGTCATTATCACTATTAGGACATACCTGTTATGTCAGTACCACTATTAGGACATACCTGTTATGTCAGTACCACTATTAGGACTTACCTGTTGTGTCAGTATCACTATTAGGACTTACCTGTTATGTCAGTACCACTATTATGACTTACCTGTTATGTCAGTATCACTATTAGGACATACCTTTTATGTCAGTACCACTATTAGGACATACCTGTTGTGTCAGTACCACTATTAAGACATACCTGTTGTGTCAGTACCACTATTAGGACTTACCTGTTGTGTCAGTACCATTATTATGACTTACCTGTTGTGTCAGTACCACTATTATGTCAGTACAAGTTTTAGGAGTTACCTGTTGTGTCAGTCTTACAATTAGGACTAACCTATTTTACCAGTACTACTATTAGCACTTACCCATTGTGCCAGTATTGCTATTAAGACTTAACCTGTTGTGTCAGTACCACTGTTAGCACTTACCATATTTCCCGGCCTATGAGTCAATGCGGAGTATAAGTCGAATCAGCAAATTTGGCAAATTTTCTATCCTTCAGCGTTATATAAGTTGATGCTAAGTATAAGACGAGGCCAGATCAACACCTCGGATTGTGTTTTTACTTCGTTCCACACAGTATCGCAAATTTTATCCTATCTGTAACTCAGTAACCTTTCCAGTCAGGACCATTAAAGGTAACTAAAAGTACCTAATTTATTTCACAAGAAGTATTTAAAACGCATGATGTAATTTGAGTAACATAAAATAATGCTGACCCAAAAATTTATTGAGTTACAGATAGGATAAAACTTGCGATGCTGTGTGGAATTAAATTATAATAACTTCTGGTTTCATAAATATTAAAAATATCACTTATGCTATTTCAGATTACCATCATTAATGAAATTGCATTATTAATACTAAAATGCATTTTCCGGCGGGGGGGGGAGATACAGAGTGAAGGATGCATATGTATTACATTGCATTTGTGTTTTTTGCACATCATGATCAAAATCAAATATGGTCTGATATATGAGAGATAGAGAGAGAGAGAGTGAGAGAGAGAGTTCACCTCTTTGTGGATTTCTTTGTTCTTTTTTTTTAACTGATTGTCCCCATGTTGCCGAAGCTTTTGTCAAAGAGAGAAAATATTAATAAATGAAACAGTAAATGTAAACTATGAAAATACCTACCATACTACTTCATGGTTTTAATATTCACAAACGTTGTATGCATATAGTCCCAAGAATGACCATTTTGCATGCTGTCTAATTTTCTTTGCAAGTATAACAACCTCTCCATTCCCAACAATTAAGATTTTGTTTAAAGTGCATGTACTCTTCCTGTACTTAGGCAGCAATTGTTTTTGATCTTTGCTCATGCTAGATGTACTTTAAATTGCTGTCAGTTTCATGATCAAGTTCACAAATGTCACTGGCTGAGAAATTTACCATAGTAACCACCTGGCATTTCCTTTAACTATATGGTATGATATTCATTATAGCCATGGGTAGCCTCATTTCTCTATTAGTATCCTCACTAATCTGATCTGGTCTGCAGAATCTTGACCTCAAACAGGTGTTATCTTGGAATGACTGAATACAGCCATAGCATATTTAATTAGTCTGTAAATACCACTACAAAGCCCTATTATTCTTGCAATAATGGAAGTGGAAACAACAATTAGAAGGAATTGCTTAACTAGTGGTATTAATTGATAATGGAATGTGGTACTACATTTGTACACAAGTAAAATCAGTCATCAGGTAAGTGAACAATACTGATTTACAATCATGAAGTCGTCTCTGTCTGTCTCTCTCTCTCAGTGGGGCATACGGATTATTTGATCATTAGGTGCAAGAAGAAAATTGAGATGGAATATGTCTTTTTCATGGTTATTCATCTTCTAACTTGTAAATTCTAATGCATATATATGTAATTCAATTTAAACAACGTATATTACAAACAACGTACATTAATGGTGCATGCTGCTTTAGCGCAATTACATCTGGTCTGTGTTAATTTTTAATACTGACGATCATGTAATTGTTTAAAATACTCACTGTGGATCCTATATTTGTTCATACACGATCTCTTCCACAAAATTAAATATTTTTTGCACATTATTTTTTGTGCTCTTGGAGAATTATTTTCCATACGAAAAATATGAAAAGAGATTTGGATGACATAATCCATATATAAGAAGATTTGGAGTACAAGACGAAGCTAAGATTTTCTGGTAAAAAAGTATTGTCTTATAGGCCAGCAAATACAGTACCCGTTGTGCCAGTATTGCTATTAAGACTAACTGTTGTGTCAGAACCACAATTACAAGTTACCTATTGTGATTTTGATCAGATTGTCACTATTAAGACCTACATGTTGTCAAACAACTTCAGACAAGTCCTTTCCTTCTAAGGGTTTTCACAAGAAGTATCACCTTACTCTGAAGGCCAGTGTGTACAAGAGAATAGTATTTGTGTAAAAAGAGCTTTTGTAAAACAGGATAGTATCTGTGTAAAACAAGATACATGTAGTTTTTGTGTAAAAGAGGATAATATTTGTGTAAAAGAGGATAGTATTCGTATAAAAGAATTTTGTGTAAAAGAAGATAGCATTTGTTAAAAGAGTTTTTGTAAAAGAGGATAGTATTTGTGTAAAAGTGGATGGTAACTGTGTAAAAGAGGATGGTATCTGTGTAAAAGAGGATTGTATTTGTGTAAAAGATGATAGTATTTGTGTAAAAGAGTTTTGTGTAAAAGAGGATACTTTCGTTTAAAAGAAGATACTATTTATGTAAAAGAGGTCTGTGTAAAAGAGGATAGGATCTTTGCAAAGGAGGATTGTGTTTGTGTAAAAGAAGATGCTGTCTGTGTAAAAGGAATGTATCTGTGTAAAATAAGATAGCATTTGTGTAAAAGAAGATGGTGTTAGTGTAAAAGAGAATAGTATCTGTGTAAAAGAGGATGGTATTTATGAAAAGAGGATAGGATTTGTAATGCCAAGAAAGTGTTACTATTGACTTTTGAATTCATGATAAGTCAGGAAATCATAAAATTCTTGATATTGAGCTTAAGCTGTAGAGTTTGTTTTGACCAATCACAATTGATATTATTTTTGAAAGTTCATTTTTAATTGGCTGGTAGTGAAAACTCAAGATCGGACTTGAACTCTGAGTTTCAGGATATCCATGCATGGCTGACTAACATTATTCCTAGAGGAACAGTTTTCTTGATCAGTTCTAAAGTGTTAAGGTCTCTTGTTCTTACAATGCTTACAGCCTTTCTTTCAAATAAAAGTATATTGAAATTAACATAAAAATTACTTCTAAAATTTACACAGTCAAAACATTGAATGCAGCAAATGAAATTCCATCATTTGCATGACAGATTCATAACTTTATTCTCCTCAAAAGTTGAAAACATTTGGTTCAAATATGTATTTACTGATATCATTTCATTCTAGATTTGAGGAAATCCATTTTGAACTCCCAGATGACGTACCTGAAGGGGTCCTTATCCTTGATAGGACAGAGAAGAAGAAAAGGGAGGAGCTACCTAAAACCTTTCAGATCAGTGTGCAAACGGGACCAAAGGATGAGATGGTTGCTATGGCAACCATTAAGATGGAGGATCTGTATAAAGAGGTTGGGGTTTATTCAGTGATTAAATGAGGATACAGTGCACACAAATTTGGAACATTGTCATATTATTATGAAGAATGCATAGCTTGAGAAATTTTGCACAAGAAGTGAATCTTTTCAAACAAAATATGGAAGAACTTACTGATAACAAACTCTGATTTAAGTAAATCATCAGATACAGTATAAAACTAATTTAAGTTTACATGCATTAAACTGTTAAACTGTGCAGTTTTAAATATGTGACAGTTGAACAAATTAAACAAATTCTGTTACTATATTTGTAATAACATCTTAGAAATATCTTCATGAGATTGTAGAGTCACATGATAGGTTATAGAAATATTGTCATGAGATCGTAGAGTCACATGATAGGTTATAGAAATATTTTCATGAGATCGTAGAGTCACATGATAGGTTATAGAAATATTTTCATGAGATTGTAGAGTCATATGATAGGTTCATGCAAGATATCTTCTATGATATGCCGAGGGGCCAGCTATATATTCTATGATATGCCCAGGGGCCAGCTATATATTCCATGATAACCCCAGGGTGTCAGCCCTATATTTATAGGTTACTGCATTTGTGATCAGAATTCCAGAGGAGGATGAACTCAGCAAAGCTGTATCCCTGCTCATAGAGAATAACCCCTCTGGTGGGATTTCATTATTTGACTTTCATTCTTGTGCTAGATTTTTATTTTTCCTTTCATCAGGACCTCAAAACAATCTACCTACCTGAGCCTCATGGTGATGATAATGTTCCAAAGATTCCAGGTGACATAGAGACAGACTCCATGTCAGATGACGACATTGAGATAATTCTCCCTGATGAAGGAGATACAAAGGCATTTGCAGTCCCAGACGATCTATTACAGGAAGTAAAGCCCTTGTCATTCCCTCTATATTCCATACATTCTGGGGCTGGCAGTGTTCACAAGCCATGTGGCATTCTGCCCCTTGTGTTCTTCTATGGCAAACGAGCAAGGCCAAGTTCCTATAATAGGCAAGTTGGTAAGTACATGAAAAGATTTTTATTTTTGTCAAAATTAATGAAAAAAGGCTCTAATATGGTAATGTTTGAGTAATAAGAATGGCATAAATCTATCAGATAGGATACCATTTTCTATTTGCAAAGTAAAAATTTGTGGATGCTATGTTTAGTGCTATTAAAGAGGATTGTTAGTTTATACAATGTTTATAGTTGGCAATGTGCCACCATTTTTCTTCTTAGACTGGTTCTGTAGATATTGCTGACTCCACTTACTTTTGAATTTTATTACAAACAGAATGAGAATTTAAGAATCAGTCTGTGACAAAACAAAATTCGGAAGAGAATATCAGTGTAAACCTCATACAGGCTGTCAAATATTACTTTAATTAATAGCACTAAACTTTAGCATCAATGTATTTTTATCTTCCAAATTGGAAATGGTTACCAATTTCATAAATAGTTACCTATTTCTTGTTTATTACTCAAACACTGCCATATGAATTAAATATATGCACAAAAAATGCCAGTATTAACTAATCAAAGATGTACTATAGAAGATTGGTTTCAGACTAAATTGTGTAAATTCAATGGTGTGTTTTTATGTGCTTTCTAATTATGAATATTGACATGCAGCAGTACATTTATGAGTATGCAAGATCCAGGATATTTTTTTGTATCAGGAAGAGTAATGACCCCTTTTATTTCAGGTACATATGGAGTTACAGAACTTGTGTTTGATCTTACTGGCATTAATCTTAATGTAACCACTAAAGAAGCCCTTCACAAAGAGAAGTATGACAGAGCATCATCATCACTACGATTTACACCAGAGATGAGAGAGGTGGCATTGTCAGCCATTGTTTTTTCTCCAGAAGCATCAAGACCATCATCAACTCCTGAGGAACTACCCTCACCAGAGAAACCAAAGACTCCCATCCGAACCCCCTCGCCATTAAAGAAAGAGGTCTGTACAGTTTGGACTTGAAAATCAAAACTTAATCTGTAATGAAGAGATTTCAAAATGCCTTATAAAAGAGAGAAACCCTTCTTTTCCTAGTATACTGGAAGTTATTTTAGATTATAGCTACCAATGCAAACTGAAGTTTGAACTTCATTCTGATTGGTTCCATCAAACAGAATATATGATTGGTAAATATTGTGTTTTGTTCAAACAATTGCCTTATGATTATATTTTCAGTACTTCTTTTCAGTCAAAATCTAAATATTTTGCTCTGCTGGTCATGGACCAGAAGAGCTTATTGGATAGAGTTTATTTTGTCCATCATGTGTTATCACTGCTTCTCTTAAGCTACTTGGAGGATTGCCATGAAATTTAACACACACATTCATCCAATGGTCTAGCTGGTCCAAAATGAATATGGTGCTGCATGGACATCCAGTAAGGCTGCCACAACAGCAGCCATATTAAAAATCTTGTTGTTCTTACTCCTCCTGAATGGATGGTCATACCAATGTTGGGTTTTAGTTTAAAGACTTCTTATGAAGCCTTGTTGGTCATCAATGAAAATGCTGCTGATCTGGCATCCAAAATGGCTGCCTTGGCAGTCATCTTGGAAATATTGTTATTGCACCTGAAAAGAAAATTGTATTGACTTATTAGCATGCGCTTGCTCATTATATGGATGTTGATTATTTAGATTTTCATTCTCATTCTGTGGACATTGATTACTTGGATTCATGTGTTCATTATATGGATGTTGATTACTTCGATTCACATGCTTATTCTGTGGACATTGTTTATTTGTATTCTTGTGCTCATTCTGTGGACATTGATTATTACTTGGATTCACATGCTCATTCTGTGGATGTTGATTGCTTGGATTCCCATGTTCATTCTGTGGATGTTGATTGCTTGGATTCACATGCTCATTCTGTTGATTGCTTGGATTCCCATGCTCGTTCTGTTGATTGCTTGGATTCCCATGCTCATTCTATGGATGTTGATTGCTTGGATTCACATGCTCATTCTGTTGATTGCTTGGATTCCCATGCTCATTCTATGGATGTTGATTGCTTGGATTCACATGCTCATTATGTTGATGTTGATTGCTTGGATTCCCATGCTCATTCTATGGATGTTGATTGCTTGGATTCACATGCTCATTATGTTGATTGCTTAGATTCACATGCTCATTCTGTTGATTGATTGGATTCACATGCTCATTCTGTTGATTGATTGAATTCACATGCTCATTCTGTTGATTGCTTTGATTCACATGCTTATTCTGTTGATTGCTTGGATTCACATGCTCGTTCTATAGATGCTGATTACTTGGATTCACATGCTCATTCTGTTGATTGATTGGATTCACATGCTCATTCTGTTGATTGATTGGATTCACATGCTCATTCTATGGATGTTGATTACTTGGATTCACATACTCTTTTTATGGATGTTGATTACTTGCTTTAATCTCTTGGTGTTATTTGATTTTGGTGATTAATAAAATCCCATTTGACTAGTTTATTTGAATGACTTGATACTTACCATAAATAACATTCTAGACTTTGAATCCCGAGATTCCAATGTTAATTTTGAATAATTTGTGTGGTAATATCAGGCAGAATGCACATGCAGATATTTTTATCTATCAGTGAGGATACTTTAGCTCATAGGTAAAATCATTGGTTTAGTTAGATTCACAAATGAATCATAGTAAGTACAGCATTATCTCATATTATCTCATTATAACACTCACCATTATAACACTGTCTATGGGAGCCATAGTATAGCACGTAACAGTGAGACCACTTTATATGGAAGTAGATGATGCATATAATTTTTCTACTGAATAATGAAATGGGATCCATGACAATGTTTACCATATGACAGGAACTGTGTTATAATGAAAGGCCTAATAGCAAGGGATGCTGTATTATGATTTTTGGATCGTACTGCAATGCAAAGCTTTTGTGGACCACGTAAAATTTATTCTTTATTTTTCTGTTTCCTGCAGGAAATGATCCCTAAGTTAGAGTATGACAAAATTGTTGAAAAACACAGTCAGGAGCTACATATGATTCAGGCAGAATATGAGTAAGTATATTAAATGACCATGTTATATGAGTAAGTATATTAATTGACCATGTTTTATGAGTAAGTATATTAAATGACCATGTTATATGAGTAAATATATTAATTGACCATGTTATATGAGTAAGTATATTAATTGACCATGTTATATGAGTAAGTATATTAATTGACCATGTTATATGAGTAAGTATATTAATTGACCATGTTATATGAGTAAGTATATTAATTGACCATGTTCCCTAAAATATGCACACCCAATCTTATAACTGTCCCAGCTGTCTTTTTTTAAAGTTTTCAGGCAATTGGCATAATTTCCTTTAAAAATGTTTTATTTATCTGTTTTGATGAAAAATTTCTGGTGGAATGTATGTTTTTATTTGCTGATGATTTCAAGTCTTCTTTTTTTTTAGTATAATATATACTGTATATAAAACAGCTTCAGTTCTCCAGCTTGAGTATTGCAATTATAGTTGGCTTCTAACAGACCCAAGCCAAATGTAGAAAATGACAGTGCCATGTTTGACAAGTCACCATTGTTTAGACAATTTTAAGTGTCCTTCATGTTGCGTGTATAGAGAACATTGTCTCATAATGTATTTATTACCAGATACACACAAGATTTTGTTCTTATTTTACTGTTCTCCTAAAAATCTGCCATAGAATTACATGAAAATTTGGAAGCATCTGAATATCCTATATTGGGAAGTAACTGTTATTTTGATCTATTATCTTTTATTTCATTAAAATGTTACAAAAATTAATCCGATTATAAAATATCTCTGAAAAATGTAAACTTTGCCATTTGATATTTAATGAAGATCTGAAATGTACCTCACGATGATGTTGCATCCATAACTGACATTTGATTAGGTCATAGTTATGAAAAATTCCCACATCTTGCAATGGAGGAACAATGTTACACTTCAAGTTAACAAGAAGCTTGTATCTTTTCTTACATAGCTCTCTGTATGACACTTTACTTTTTGCTGTGCTGATCCAGACAAATGCCATACTCAAAATGGCTGCCTTTTGTAAGATACACTTCATTTATTTAAAGGACATTTAAAGTCTTTTTTATAATGTCTTGCATTTAGTTTTTGCTGATATAAATTAAGTCAGTCTTTTCAGTCTATGCTAATATTTTTGCAATTTTATATACATGAGAGAAGGTGTTAAAAAAACCTACCCAGGTATGAATCACACTTTGATGCTACTTTGATAAAGTGATAGGGGTAGGGCATATTAATATTATTATTATACTGTGTACTATTATGACTGACCCTTAGTATCTTGCTGAGGAAGGCAGGAGGGGATACTAATATTAGTGTTATCATACTATGTACCATAAATATGACTAACCCTTTGGTTTACTTATGGCCACAGCTCATAGTTTATTTGTGCTTATAGATTTTTGAAGACTTTTCTATACTGTTAGAAAATTGTGTTCTGTCTTTTTATTTTCTTAACAAACACTAATTATATTGCCCCTATCCGATGGAATCGAGTGCTGTTTGCAAGGTGTTAAAAACAGAATGAAGGAAGAATGAATTTAAAATGAATTTTATAAGGTCCCTGCATTCTTTATTATGTCTGATAAGTGTCTGGACTATGACTAGTATGAAAGGTCATGGGTGGATTGAAGCTTTTCCATTTTATCAGTATACTCCTGAAGAGGAAATTTATCAAAAAAATTAACTTTTAGAGTGAATCATGATTATTGACCATCAGTCTTAGAGAAGATTGAGGTTGGTACATTTCATCTGTGGTGTACATTTCATGTTTAGAGTTTGTCCATGTCATCTGTTTCATGCCCTCTGTGATGCTGATGTTACGATTTGCTTTGTATTACATACCTCTACATTTTTTATCTGGCATGTGATACAGCTTGCCATATCACACTCCAAGATTTGAACTACTTAGGTGTCTTCTTTGACATATCATAGATGTTTTTAGACAGTGAATCAGACTTCTTATAAATAAATCCCAATTCATTTTTAGTTTAATTCATACAATGCATGAATTGCACATATGCAAAAATTTGGTCCTAATTTACATTAAATATCATTTATACAACATTCAAACTGTCTGCTGTACGTTAAAAAAATTTAAACGTCCCATTTAATGGAGATTTATTTATTCCAAATTAGATACCTCTGGCCTTTAAAAGCTATTTACCTAAATTTATATGCATTTGACCTTTAAAACTATTTTTCCCTACATACATAAATCTGACCTTTAAAGCTATTTAACCCAGTGTTCATACATCTGACCTGTAAAGCTATTTGCCCTAATTTACATACATCTGACCTTTAAATCTCTTTAATTTATAAATAGTAAAATTGGTTATGATGACATCCAATGTGTCAGTGCATTTATTGATCCCATCAGATGTGTGGGTGGAAGAATGATTTTAGTGCAAGTGCGTCCACATTTTAGTTGTGAAAGGCTAATTAGAGATAATTATCAGGGGGAGAAAATTAGTCATGTGTGTCTGCCTGCAGGAAGCGTCTGCAGCAGTTACAGGAAAACCTTCAGGCAATGGAACAGATGAACATTGAACAGCAGCACAGGATCCAGTCTCAAGTTGAAGAGTTTACTAAGTCACGGCCAAAATCCACAGATGGCCGCAGATCCAAAAGTCCACATGGGCAGACTGTAACACTGATCCTCCAAGATAAGCCATTACAGAACCAGGGAAAACCAAAGCCACCTCAAAGGTAAAGTAAAAACTTAAAAAGCCACATCCATTGTCAGTTACATTTTGTCAGATACCTTATGTGTGATTTAAGGAACCAGTTTAAGAATGTGGAAGGGGTATACCTGATACAAGGAAATAATGCTCCTTACTTGCTACCAAAAAATAATGGATTTTTTTTTCTTCAGAAGCAATATAATATTAATTTATATCTAGCTAATAGAAGACTGAATTCCAAAATGGTTTTTATTGTATTGCTATTAGTGTGTATAGTGATTTTTTATGGTGGGCACCAAGATGGGTCTTTTTCTCAAAGGACGCTGTATCATTTTCATTCTGGCTGAATCTTATGCTTGGATTAAATATGCAAATTATGTATTTATATTATGCTTTGCTTATGCATATGTATATTTATCTTAAATAAAACAGTATATTCTGTGCTAATTTAATTATATATGCCTGCATGATGATTTGAGTATGTATTCTCATTTGAACAGGAGATATACAAAACTCGTAAACTCTGTTAATTGGGACTGACAAGGATCATAATACAAGAATTGTGTATGACAGAATAAGCTGTTTCATAGCTCATTTCCTCTCTTACAGAAATGTGTGTATGACTCGCATCAAGTGTCGATGAATAAAATAAAAATCTGTGAATTTTGGGAGTGGATTTGTGGGAACGGAAAAGTCATTTGACAAATAAGGAAATATTCTAGTGAGAAATATAAAATATTACACCATAGGTATTGAAAGATTACACTTCTAGTGATATATGTGCAGTATTTTCCTCACATTCCATTTTGTTATTTCTGACTAAGATTTACTGCCATTTGGGAGGTTGGGCACACTGGCAATTTACTGCCACTTGGGAGGATGGGCACACTGGCAATTTACTGCCATTTGGGAGGTTGGGCACACTGGCAATTTGCTGCCACTTGGGAGGATGGGCACACTGGCAATTTACTGCCATTTGGGAGGTTGGGTGATTTGACAGAGAGTGGTGAGATGTAGGGAAATGACCATCCATTTTGGTTTTTGTACATAACTTTAAGTTCTAGAAATCAGATTTCAATAAATTTTGCATGTATCTTCCTCTCAAATAAAGATAAAAGTTTTTATTGAATTTTGTTACAGTGGGTTGAAGGTCAAGGTCACTATAACCCAATAGATTCTTTACCTTTACATCTCTTTTGCACACACTAATATAAGTCCTAGTGGACACATTCACTGATAAGTCTGTATACTTTTTTCTTGAAGGAAAAGCTGAATCCTATCGATCTTGGGTTCATTAGCTTGATGGTCAAAGTCACTCTTGTTTAAAAAAGATTTTTCCTTCGCATTTCATTTCTGCTCTTAGGTTCTTGCATATTGATTACCAAAAAGTTGTGATTTTGGGCCTGATAATTTTGGGTTTATTAGCTTAAATGTCAAGGTCACTGCTGTCAAAAATAGATTTTTCCATTGCATTTTGTAAGTTTTAGTGGATGATATTGCAATCAAGTCATGTCTTCCTCATAACCAGAGGAAGAAGCCTTTTAGATGTTTGGGTGATCAGCTTTAAGATCAAGGTTGTTCTTACTAAAGTAGATTTTGCAAATGCATTTAACTTCTGATCAAAAGTTTAAATTCTAATACACAGATTTATTGGAATGTATATATGTTTCTCCATAACACAGAAAGGATGCTTATTCCTTTTTTGATGTTATTTGTCTGAAGGTCAAGTTCATTTTCCCAAAAAATAGATTATGGTTTCAAAATTTTACTTTTGCATTTCAAAAAATTCTACAAAATGTGGAATGTTATTCTTTTAAGTTCTATGTAGAAGATTATACATATGGGGTTGGGGGTGGGTTTGGTGGGGGTTAGCTGGTCAAGGTGGGGTTACATATACATATGGGGTTGGGGGTGGGTTTGGTGGGGTTACATATACATATGGGGTTGGGGGTGGGTTTGGTGGAGTTACAGATACATTTGGGGGTGGGTTTGGTGGGGTTACATATTCATATGGGGTTGGGTTTGGGTTTGATGGGGTTACATATAGATATGGGGCTGGGGGTGGGTTTGGTGGGGGTTAGCTGGTCAAGGTCATTGGTTCGACAATTCAGTTAAAGATGGATGTTTTTATTGCTTGGTCATCATGTTCCATTTGAAGTACTCTTGACTTTGTTATGTGTATGATTTTGATCAAAATTTGAAGTTGCACTGGTGCTGATTACAGATTTTCAACTGAAGTGTGAAGTAAAAAGGATGGATGCATGCATGTATTTGAATTAACTTTATACATAGATACCAATTTTAGTGGTGTCAAACATAAACCAATAACTCAAGATGACAGAGAATAAGTGATCAGTCTATGAAGATGATTGGACACCCATCTTCCTCCATGAACAAATATAAGCACCATAAAAAATATAATTTCAAAACTATGAAGAAGAAAGAATTTACGGTAAACATAAAGACAGACAGACAGACAGATAAATGTATTGGTAGAGAATAATGATCAATCTGTGAAGACAATAGGATACACTTCTTATCCAGTAAGCAACATAATTTTATTTCTAAACCATGAAGACAAAAAGAATTTACAGTAGATGGAAAGATAGAGAAATAAATAGATGTTAAAGATAGATAGATAGATAGATAGATAGATAGATAGATAGATAGATAGATAGATACTACTTAGATAAATAGATAAATAGATAGATAGATAGATAGATGGACGGATGGACAGACAGACGGATGGATGGATGGATGGAAAAGTCACAAGTGAGAGTACATACACATGTTCCAAAGATACATATATTAGCTACCTTTGTACAATAAAGAATTATTATTGCTCATTTTACAGTTCTGAGGGAGAGACTCCCCTAGTCCAGAAAGTCCATGCCCCAGCACCCCCTCCCAAGCCCAAGAAGTCCCATACCATGCCACCACGGGTCAGCCAGCCTGCCAAAGACAGCTCTGGTGTTCCTGTTGATGTAAGTGCTTTTAATGGTGTTGATAATAGCTCTTACCACTATGTAATTATGGCTATTTTGTGCATTCATTTCAAGTTTCATTGGGTTTTTGAACCTTTTATGTGTATTACCTTTTCTAAAGGGTGCCCTCAACAATTTATCCACCTTTGGGTTTAACTCCTTAAGAAAACTAGGTTTATATTAAATAAACCATGTTTTGAGATGGTGACCATACTTTAGACTTGAGAAGGATTATTTACCAAAGTTTCATCAGGAGACATGGATAGGCCAAATAACCCAGACAAGTTGGACTCAACCAAAACAAACTGGAATCAACCACAACAAACCAGAATCAACTAAAACACACTGTGATCAACCAAAACACTGGAATCAATCAAAATACACTGGAATCAACCAAAACACACTGAAATCAACCAAAACAATCTGGAATCAACCACAACAAACCAGAAGCAACTAAAAAACACTGTGATCAACCAAAACACTGGAATCAACCAAAACACACTGGAATCAATCAAAACCCACTGGAATCAACCAAAACACACTGGAATCAACAAAAACAACCTGGAATCAACCACAACAAACCAGAATCAACCAAAACACACTGTGATCAACCAAAAACACTGGAATCAATCAAAACACACTGGAATCAACCAAATCACACTGGAATCAACCAAAACAAACTGGAATCAACCACAACAAACCAGAATCAAATAAAACACACTGTGATCAACCAAAACACTGGAATCAATCAAAACACACTGGAATGAACCAAAACAAACTGGCATCAAACTGGAATCGACCAAAATAAAAGAGAAATTAAGCTGAAATGGGGATGTGCTGATACACATAAATAATTTAAAACTTTTATGGTGCAGTTGAAAGAATAATCAAATATGAAAATCTCTGAGAATAATAAGGAATTGTGAAATCGGTTAACAAATGTAAATCATCGGATTAGAGTGAAAAAATAAAATGTGGGAAATACAGAATTGTAAAAATGACCTTATCTTGGATTATATTTTTGTATGGATTACACCAACATTTTGGTGCTGTTCTTTCAGAACCTTTACAGTGTCAAGGGGCATCTGTATGATGATAGTCATTTCTAGTGAGGAGAAAGTTTGATCTGTCACATAGATATCTTTATATTTCAGCAGTGCATTTTACAGTGTGACGTTCATTTCAGCTTGGTGTATTTTATATTGGTTCATTTCAGCTTGGTGTATTTTATATTGGTTCATTTAAGCCTGGTGTATTTTATATTGGTTCATTTCAGCCTGGTGTATTTTATATTGGTTCATTTCAGCTTGGTGTATTTTATATTGGTTCATTTCAGCTTGGTGTATTTTACATTGGTTCATTGCCTCATATATCAGGGTATCCAGGGACCATATATTTATGTCAAATGGAATTTGTTTAAATGCGAGTAACACAAAAATATGGATCAGGACAATTACTTAAATCCTACGAATCATAAAGTATGTGCTGACATTAATATCAGGCAAAAATACTGCGAGCAATTGCCCAGTAGATATCAGCTGTACATCATTGTAACTGTACATCTGTGAAGCATTTTATTTTGGATTATATTGCTGGGAAAATCTGTTGATGTAATCAGTATTTGCTGCAGTTCAGTAGCATTCTCACTTTTATTGGAAAGATGATTGATGCTGATTACAGTGTTTGTGAATGTTGTAGTCTTACCTTGAATAAAGTTGTAATGGGTTTTGTTGGAAAATGTGGAAGTAACCATAACTGGGAGCTAAATTTCACCAAATATGAAAAATAACTGATTTTCTGCATGAGTATACTACATGCTTTCCAGGCCAGTTGATCTGACACAGATACGCTGTACCTACAAGAGTTAGAATTGTTTAAGCAAACTTGATTTTATTTGGGGATGGGGAAGAGTGGTTGCTTAGAAGTATTTCCACATTTCCTTTAAAAAAAGAGAGAGAGAGACACACACACACACACACACACACACACACACACACACACAGACACACCACTGCTGAACCTACCCACTCTTCTGACAGCAACAAGAAATGCCTTTGATTGAACACTTAAGGCAATAAAAAAAAAATTCAGATTTGTGTCTAAAGGTTAGTAAAGTTTGATATGAAAATAATGATTCTGCACATCAAACTGAGTTAAAGGCTGCATACCATGTCCAAAAGTTGAGAGCTTTTGATCAGTAATTTCAAACGTGAACCATACCATTCTAGTGCCATTCTAGAGGGCTATGAACCATTCTAGTGCCATTCCAGAGGGCTATGAACCATACTAGTGCCATTGTAGAGGGCTATGAACCATTCTAGTGCTAATCTAGAGGGCAATAGTGCCAACCTAGAGGACTGTGAATAATAATGTGGCCAACCTAGAGGGCAATGAGCAATACTAGTACCAACCTAGAGGGCAATGAACCATACAAATGCCAACCTAGAAGGCAATGCACCATTTTAATGCTAATCTAGAGGGCAATGCACCATTCTAGTACTAATCTAGAGGGCAATGAACCATACACATGCCAACCTAGAGGGCAATGAGAGATACTAGTGCCAACCTTGAGAAGAATGAGCAATACTAGTGCCATTCTAGAGGGCAATGAGCCATACTAGTGCCTGTCTAGAGGGCAATGCACCATTCTAGTGCTAATCTAGATGGCAATGAACCATACTAGTGCCAACCTAGAGGGCAATGAGCCATACTAGTGCCAACCTAGAGGGCAACGAGCCATACTAGTTCCCACTGTTATATATATTTGATTTAATTATATCTGATTTAATTGTTTGTAAATTTTAAAATCTTTTTATTTTTTTTAAATTTCATTATATTTCAAAATAATGTTTGCTAGGAACTCATACTTTTTCCAGAAGATAGTTCGACCTTGACTGTTCATTTTAATAAACACTAAATGTTGACATAGATCTTGACCTTGATTTAAAATTAGCAGCAGTCATGTATATAAGTTCAATTTTTATTTTAAAATAAGTGCTTGTTGTTGAGGTCATGATGGGACTACGTGGTTTAAGATGTAAACAATTTTTTTTTTTATTTCTTGGAGTAAAATGATTGGTTTTCGTCAGGGTCATGTTAGGCATACGTGATATAAACACAATTATGTGAGCTCCCATTTCAATTTCACAACCTGGGGAATTTTGAAACGGCATTTTAGAATACGATATAACCTTTGTTTTGGAGAAATATTCTCATTTGGGCTTTTACACTGGAAAGTGTTTTGTTGTTTGGAGTTTTTACAAATTACTTGGATTCAAAAGGATTAATTCTTTTTTTCCTGGAGATATAAGTGTGCTCATACAAAATTCTTGAACAAAGACATCTCTCATAAAAAAAAAATTTGGATTTCCAAAACCAGAGTGATATTTCTTGTTCCTACAAGGAACTGTAGACTTCAACACACTACAGGTTACAGCATACGTCATCGTCTTCCATCTTGGATTCTTCATCAGGACTCAAACTTGAAATCATTAGAACATTTTATTATTAGGACTTCTAAAATTTTATTCATGGATTATTCTTGGATTATTTTTGGATTTGATTCTTAAAACCATAAGTTCATATTGTTTCATTTTTACTGAATTTTTCCAGGGAAATAAATTATTATATTTTTCAAAGCTTGTTGTTTTCACTCTTTCTTGTGTTATTGTTTATTTGACCATAAACACGTAACACCACCACTGTAATATTGCTAACCTATGGGGCAATTAGCCATACTAGTGCCAACCTCAAGGGCAATGAATCATAGAGGGCAATGAGCCATACTAGTACCAACCTAGAGGGCAACGAACCATACTAATGCCAATCTAGAGGGCTATGAACCATACTAGTGACAACCTAAAAGGCAATTAAATATAAGATGGGCATTTACAGTACTCTTCTTGTTAATGTATTCATTTATATATAGTTATAGAATTAAAACTGGGTCCCTGAGTGGCCGAGTGGTCTAAAGCGCTCTCCATTACAGATCACTGCCATCTCACCTCTGTCTGCATGGGTTTAGTCTCGGATTCAGCTAATGTGGGTATGTGAGAAAGCTTGCCAGTAGCTTCTCGTGGGTAGGTGGTTCTATCCAGGGTTTTCCTGAGTGTTCCTCCACCTTTAATCCTGGACACCATGTATAGCCTATCGTGTGCTGAAAAATTGCATTAAACCCTACAACAACAACAGAATTAAAACTGTGTATGGATGGGGTTTCATGGTGTTGTTGTTGTTGTTGTTGTTGGAGTTTAATGCCATTTTTCAGCACACGATAGGCTATACATGGCAGCCAGTATTAATGGTGGAGGAACAACCTGGGAAAACCCTGGAAAGAACCACCGACCCACGAGAAGCTATCAGCAAGCTTTCTCACATACCCACACTGGCTGAATCTGAGACTTGAACCAGTGCAGACACAGGTGAGATGGCAGTGATCCGTAATGGAGAGTGCTTTAGACCACTCGGCCACTCAGGGTCCCCGGTTTCATGGTGTGGAAATCACATACTTTATTTCAGTTATGCATGTTTTTGGTAATGGAGTGAATATTATTATTCACTATTCTGAATGTTTTATATTCAACAATCTAAAATTGGATGGGTAGTGGAATCCTATAAAAAAGTGCTCTCTTACAACCCCTCACCCACCCCTGATCAAATAAAAAATAGCTTCCAGGTGAAATCATTTAACTTGATGATTTATTATTCATCAGAAGCCAGTCTCTAGCTGAGATTTGTTTTTCACCAGAAGCCTGTCTCTGGCTGGGATTTATTGTTCATTAGAAGCCAGTCTCAAGCTGAGATTTATTTTTCACCAGAAGCCTGTCTCAAGCTAGGATTTATTATTCACCAGAAGCCAGTCTCAAGCTGGGATTTATTGTTCATCAGAAGCCAGTCTCAAGCTGAGATTTATTTTTCACCAGAAGCCAGTCTCAAGCTGAGATTTATTATTCGCTAGAAGCCAGTCTCAAGCTGGGATTTATTATTCACTATAAGCCAGCCTCAAACTGGGATTTATTCACCAGAAGCCAGTCTCAAGCTGGGATTTATTCACCAGAAGCCAGTCTCAAGCTGGGATTTATTCACCAGAATGTATATAAGCTATGTAAGCTAATTTGCAAGTAATAAATACAATATACCTGAATAATATCAGTTATACAATCTGTTCATGAAGTAATAACTTGGAAAAGCTAGCCCTTGTAGGTCCATGTCATGTTTTTTTTTTTATTATAATCTATGACAAAAACATTGATGACAGATTACATCCATGTTGGTCTGTAAGGGTTGTACGGTTACACTGCAAATGTCTTAGTCAACTCTAGCATTTGGAAATTACTCTCTAAACTGGTCAAGATTTTTGTGCAAGAATCCATGGAAAATCTTCCTGCACCAGCTGGGATTTATTATTAACTAGAAACCAGTCACAAGCTGTGGTTAAAGACATTTGTGTTGAGGGCCTTAACATCATATGTGAAAATAGAGTTTCTTTTAATTTGGCACAGAGCCTGTATAAACAAGGTGTGATGAGGCTACAAACACAAAATAAGAAATAAATAAGAGCAAACAGTGGGACAACACCCTCATTAGAATACCAGATTTCTTGAAATTAGATGGTATTCATTGATATTGAAGTCTTAATTTGGTTAGTACTTGTAAAACCATATTAAATCAGTAAAATTTGCTTGCAAGGTAAGGAATTTAGAACATTTATTTGAAATCCATGGGATTGGTGATTTTATTTTACTATTTAACCAGATATACTTTTATTGCAACTATACAGTTCCTGGAACGATTAGCTTATTTTGAGGAGCTGAGTTATCGACACAAGCAAGATCTGAATGATCAGACCATAAAGGAAATCCAGGAGGAGATGGAGAAAAAACTTGCAAGTCAGCATAAACTTAGCCAGAAAGAGCGTGAAATGTATGAGGCATTACGAGGTATGTGGCACAATACAGATGTTGTGTATGTGTGTACATATTTGTGTGGTTCTGTGTATGTGTATAATTTTGTTTATGTGCATGAAAAACATGTAAGTACACAATACTATTTGTAACTGAATGTGGGTTCTTTTACATTTGTTTATGTGCTTGTGTGTGTATGTGAAACATGAAAATAAATGTTGCTGACATTGCTGTCTCTTACAGTACAAAATGCCTCAATATTCTGATTGACATGACATAATACTGGTAATCAGACTATTGTAATAAACATACAAAATTAAAAATGCAAACAAAAAGTTTGATCTCACCAAAAATTTAATCCAATAAATGCCACCGTAGATTAGTGATGAACATGTATGTCACAAATATGTTGAAGGTAATACTAGTATATTTGTTACAAAATGACAATATTTACTATAGTTAGTGGTAAATGATATAATGCCAGTCTTTTTCTATGATAATTATGTATATAGCTAATTTGCAAGTAATAAATACAATATACCTGAATAATATCAGCTATAAAGTCAGTTCAGAAATAACCTGGAAAAGCTAGCTTGGTAGGACCAGGTCATGTTTTATATATAGTCTACAATAAAACCATTGATGACAGATTACATCCATGTTGGTCTGTTAGTGGTGTACGATTACACTGCACATGTCTTAGTCAACTTTTGCATTTGGAAATTACTCTCTAAACTGGTCAAGATTTTTGTGCAAGAATCCATGGAAAAACTTCCTGCACCCTAATCATTTCATATCATGGACTATTTCTAATTATGGATCCCTTGTAGCAGTTTACATAAAAACTATAAACATTGAAGGTTTGTACAGTTTGTTTTCAAACTGGATGATAGCTTTCACTAGCAATAGAAAAAAATGATGTTATAAGCTCATTTTATATGGACAGTATAATGGTAATATTAGTAGTATTGCATCCAAGGTTATAGTTTGATGTTATTTCTAAACCAGCTGACGTACAAGATGTATATTGTCTATCCATCTATAACTGGCAACCAATTCCAGACATTGCAGACCATGCAAATCATACAACTTCTGAACCTGAGATTTTGAGTCAGCCAGTCACAAAGAACTTTTATCATGAAACATCACTTTTGGCTGGCTGAAAAGTATAAACTCATTTTGTTTGGCTGAAAGTACAGTATAAACTCAATTTTATACTCAAGCTCAGTTTTATGATCTCAGATCTTCTATTACACAATTATCAGCAGGTAGGGGTCTTAGCCCTTGTTAAGTGCAAGTTGCATTATAGGTGGGTAAATATAATGATTGATTACGATCAAGGACTTTCCGTTACTGGCCTATATTTATTGGCTGTAACACATTATGGATAAATACAAAGACTGATTAAGACCGAGGGAAAATGATAAATGATTAAGATCTACAGCTGGCAATGATAATAGTGAATAATGGTTATTGATTAAGATCTAGGACTGGCAATAATAATAGTAAATATGGTTATTGATTAAGAGCTACAACTGGCAATGATAATAGTGAATATGGTTATTGATTAAGATCTAGGACTGGCAGTAATAATAGTGAATATGGTTATTGATTAAGATCTACAACTGGCAATAGTGAATATGGTTATTGATTAAGATCTAGGACTGGCAGTAAGAATAGTGAATATGGTTACTGATTAAGATCTAGGACTGACAGTAATAATAGTGAATATGGTTATTGATTAAGATCTAGGACTGACAGTAATAATAGTGAATATGGTTATTGATTAAGATCTAGGACTGGCAGTAATAATAGTGAATATGGTTATTGATTAAGATCTAGGACTGGCAATAATAGTGAATATGGTTATTGATTAAGATCTAGGACTGACAATAATAATAGTGAATATGGTTATTGATTAAGATCTACAACTGGCAATAGTGAATATGGTTATTGATTAAGATCTAGGACTGACAGTAATAATAGTGAATATGGTTATTGATTAAGATCTAGGACTGGCAGTAATAATAGTGAATATGGTTATTGATTAAGATCTATGACTGGCAATAATAGTGAATATGGTTATTGATTAAGATCTAGGACTGGCAATAATAATAGTAAATAAGGTTATTGATTAAGATCTAGGACTGGCAATAATAATAGTGAATATGGTTATTGATTAAGATCTCAGCCTGGCAATAACAATAGTGGATATGGTGATTGATTAAGATCTAGGACTGGCAATAATAATAGTGAATATGGTTATTGATTAAGCTCTAGGACTGACAATAATGATAGTGAATATGGTGATTGATTAAGATCTAGGACTGACAATAATAATAGTGAATATGGTTATTGATTAAGATCTATGACTGGCAATAACAGTGAATATGGTTATTGATTAAGATCTAGGACTGGCAATAATAATAGTAAATAAGGTTATTGATTAAGATCTAGGACTGGCAATAATAATAGTGAATATGGTTATTGATTAAGATCTTGGCCTGGCAATAACAATAGTGGATATGGTGATTGATTAAGATCTAGGACTGGCAATAATAATAGTGAATATGGTTATTGATTAAGCTCTAGGACTGACAATAATAATAGTGAATATGGTTATTGATTAAGATCTCGGCCTGGCAATAACAATAGTGAATATGGGTATTGATTAAGATCTAGGACTGGCAGTAATAATAGTGAATATGGTTATTGATTAAGATCTACAACTGGCAATAGTGAATATGGTTATTGATTAAGATCTCGGCCTGGCAATAACAATAGTGAATATGGTTATTGATTAAGATCTAGGCCTGGCAGTAATAATAGTGGATATGGTGATTGATTAAGATCTAGGACTGGCAATAGTGAATATGGTTATTGATTAAGATCTCGGCCTGGCAATAATAATAGTGAATATGGTTATTGATTAAGATCTAGGCCTGGCAGTAATAATAGTGAATATGGTTATTGATTAAGATCTACAACTGGCAATAGTGAATATGGTTATTGATTAAGATCTCGGCCTGGCAATAATAATAGTGAATATGGTTATTGATTAAGATCTAGGCCTGGCAGTAATAATAGTGGATATGGTGATTGATTAAGATCTAGGACTGGCAATAATAATAGTGAATATGGTTATTGATTAAGCTCTAGGACTGACAATAATAATAGTGAATATGGTTATTGATTAAGATCTATGACTGGCAATAATAGTGAATATGGTTATTGATTAAGATCTAGGCCTGGCAATGATAATAGTGAATATGGTGATTGATTAAGATCTAGGACTGGCAATGATAATAGTGAATATGGTGATTGATTAAGATCTAGGACTGGCAGTAATAATAGTGAATATGGTGATTGATTAAGATCTAGGACTGGCAATATTAATAGTGGATATGGTGATTGATTAAGATCTAAGACATGCAATACTAATAGTGAATATAGTGAATAATTAAAGTCATGTGCTAGCAGTTACTAATCAGTTTACTGGTTGCAGTACATAATGGTTACAAGGACTCCAGTGCTGTGACTGTGTTCAATCATGTTTCATCTTCTGTTTTCATTCTGATTCCAGATGTAAGTCTTCCTGCCTTGTTTATGCCCCTGAAGACTGGTAATGTGTTTAATCCAAGGGCACACCTGTATTTCCATCCAACAGGTAATTGTTAAATAAATGAAGAATCTTTCATGAATGTTTATTAACTGTGAAATTTATGATATGGCTTCAGTAACATTATAAGCAGCTTATGGCATAATGTATTTAATAAAGTTTCATTGATTTTATATCTAAAGAATTTTTCATACATTTTGTATCAAAAGATGTTGAGATTTGTTTATCACATAACTGCAGAAATTTTGCATTGCTCAGTAATGCTGCTAAGCTGAAAAACAATATTTACAACATGGAGTTGTTTTGTATTTATTTTTTTTGTTGCTTTAAAGTGATCGTTAACAAAACTTGCAGACATCATGGAAGATACCTTAACCTAAATTTGACAAACAGAAAGTCACTGTGTTAAATTACAGTTGCAAAAATGCAGTTACTAAAGTATCACCAAGAATCAATTAGATGGTACTCAGTATGCATCATGGAATGCCAGTAACATTAAAAATAAGCATGTCTTCAAGAGATGCGTGGACTATATGTGCCGATAATAACCATGTTACATGTGTATAACATATGCTCAACTGGAGAAACAACTTAGACACATATATTCCATCATTTCATTTACTGGTATTGCAAGACATCTAAGACATTTCTCCACATAATGTAGTGGTTGATCGGGGTGCACATTTTACACAGATAAAGTAGATTAGGATGCACACTTTACACATTAGGATGCAGACTGCTCCAGTGGCCTAGTGGTTAGAGCATCTGCCTTGGATGCGGGAGGTCATGGGTTCGATCCCCGGCTGAGTCATACCAAAGACTTACAAAAATGGTACTAACAGCTTGGCACTTAGCATTCAGAGGTTAGTGTTAGGACTGGTCGGCTTGGTGTCATGATAATGTGACTGGGTGGGACATCATTCTCCATGTCTGCGGCATGATGCCCCAGTGCTAGACATCACTATAAATTGCCACACTGCAGACATCATAGCGATATGACTGAAAAATTGTTAAAGCTACATTTAAAAAACCCAAATCACATTAAGATGCACTTTTTACACAGGATAAGTACATTAAGATGCACAGTTTACATATGGAAAGTACAGTAGGATGCACACTTTACATATGGAAAGTACAGTAGGATGCACACTTTACATATGGAAAGTACAGTATAATACACACTTTACACAGGATAATTACATTAGAATGCACACTTCATACAGGTAAAGTACATTAGAATGCATAGTTTGCACAGGTAAAGTACATTAGGATGCACATTTTACACAGGTAGAGTACATTAGGATGCACACTTTACACAGGTAAAGTATGAGTTTTTCCCATAAACAAGAAGCTGTCTTATCAGTAACATAGATCTTGATGAGTCACTTTTAGACTTTATCTACTTTTCATACCAAGCTCATAATCTTTACATAACAGACAAAAGGCAGATTAAATGATTAATTGATAAATTTTCATCTTGCAGGTTCCTCTGACATGCGATTGACACAACCACCATCAGTATTTCAGTTACCTCCCCTACCAAGGAATGTATCCTTTAATAGCAAATTTACTTTGTCCATATAACATATTTTTCAGATATATTAACAGTTTCTTATAATGAATGAAGAAATAAAATATACGTTGAATTTTATATTTTATGTATCAGAATATATTTCAGAAAGTTTAATATTTTCTTGCTGCATTTAACAAAGTATAAACTGTCAGATTCGAAATCCAGAAAGGTGTTAGGTGAACTGTGTGATTCTGCAACTGACATTTACCAGTTTATGAAATGAAAAGAAAAGAAAAGTCTTAAAATTGCCATCCTAAACTAATTTACTATTGTCTTTGATAATGGTGTGTTTTGTCTTTTTTTTTGTAAGACTTTCAGAAATCTGGCATATGCATAGGATGCACACTTTACTCAGACAAAATACATTAGAGTGTTCACTTTACACAGGCAAAGTACATTAGGATGCACACTTTACACAGACAAAGTACATTAGAGTGTTCACATTACACAGGCAAAGTACATTAGGATGCACACTTTACACAGACAAAGTACATTAGAGTGTTCACATTACACAGGCAAAGTACATTAGGATGCACACTTTACACAGACAAAGTACATTAGAGTGCACACTTAACACAGACAAAGTACATTAGAGTGCTGACATTACACAGGCAAAGTACATTAGGATGCACACTTTACACAGGATGAATACATTAGGATGCACACTTTACACAGGATGAATACATTAGGATGCACACTTTACACAGGCAAAGTACATGTTGATTATTGCTACTAAAGAATTGTTGAATATTCTTCCTTGTTTTGAATCCGCTATTTTTAGCATCTAAAAAGAAGCAGTCCTTATGTTAATTGATTTACCTGAATGATGAATCATAAACACTTAGACAACCATTTAATGATAAGGTTGTGAAAAAGAAAGAAGTATTTGCTTACATAGGCAAAGAAATATTTCATTAACACATTACCCCATGGAGATTTTTGTCATTTTTGCCTGAAAATCGAGTAGGAAACACGTTTTGAAAGCTATTTCTGAATACATCCGAAAACACCAACTTCCAATAAAATACTGCCTTGTTGTGTTAGAAACATTGTTTTTCATTGGCTATTTGACTCATCATGAGCAGAAGGGTAAAAGTTGGAATTCTTTTTTTTTTTTTTTTTTTGCTAAACAGACCCATTATTTTTGTATCAAGACCACTCTTTATTCCAAATGCCCATCTTATGCTACTTTTTGCAAAGGTTCATCTCTCTGTTTGCAGTTCATACCAGTTTGCCTTAGATTTGAGACCAAAAAGTCTAAAATCTGGACACAAAATCGGATTCTGACCAAGGACGAAAAATGAGGTTTTTCCCTCTGTATTTTGTAGTGCAACTAGAAATTCCAGATTATTTGGTATCATTGTAGAGCTACAACAGTCTAAATTTCTATAATACCACCCACTTTAGTGTATCATGCATGACCATGACGTTACAGAGCTCAGCAGTAGGCTACTACCTCCTGTCATGTTAATGTGTTAAAGGTTCTCATAGGGATCTTCGCAGATAAATCTGAATCTGGATAAAAGTCAACTTTGTAGAACACTTAATTCTACAATTTATGCTGAAAATATCTTTATACAAGGAATTTTGTATCAGCTATCACAGTAATTTCACCAGCTCCTTTTGTTTTGCAGAGAGAGAGAGAGAGAGAGAGAGAGAGAGAGAGAGAGAGAGTTTCAGATTTTCCCAAAACCATGGTCATAACATACCTAATTCATAGTGAGGGCATCTTCAAAAAAGGTGTTGGGACCATTCAAGTAGTAGTATTCTGATTATTAACTTTGAGAAGGACAAAATAAGTTGTTTACTATTTAACATTTGTTTTCTTTTGTAGCCATTAATAATCAAAGTTTACTTATGTCCCAAACTAAATGGAATCAACAGCATTTTGTCGCAGAAAACAGGCATTGTTAAAAATAAGAATCTATGTCTATTTGGAGACTCTCTCATAACATCCATGTTCTAGCCTGAATTAGATATTTGATCATATGCAGGATGTATCGTTAGAAATAAGTAAAAGCTGTAGCAAAAAAAATACCTCCGCACATACATCACTGGAATTGAATCTGTATATTGGAATTGTAGAGGATACAAATTTTATTTGTAATGCTCATCTTAACTGCATACTGCCTTAGGTGACAAAATAATGGGTGACTAATTTAGTATGCATACTGTCTTAGGTGACAAAATAATGGGTGAATAATTTATTATGCATACTGCCTTAGGTGACAAAATAATGGGTGAATAATTTATTATGCATACTGCCTTAGGTGACAAAATAATGGGTGACAAATTTATTATGCATACTGCCTTAGGTGACAAATTAATGAGTGACCAATTTGCTATGTTTTCTTTACTTGATAACATTCTGAGTTCAGAAAATTTAGAAAGATCAGTATTATATAAAGAGAGGTATATGAGCCACTGAAAGATCTTGTTTTTTAGTTAAAAGATATGGCTTCCTCTTCCTGTTATGGCAGTAAATGTCAGTCTTTGTAACACTTTCACTTGACAGAAGGAATAAAAATCTAGCACGCTGAGTAAAATTATATTTTACTAGGAGTAGGACACAGAAAGTCTGTGTCTTCTTTTCAGTTTGTCAGTATAAGCAGTCATCTTTTCATTAACCTGAAACAGTTTGTCAGTATAAGCAGTCATCGTTTCAGCAGCCTGAAACAGTTTGTCAGTATAAGCAGTCATCTTTTCATTAACCTGAAACATTTTGTCGGTATTAGCAGTCATCTTTTCATTAGCTTGAAACATTGTCAGTATAAGCAGTCATCTTTTCATTAGCTTCAAACATTTTGTCAGTATAAGCAGTCATATTTTCATTAGCCTGAAACATTTTGTCAGTATTAGCAGTCATCTTTTCGTTAGCTTGAAACATTGTCAGTATAAGCAGTCATCTTTTCATTAGCTTTTCTTGTCCCCTCCCCTTCCCTCATTTGTATTTCGAAAAATAAGACAGACCAAAAAAAGTTAGATTTAAAAAAAACATTTTAAATATAGAAAAATTACATTAACTGCATGAAAGTCATCTTTATTCACCTAGAAACAAAATTTTATTTCTCTACCTTTTAAAGTTTCTGATAAATTCAGTTAACAAGGTTTTTGTCACAAGTGTGAAAATTCTTAAAAGTTATAAAATTTGTATAAAAAAATCACATTGAAGAATTGCTACAATGGTCAGAAAATCAAATTTGGTTACCTACATATTAATACAAATATGCATAAAAAAATTGTATTTGTCTGTTTGTTAGATAAATGTACTTACGATTGTTGCATAAACATGCCTACAAGGTGTTTGTAAAAACAAGTGTAAGTATTGAAAGAAGTTCAAAGGTATTATGTAAAATGTTGAAAATTAAGGTCACAATCACCAGAACCTATCAGGTCTTTAACCACTCCAAGGTATCTAAATATTGAATTTGGTCTGGTTTGGTTAAATTGTCTTTTAAGCTATTTTGCTTTCAAGAAAATATGACAGATGATAGACAGTGCAACACCAAAACATCTTCTTTTGGTGGGGTGAGTGGGAGGGCATACACTACTAGGGTTGTCACATTTACACAAGTTGTAAATGTTTTCATGACTGAGAGTCCATGGAACAATCTCTTTTAAATGCAGACACTGTCACATAAGAATTCAACAAAAAGAGAACTTCATGAGTGCAAATTGAATATTATTTCTTCATTATAAATGGTGTTAAAAGGAAAGTGTGTAAATTGAGTTGGCATATAGTGGGCGTCAAATGTATTCATTTTAATTGCAATTTTTCATGGCTATACAACATTTATATAGATAAGACTTTAGCAATTGTAGGTATATACTGGAAAGTAAAGCAGAATGTATTTATTTGTTGTTTACAAGTTTACATTCATGATAAAGTTATTTGAAATTTCTGCATAATTTCTGCATGAACAATCTTTCTAATGAATCAGAATGAACTTCCATTGAACATAATGCATGTTGACTCTAATTCAGTTTAACTCAGTTCCTTGATTTGTCGATAAAATACTATCTTTCAAGTATGTAACTCTTACTGTTATCCAGTGGTAGCAGAGAAAGGGATGTAACTCTTACTGTTATCTAGTGTTAGCAGAGAAAGGGATGTAATTCTTACTGATTTTCAAACTGGTAGATCGATGGGTTCAGGGCCTTATTATGTTGTTATTCCTTGACAGTGTTTTCAGAGAGCTTCTGTTGTGAATCTGTTTGAATTAAGTCGGAACTTTCACAGTCGTGGCCCTGGCTGGTTAATGGATCGGTACATACAGCAGCAGGAACCATTGCATAATGTACATGGTATACCACAGACTCCTGCGCACACATCAAACTTTCGATCCCCACCCTTCACACCCCTTCCAACACAAATCACAAGGTTTGAGCCAACAGAAGATGGCCGTCCACTACTGACAAGGGAAAGAGAAGCTGAGGTGTGACCATGGTAATATGGATAAATAGTGATCGCAATTTAGAAATTTTGAACTTGCATGTGTATTGACTCTTTTATAATCGTAGAGGCATGACAGGAGTGTATCTCAAAGCAGTATTTCATGTCCTCTAGTGTTCAAGAGCATTACCTTCATTTGACTCCAGTCACAGATGTGACATTGTTTATTTGTTACCACAAATCATAGCCATTTTGGAAATGTTCCATTATTTATCTAATCAAGGTGGAATTTAAGTGATGGTGTATGATGTGTCAAAAGATGATTTAAATATGAAACATTTTAGATATTATGTATATATTAGTATATATTGAAATATATTAGTATATATTAGTATATATGGAAAACTGTTTAGTGGTTAAATGCAGACATAGAATTTCAAATGAGAGAATTGAAGCATCGTTCAAGGATTACCCATTATGGGCTACTGATACTCTACTATGAAATCAGTGAATGTCATGTAAAGTGAACACTATCTCCGTAGACCGTATCTTACTTAAAGTTTGTTTATGTGATGTTACAATATCCTTTTATATGACTTACCTTATTGTAAGATGTGTGACAGTATACTTAACCGTATGAAACATAACAACATTATGCCTTGCTTCATGCAACATTTAACAGTGTATTATTTCATGAAAAATGTTACAGTGTGCCTTGCTGTATGAAACATGTAACAGTATGCCTTGGTGTATGAAACATGTGACAGTGTGCCTTACTTTTTTAAGCATGTGACAGTGTGCCTTGCTGTATGAAACATGTAAGAGTGTGCCTAACTTTATGTAAAATGTGACATTGATCCCTACTATATGAAACATTTAACAGTATGCCTTGGTGTATGAAACATGTCACAATGTGCTGTACTTTTTTAAACATGTGACAGTGTGACTTACTTTATGAAATGTGACTGTGTGCCCTGATGAAAAGGCTTGGTAATATGGATTACTACATACTGTATATACCCACATACAAATCAGATCCAATTGCAAACTGCTACTTTTCTCAGAAATTGTGAGTATTAAAATCGTTATGTCTTTAATCTGCTGAAAGATAAGATAAAACTATGGCATTGATAAAATGTGACCTGGCACTTGCGATTTACATTGCTAGTCACATGAGCACGCAAATCTAACAACCCTCCTTTTCAAATGTTGTAGAGAAAAAAATATTAAATGAAGGTCATATACTTCTTGTAATAAAAATACAAAAATGAAAGAACACAACATTTTCCATATTTATATATTCCGAGAACAACTTCTCGAGTTTTGTTATATCCCATGACTACAGTGTTGACATGTGCTCTCTGCTTGATAAATCAGACTGGCCAGATTGCTGGTTTTTTCACAAATGTATCTGACTTTCACTTAATGTAATTGAACTTCTGTACAACATTAGAAAGGAGTTTGTTGTTGATATCACATGACTATTTCTATAAGATGCATATATATATATTTCAGTAGAATTCTTTAGAATTAAAGGTTTGAAAGGAAACAAAACTAATTTATGTTCATTATCTTGTTCCCACTTAGCAACATAATGCAGGTCAGCAAAATAAAGTTAGAATTTTTATTCTGTATTTTGAAATGACTTTACATTCCAATTATAGGAATATAATCAAACTTGTTTCATGTGATATATTTTGTGGTTTTGTACAGGAGCATCTTTTTTTACTTTTTGGAGAGCCTTGAAAGAGAAACATCTTTAGATTTAGAAAATACATGTTTTATAATCTAAAATGTTCTTTAATTTCATTCAGTAATGGTCATACGTGAATCTTGAAAAAATTTATTTCATCCTGGAAAACCCTGGAAATTTATCTTTAGAAAAGTGTGGGAACCATGATTATATAAAGACATATCAGGGTCCCTGTTGTTTGCAGTTAGTCTTGATTTACGATCAAGTATATATGGTAATAAAAGTAGAAAATGACACCCTTGATCTATGAAGGATCAATATTTATGATGTAAATGACGATAATCCTAAGGTTGATGCTTATATATTATTCCCTCATCAAATACTGTCCATAAATTATATTGTCTTATAACGAAACTGCATCATTGTGAAGTACATGATGCATAATGAAATGGAATCCACGATCATGTCTTATAAATAGGAACTGTGTAATAATGAGGGGCCTTATAATGAGTGGGACTGCTGCATCATGTATCAAAATGATTTATATTAGCAGTAACTTTTTTCTCTTGCTCAGTTTAGTATTTATCACACACACACACACACACACATATATATATATATATATATATATATATATATATATATATATATATATATATATATATATATATATATATATATATATATATATATATATATATATATATATATATATATATATATGGTTTTATGGCATGTCAGCAGATTCCTGGCTATATATTACCAGCTCAAATTAAGTTGTAGAAGTATGAAGGTAAATGTTGAAAAAAGAACATGAACCCTTAAAATAAATACACACATGGTCTTACAGTTATAAAAAGATAAAACCAATGTTAAAATTCTTTACAACATAAAATAAAAGTAACAATTATACAACCCTTAAAATATGGGATCAAAAGTTGCATCAGATTTAAACTGTTTTGAAAAATAATGAGTTTTTTTATTATTATTTATGTTATATAGTTGAGGAATAATATGTATCATGTTTGTGTGAATGAGATAGAGAGAGGAGAGAGCCATGTCTTCAACAATTTTTAATGTACTGTAGTGTCATCTTTGCTGAGCTCAATTTTTGTGGTTTTGTATAAAAGAAAGGTTTTTTCATGGGTACTTCAAGTTGTGGTTTTGCCTGTCAAGGTTTGCATATTAGTAGGCATTTATTTCATGGTTTAACCTCTATAAATAACCCAAATAAAGAATACAAAAGAATAAATCTATGCTGATGCAAATGGTGGTCATTTTATGTTTAAAACAATACTACCACCTGTATGAGCACAAATCAATGACCTGGCAAGTTCAATACTTACACCTTGTTTTTGACCAAGTGAACAATATCAGTCGAAGCCGACGCAGCCAACAACACTAAAATAATACTTCCATCTCTATTAGCACGAATAAAACACATGTCAAGATTAATCACTTTTGCTATGCTTTCATTTGAGTGCTCAACATCAAAGGAAGCCAATGGAGCCAACAACAGTAGGCCAATTGGTTATTAAAGAAGAAATAAAGTCACACTTCCATGATTGGTATGCTAAACAGGTCATGGACGCCATCGCAGAAAAAGATGTTACTGGTGACGATCAGTGCACAGTATTAGTAAACCTTGCAACTTCATTAATCAAGCCAATTCACGCTGCATGGATAATTGCAGCTCATGCAACAACGAGTGAAAGATCGGACCTGATTATCGGTGGTTTTGAGAAGCTGGACTTGATTAATTCAGCAATTTGGGGATTATTTACCTAAGAAGTATTTGTGAATACCATGAGACTTGATTGACACAAAGTTAATACAACAGTTTTGTCGAAAAATCTGTGAAGTGTGAGCTTTAATACTCTGCTGTAATTAGTTTATATACATAGTATTTCATTAATAATAGTGTTTCAAGAAATAGTTATAGTATTTTACAGGATTGTTGTTCTTTTGGATTTAAAATGCATGGATAAAACGAAATGTGCTTTCAGAAGGATTAAAATGTTTCAACAACAGTTGAATGAAGGATCAATTTAAAAAAGTATTAATTTTCATGAACTGTTATTTTGTATTATTTTTTCTTTCATTTTCAGTATTACTATTGTTTGAATACCTTAAGTTTTTTCTATTTTTTCTCTATTCTTACATACCTCACATATCGATTTAAGGCAGTGAGTGTAAAATTACAGCTAAATTACAGCTAATTGCATTGAAACGATATAAAATGATTTATAATTCTTATTACAAAACATTAAAATAAGAAATAAAACAAACTCGTGTAAAAGGTAATTTTAGTTACCAGATTACACTATTGACCTTGAGTTATCAAATACTAGTAGCTGTGTTAATCTCTGGGAATGAAAGGGGTGGGGGGCATCATCCTATGTGGCTCATTTTTCATTGGGGATTTAAATTCTTGGTTCAGGGCAACCACAAAAACCACAAAAATTGGTCCCCCACAAAAATTGATGATACTACAGTACTTGAATCCTGTCCCTTGTTTATGACAGGCATGTTGTTTTGTGCATTTAAATTTATGATGTGTGTCTATTTGGAATCTTTACTTTTGTGGCAAACATTTTTAATTGAGAAGGGTATTTCTTGATCGAGTCATTAGTGATATTTTCAACTAAATAAATATGATGAATTTTTATTGATGAGGTAGAGAGATCTGAGTTTAATGACTCGTTTTTAAACAATGTTTTGCACCATAGTGATGTTAAAATATTTTTCAAACCTTGCCACACTAAAATGTAATATTAACTTGAATTATAAATTTTTAATGCATTTTCTATTGAAGTGTTTTCTGGTATGATACAATATAAAAGTCTTTTTTCTATTTTTTAGTTAAAAATATAGCTTAAAATCCTTAAAAAGTTGTCAGTGACTATTGATATCCTTTTTATTTAGGGCTCTCTCACATTCCATTTCCAAATTACTATATTTGCTCAATTCTACTGAGCATTTGACAAGATGTTGCTTCAAAGTTATTGAATATTTTGGCAACATCGACCTTATTTAATTGCAGATTTGCTTCAGTTGTAGAACTTCAAAAGCTTTCATTTTTCTGTCCATTTTAGTATTATTTTTTTAGGAGTTTATGAGAAGCCATTTAGATATTTTTATATTTTCAGTAATGTTAGATACATTTGACAGTAGATAAGCATAGCTTGTACAACTTCAATGGTTTGTATGCTAGAATGCTGTCAAACTTTGAAAATTTCTCTAGCATGGTTTATGTGAAGCTGTTGCTCAGTTTTCTATATTTAGTAATGGCAGCCATTTGTAGCAGATGAAACAGTCTTGATGCCAGGATGCTTTCAGAAAAATATAGTTTTTGAGAAGAAGGTACATACATTTTTTGTTGGTTTCTATTTTAAGTCATGACAACTAAATATGTCAGATTGGCATACTTTGTATAAAATTAACAAGTCTTAAGGCAAAAATGCTCCCTCTACAATTTTGGTTTAAATGGTCAAGTGGTTTAAGAAAAATTTTAAATATCCAATCACACATGATGGACAACAGAGGATGCATGCTGAAAGAAGTTCCATACCAGAAGTTTGGCCTTTACAGCTGGACAAAGTAAAAATCAAAGATCATCTGCATACAAGACATTAATAATGAGTTAAATAACTTTCCTGGGAAAGTGTGACCTGATTCACCTACTGTTTGCATTCACGTATGTGTATTCACCCATTGTCCTTATTCACTTAATGTATTCACCAATTGTCCTGACTTGCATATTGTATTTGTATTGTTTTAATTCATTCACCTTTTGTCCCGACTTACCTATTAAAAAACTCAAATCTGCATGTGACATTTCTTTATTCTTAACAGATAAATGAATTAAGGATAGATGAACAAATGAACAACACAGCAATTGATCCAAATTTTCAGTTTATTTGGAATTTGTACAAAACTAGCTAATCATAATCCAGCTATCTAACAGCCAGATTATAAATGCAGACTTGCATACTACACTTCATTGATACAGTCAAAACATTTTTACATTAGTAAGATTGAAAATAAATACTCAGAAATATACAATCCTGCCAAGTGTGACATAAAACCACTACTCCTCAAGGCCAAATCTGATTATGCTTCTATTCTGCTGTTAGACATATTGGTGTTTGTGCACACGTCTTTGTCCCATAATTTTGAGACATTTTAGTGTAAAGCCAATGATAAAAGCAAAAATATGTTAAAGTGGGTTGGGGTGGGGTAGGCTTCAGGTTCTCCACCACCATTTCAAGTCTTCAACACTGACATGTACTAAGAGCATCCATGTATTGTGTCTAGCTTGAACGTTTTGTGCCTGACATGTTTTGTACTCAGACAAGTTTCATAATACCAAGATTTACCATTGTATGATGTAACCCACATGTTTGAGTCCATGTTGTTGTTTAACATATATGTAAATACCAAAATAATTACTAATTTCTTGCACTGCAAAAAACAATTGGCTACTGTCTTAAAATAATTGCTTGGTTAGGGACTGCCACTTCCAAGGGACAGAAAAAAAATAGATGTTTTTGCTGGAAAAATTGGTACTTCTGAGTTGGCTAAATCATGCAATATAATAAGTAAAATGAACCAACTACACTGTATAAGGTTTGTGCATTTTAAGACAAGAATATGAATCAAATCAAGACTTGGCATACAAAATTTATATTCTGTGATGAAGTAATGGCTTTATGTAACTGCCTGTAACCATGGTTGCCAACAAAAACACAACATTAGGAAAGAAGGCTGCCTCATACACAGAAGAGTTCTAATGGGAGGTAATACACTGATACATTGCAAACATGACTAGAAATGTTTACCTTGTCATGAATAAATACTTTTTCCCCCCAATTACAGATCAATACCTCCAGAATATTTTACATGGTTTTCATGCAGAAATATACTGCTGTTATGACATTAGGTTACATGAATGCAGTTCAACTCTGTCCACATAGGTCTTTGCAGTAAAAACTTTGTGTTTATAACCTGACAGAACAGTGTAAGCAACAATGTTTTGGTAAGGAATAAAGAACTTTGCATATTTTCGCATTTTCACAGAAAACTAAGTCTGTAAAGCAGTTGTGACAGCTATGTCATGTGGAATTTCTGCTGAATGATATTATCTGTGATAATATTGTTGTAACAATGAAAGAACAAAGCAAAAGCTCCACCTGCTTGAACACAAAAGTGCACAACTACACCATAAGAAATAAACTTGTATAAAGTGTCCTTTTCTATTCAATTACTTAACTTTTGATAATACTGCATGTGACAATATTATCATAACAAAGAAATGAAAGCATAAGGCAAGACTTTATCTGCTTCAATATTATATACTCTTTTTGTCAATAATTTCTAATCAGGGAGGCCTTATTGGTGAAATAAATATTCAAGAAATGTTGCAAAGCAAAACAAACAGCTGGTCTGTTAAATAAAATATATACAAACTGTAAATTGTATACTTGAAAAAATACGAATTCAATCATGTTGCACCAATGGAAACAATTTATATACTAAAGAAATAGCATATTAACAATAAATAAGTTCCCTACATAGTCGCAATGGATAAAACAATACCCAATAGTACTGCCATGCAGATATGTGCAAAAGAGAATTAAAATTGGTATTAACATATTTTAAATTAAATAAACATTGGCTGCAATTGCATGTACTGACCTAGTTTTTCTGCAAAAAGGTAAAAATATACAAAACTCGTCCAGTGAATGTTGCTAGTTTACTGTCTAATATGATGAGTTCATTTGGATCAGTTGGCAGTGGTCATTCTCAAGAAACCCTGTAAATGGCACTTATCCAAAAAATTATTAATTAAAAAAAGTTATCACACAGATGTTGTACAAAACCTACTTGGACAGAATTTAGTTTTAAATAAGCCTGGTTAAAAACAATGTGAACCTCGGTACCAGTTTATACCTGCTTATAAGTCAAGTCAAACTGCAAACAACAAAGATCCAGTTCTGCCATAGCATAATGCACCCGCAAATCAGGGTCTATGTTGTTTGTTCTAATGACTGCTTCTAAAAAAACTGCACAGACCCATCTTGGCCAGTGCATTATGTGGCAGCAGATCTGGGTCTGTGCAGTTTGCAGTTGGACTTGTCTTATAAGCGAATATATAAGATATATGGCTATCAAAACCCTGACTCTAAATTTGAACAATATTGATAATAACAAAAGACAATACTGACAATAACAAAAGACAATGTCGACACTGCAACAAGAAAAGTGACACCTGTATCTCACTATCATCGCAAGTGGATAAAACAAAAATGGATGCCATCATTATCTGCACGTAACTTGCTTATGTTTTATTTAAAACAACAGTTAATTACAAAAATACTTCTTATAATGAAGAGTTATCCTAAAGTTTGCATCCGACTTAGGTGTAGGAAACTAAAACTGAAATAAAAAGAAACAGCAAAGCTGAAGTAAAATAATACTGTTCAGAATGAGGTATAAAGAATTCATGGATTGATACAAGATAAAATGTCAGATATCGTGCATTAATTATGGAATATTCTTGGCATTCAATTACAAATGGCCCAATTTAACTATATTTCTCATGATTTCTTCTCAGATTGAGAGTTTACATGATTTTACTATTTATATTTTTGAAAACATTCCCAATTGTTTAAGATCCAGTCAGTAAAAAGGATGAAAAGTAACTTTTTAGCTTTAAAATTAAGCACTGGAAAATCATTATTTTGAGATTTTGTTTTAGGAAATCAAATTTCAGAAAATTGTGAATTTTTCCGTCAAGAGTTTTTTTTTTCTTCCCTCAGAAGCATTCTAGATATTACGACTATTTTAATTCCTCCATGCATGCCAAATTTTCAGTGAAAATTTATTGTTGGCAACAAGTCAATATATTAAGATCACAGTCTGAAGAATGCTTAGTAAAAGTGTAATGAAAGTATGCAAAGCACACTTGTCATGAAAATAAGTTACAGTCAATACTTCCTAATACCTTATTACTGCTGAGTTGTCTCCCTTCAATGTTATATCAACCATCTTAAAGGAAAATACATCCATCTGGCAAAAGTTTAAGAATATTAGTTATGAATAAATTTGAGTTTACAATTATCCTTATGCAAAAAGATACCTGAAACTTTATAATTTCTTTTAAGCTGCCTTGTGGAACATTAAATTTACTGCAAATAAATCTATGCTCCATCGAAACTTACTGATGTAAGAGTAGACCAAGGAAAACAACTCCAAGTTACTCATTTTCCATTTAAGAAATCCTTTCACTAACAATACAATTAACCTAATTACTGATTCTGTTCCATTAGAGCTTTAATCATTTATGATCTTCACTTAAATTTTAAGCTGATTCAACTAAAAAATGTTCGAAGTACAATATATTAAAAACTTTTTGTTTCATCAGTCTTCATTATGTTAAGATGCTGTTCAAATTCTTGATCCTTCACATAACAACGTAATCTGATTTAATTTAAAACAGAAAAATTTAGTAACTCGCCTTTTGACACATTAAATTCTGTAAAAATCAAAAATTTTTACAATGAAAACTTTTGCATATTAACCTTTCATCCTCAAAGTGTACGCCAAATTTATTTTGGCATAATGGATGAAAAATCATTTGCAAATATCAAACAATAAAACATGGTATCAGAGTCTCATCTGTTGCTCCAAATGAAACTCTATTAACCTGTCTACCTAGGATTATGCAATGGTCTACAGACAGCTTGCCATACCATTTGTAAGCTATCAACCAGAATTGCAATTGCCAATATCAAGTAGATAATCAACAGTTTCCATTAGGTCAATATAAATGAACTTTACATACGGACATCAGTTAGGATATGAATTGACAGCAGTAAGATTGCCGAATAAAACAAAAAAGAAAAAAAAACAACAACAGAAGGCTAAAATAAATTACAACAAAAAAAAGAAAGAAAAAAAATTACACAGAAAACATTGGATGAAATAGATACACTGAGGTAACACATGAAGCACTATTAGACCAGTTAGTTTTTCTCTGCCACTTTTTATTGTTTTCTGGCCATGGCAAAGAACAAGTGTGATAAGGCAAATTCAACAGTGGATGGCCCACCCTTACAAATTCTGGATTTTGGGCAGCTCATAACTAATAAATCCTGCGGTCTGATCTTTATACTAATACAGCGAGTTATAACTCCAATAAATCTATGGATTAAATGCAGCAAAGATTTCCAAGCACTCTTAATGTTTATTAGCAACCACCCTCTGAATTTACCATATCTGTCCAGCAGCTGTTTAACTCCTAGATGAACAACTAGTGCTGATCATTCACTACTGAACTGCAACTATCCTCTGCCACTGTCAGTAATGTCTGAGAATAATAAAAAGTGGTGGAGAAGAATTTGTTGGTCTAGTCACTAAGTCTACTTTATTTTCTCAAGTGCTACAGACCAAGATTTACCTTGTATGATGTACCCACAAGTCTGAGTCCATGTTGTTGGTTATAGATGTGATTTCAAGTAAACAGTAAAAAAGATCTGCCGCTGCAATAGGCCATTGTTTGTATTTGAGTGTACATTATGCATGGCTAAGTATCGTATTTGGTTGACTCCTTCATAAGTAACTGTAGATTTGACTGCTACAGAAGTTGTGCCTTGAAAGGCAGAAGCAGTATTCTATTGGAAAATTATTTTTTAATTTTGCCAAAATACAAATATGATAATTGTAAGGTCATACAAATTTCTACAATGAACATCTAATTAAAAGACTAGTAATTTTGTTCGAATCTGTTTTTTTCATCTTTCTTGGCATTTTTTCCTTTCAATTTCATGCCACTGTTCAGGACAAATATTAGCAAACACAAGTGGGTGGGGTCTCCAAGTTAAGCCTCTACTCAAATGACAAATTTCAACAAAAATCTAAACAAGTTCAATGAAGAGGCTAATGCTCTACTGGCCAAAAAGAACTTTCGAGAAATTCAAGACCTTTTAAATGTCATGTGTTGAAAGTATCTTGGATGTTCTCCATTCATAAAAAGATTTTTAAGAGGGCTGTTGTGGTGGCCATATTGGATGTCAGATTGGCACCATTTTCATTTAGGACGAAGTAAATATCACCTCAAACAATTTGGTGAAGCCCATTGCTATGACCATGTATTCATGGTGATTAGTGACAAGATTGTCAAGATGACAACTGTACCAGTCAAATAGCACAAGATTCTTTTAGGACTGACCAGGAATGATAAAAAGTTTGCTGCTAAAAACCTGATGCTGATATGGCCATTCATTTGGGAGGAATCAAGATCACAATATTTTCAAGATGACCACCATGGTGGCCATACTGAAGGTCAGTCTGCATCATTTTCATTTATGACCAAATAAGTTAGAACTATTTTCATCTATGACCAACTAGACATCACAAGATATTACCATCCAATCAGGAGTAGTGATAACAAGATTTTCAAGCCAGACACTGATGGTGGCCATATTGGATGTCCAAGTTGTACCATTTTCATTTACAGCCAACTATACCATGAGGTGAATGTGTGTGTAAAGTTTCAGTTGAATCTTCCAAGTTGTTTAGGAAGAGTAGTAATAACAAACTTGTACTAACTGATGGATCAATGATGGACAACAGACCATTGAGAGCTATCCTGGTCTACAACCAATTGAGCTATAAAAACTGCTAATGTTCATGGCTTTGCCACCATAATAAAAAGCAACCACTGCATTTAACTTTCCACTAGTAAGTCTTGATAATTCTTATACTGCATTTACTTCCCTATGAGAACCAGTGATACCACTGTAAAGAACACTATTCAGCATTAGGTCCCAAGATTGTATAGTAGCATACATTACAATGGCTTTATTTCACTGATGTAAAATAGAGCAATTTCAGTTTTTAAAAAATGTTTCTACACTCTGGCAATTTATATTTTAGCAATTACAGATCCCAGGAGCTATTATTATATAAGGTGGCATATTCTGAAAGAAATTTTTCCGAGACCCCTAAATCACTGCTCTACCATTAAAAATACCTCCCATAAAGGATGTAATCAAGATAGCATAAAATTTAACAGACTGGTATAGTTTTACTAAAGCAGAATTTGCTGGGAAATTTTTGTTGTTGCTGTGATGCACAGCAATTAGAGGGAAATGAAAAGAGATCAACAAAATATCAAGCAAACAAAATAAATGATCAAACTAAACATGAAATTGAGCTATGTACAAAATGTAAATTTACACAAAAGCTGACAAATAAACTTACTACCATAGTAGACATACATTTCTGGCATACACAGTCAATTTTTTAATAGAAACACAACAAGATGGAGACCATACAGAACTAAACGAGGTCTGAAGATTTGACAATGTTATTTCGCACTGATATTGGCTATGTGAAAGAAAAACTGAACTTCTAAAGACAGCATACAATTTTAACACACTTGCTTTAGGAACATAAACTGGCAAAAGTAAATGTTTCACAATTGTGCTTTGATGAATATAGGAAGGTAGGAAAAAAAAGGATTAAATACTAAACCAGCCAGTTGCTGGCAAGTTGAGGAAATTGCATTGAACAGGTTTATCCAAAAAACAAAGTTAAGAAATCTCATGCACATTAGCATAATCAGACTTGCAGACTGAGTGGTATCTCACACATGTACTCAGCCAATATGATTATCAGACACACTATGCATGATACGAAAACTAATTTGGTTTCAGAGGTATTTTGCATGCCAACTCAAGCAATCGGATTTTCCGAGACATCTTGCATATCAGCTCAGTTAATCTGACAAAAGAAAACTTAACATGTTGTTTTGAATAATTGACAAATCCCCAAGCTCCAGTTATACTCACTTATAAGTTGGCTCCAACTGAACACAGCAAAGACCCTAATCTCTTGTCACATACTGTGCTGGCAAATCAGGGTCTATGATGTTTATTCTACTGATCAACCCTAACAAACTGCACTGATCTAGATCTGCCATCACATTAAACAATGGCAGATGTGGGTCTAAGCAGTTTGCATTTGGATCTAACTTGTAAGCAACTGTATATGGTACCTAGCACCAGATGTCAATCAAGCATTTTTTTAATGCTACATTCCAATTTACAGCTGTCACTCTCAAGCCAGCTGTTTGATTTATTACATAATAACATCCAGGTGTAGAGTTTGTCCAATGTTAAATCGGCATGGTTAATTGATGACCTGTCACCATAACCTATTCACTATGTAACATGTATGAATTCAAACTGTTATAACTTCACTACCTTTTATCCAAATTTTGTGAATTTTCTTCGTTATAACTCCAAAATTTACTAATGAATTGGTATTAGTCTAAAGAAACATTTGCTTTTAAAGACAATGCTGTGCTTATTAGAAGCTTTGATTGTTTCTGATTGGGGACTGGTCAATTAGGTATACAATGCATCACAAAAAATGCCTGCACATTTTTTGTGTCCATTCCAGGAAGGACAGAAATTGTTCATGGCTGACAACACAAAAACCAAGAAAGTATTAATAAACCACTGAAAACCAAATGAAAATATTGCACATATACCAAAATGAGGTATACTATCAAGTTTGATTATTTGTGTCAGTTGATGAAAGAAACTGTTAACACCACTTGCAACACTGCTTTCAAAATTAACGTCTGCTTTGGAGCTCTATTTTAACCTAAATAAATACAGCCACACACAATCACTAAGCAATTCTAGTCCAATCTACTACAAACTCAATTTCATTATCCCATGGTTTGCATAAAATGAACCAGTTTCTCCAAACTAACCTTGTCAATATGCTGACTCAGCAACATATCATAACAAGATTAAATAAATAAGAAAAATAAATTAAGTCAGTAACTGTATTCAACATGCAAACAATAATATATTTTTTTAAATCCAAAATATATTCAAGAGAAAGCGTTGATATAGAATAATATCCATGCTATCAAAATATGATTTAATTGGCTTTATGTAGCAATGTTTTCACTTTTACAATACACTATTTGAATTAAAAAAACTATTCTTTGAAAACTGCCAAAATTCTTTGTAATTTCCCTGCCAAATTATAGATGGAAGCTGGTATTCAGCCCTAGTCCAACCATATTAATATTTAAAAACCACCTTTAAAATCAAAAGTGATAAAAACCTTTTCTGCCATTTAAATCTATGTACATAATTATACATTAATTATAGGCAAAACAGAAAATTGCTATTTCTAACAAAATGAAAAGCAGAACTTTATCAATTAACTCATCCAACAGGCACTGTGTTTAGAAAATGCCAAACTTGACAAATTTGTCAAGTACATGATGATATCTCTAAAGATTACAAGTTTCTGAATTTTCACATTTTAATTTTTGTATTGAGGCTTTAACATTATGCCACTGAAACTTCCAGCTTTCTATTGTTTTCTCTGCAAAAAGTACAATGTTCCATTCACTATGTGATCTTGTTGATTCATGTGATGATTAAGATAAAACAGAGGTTAGAGGAAGTGTAAAATGAAAGATCACATGGTACAGGATACTTGGGTACAAATTTTTGTGTAAACACTGGATGTGGCTGGGTTTTTTTTTTCTTCATTTTTCTAACACAAGTTAAATTGCAACATTTAACACAAAAAATTAAATAAAACAATACTGACCTTTGAATCAGTGAACATGAAGATTTATGCAGCAGTTTACTTACCATTTTGACCCACATTTAATGTCAACAAGTCTAATTACCTACGATGTGTACAGGTACTTAAACTTTATGTTCACTTCATCAATGGTCAATAATTATGCAGTGTATATTATTACTTACATGCACCAATTTTCCCCTCAAATATCTTCTACTGAATATGTTGGTTTTTTAAAATTTATTTTAATGGAACTTTTAAGACATCATATCAAGGAAATGCGAGATAATGTGCATTTCCAAGGGATATGTGGAGGCAGCCAAACAGAGTGGGTATCGAGTGTGCAGCCCTTGGATTACAAGTTATACACTTTATCAACTGAGCTATCTCAGTTCCCTGTACTAAATATGTATCAATGGTGACAACTCCAAAAATGTAGTACTAATTATTTATTTCTACAACTAAATGGATTATGCACCACATATCTTTATTTAGCAGGCAAAACATTACTTTACTTCATGGTACTTGAGAAATGAGGTTCATATACCAACTGAATAAATTTAACATCAGGTCTCTCAAAGGAGAAAAATGTAGGGTTACAAATAATAAAACAAACTTATTATTTAAGGGATTTGAAAAAATTCTAAACTGAAGATCTGAAAAAGCTAATGATGGTTATTTAAGAAATTGGTAGTGCATTTCTACTACTCAAAAGTAAACCTCTTAAAAAACCCAAATAAAATGTGAATATTGGCAATAGCATTCATGACAAATCTAATTTCAACAATGTGCACATTAAATAACAGAATATTTAAAAATATTTTATTTAACTGCTGATAAATTTACAACATTAGCAGCTTTTATTATCTCAACTAAAACAAAAAAAATACATTAACTACTCAAGTGATGGTAAAGACCAATGAAAATTTCACTTTATTGTTGTCATTCTGTGTCAAAGTGACCATGTTGTCATTCTGTGTCAAAGTGACCATGTTGTCATTCTGTGTCAAAGTGACCATGTTCAGAGCAAAAACACATACTTTACATTTCCCAGCATACAAGGAGTTTTGCATCTAAAAATATTCCTTTTATTACTGACATTTTTTTTTACAGTCAGAAAATGTATCAGAAATTGAATCTTTTTGTATTAAAATTTTGCATAAAAAGAGATAAAGGACACCCAAATAAGGTTGGCATTCATATGGAAACCGATCCAAGCATTCCCATGCTTTTTTAAAATGGTATGACCATTTCAATCTTAAACTATGACTCTTTCAACAATATAACCATATATATGATACTGTGGTACATGAACCAGTATTTACATTACAAAATTGTTCATTTTAAAGACAAATGACGAATCTCCAAGAATGAAATGATGACCTCCAACCGATTGCCAGCCATCAATCGTCATTTACTCCCAATTCCAATTAGTTGCTACCTACTCTCAAAATGGGCTATGTGTATTTTCTTAAATAATGTCATCTTTGGTGCTAAACTCATCTAAGCATACCATACTTATTCTAATAGATACCCTGGGGGCAGTGCAATTTCCAATGAGGGGGGAATACTGTACATCACTGTCTGACTGAAAACGTTTGTAAACTGTTTTGATATTTCTGACAGTTGTTGGATTACTCATGTACTGTTTTAATTATCTGGAATACCACAATGGATATATATAGATTGATAAAGTAGGAATTTCGTTTTCTTTTGTGGAAAAATTAAGGGGGCTTTTATTAGGATAACTAAGATAAATGGCAGAGTGCTTTTAGTGATGCTATGATATCTAACAAAACTGTATTATGTACAGTACACAAATCAAACTGCTATAACCATCTTCACCCAGTTTTGAGTATGAACTATGCATCACTTATAAAATGTTTAAATTATGAAAAGAATGCTAATTATCTTAGAGCTGGGGATTCATATATTCTGATATGATTCCTAATACCATTTTGTTCTAGAGGAATAGTCCCATTGACCATTTTGCGCATACCACATTTTTCTGCATGTAATATACAGCTATCAGACTGCAAACAGAATAGACCCACATATCATTGCAAATAAGAGTTTAGTTTGGTGTCATGTTTTGCAACACAGCAACATCAGTCAATTACTTGCTGCCATGGCAACTGTAGTAAATGCCTTGCTATGAAAACACTGACCAGCTGACCAGGACCGATCTGATGGTTGGATTTGAACCTTCAGCCTTTCTGGTCACAAGCTGGGCACACAAACCACTGAATAATGCATTTCTGTAAATTTTCACACACATAGTATTAATTATTATTTCAAGCATATAAATACAGATAAATAAAACCCACTAATTATCCTTTCTTAGGAACCTAAACGTTGCAAATTTTAAAAAAATGAAAAGTGTTTTCTGCACAAAAAATTAGTACCAAAAATATTTGAAGGATTGATGGCGTATGTGAATTTACAGACTGTTTAGCACCTGCTAATCAAGTGACTATGGCTACTCTAATCAGCAACTTTACTCAACATTTTATGTAACAAATGTTATGTCAGTTTTGAAAATATTACCTGAAAATGACAAAAGCTGCCTTCTGATTGGTCAGAATATATTTTAGTAAGATTTTTTTGAGTCAAGTTAAGTTTTATGATGAAGGGGTCAGATCTACCAGTATGTTGAGTAAAGGCAGATCTGGGTGTGGGCTATATATACATCCTGATTGCATTTAGGTGATTAGTATACACAACTACTATATACACTCATGTACAAGGTGGATCCAGCTGCACAGACCCAGATCTGCCATTGCATTATGCACTGGCAGATCTGGGTCCATACAAGTTAATCAGAGTAAACAGCAGAAAAAATAACACCGATCATCGTATACCAGTCAACTATGTGACAGCATATCAGTGTCTATGTTGTTTGCAGCTGGACTTGTACGCGAGTATATATGGTAAAGATGATGACTGCATGAGTATCATGAAGCATGACAAGTACAAACTCCTATTTCACTAGGAATATTTCCAATAGCTATTCACGACAATACATACTCCTATTTCACCAGGAATATTTCCAATAGCTATTCATGACAATACATACTCCTATTTCACCAGGAATATTTCCAACAGCTATTCATGACAATACATACTCCTATTTCACCAGGAATATTTCCAATAGCTATTCATGACAATACATACTCCTATTTCACCAGGAATTTTTCCAACAGCTATTCACGACAATACATACTTCTATTTAATCAACCATATCTCCAATCGCTGTTCATTGTTGCTTTGCAAAGTTCAACAAACATTCACTCCACATTTATGATTGTAATTAACTGTCACACGACAATCATGCGACTATGGCATGTAATATTAATAAGATCGTATACTGGACTTGAGTAGATGATGTCCATTTCAGTTAGCTGCAATGGTTGCTATGGCAACACCAGCAGCATTGGATACAGCAGTAATTCATGTTTTTAAACAATGGCCATGATACTTTGTATGAAATCCCTGAGCTGGTTGGCACTTCTTGGAATATTTTCTCAGGAATAAAAATAATCTGTTCCCATGGTAACATAACCATAATAAATTACACATTCACATAAGTAAAAATTAGCCCATGCCACTCATTTAACTCAACTTCAGTCAAATAATTTGTCATTCATGCAATTGGCATCAACTATGAAATCAGTATCACTAACCCGATTTGGTGTTGTGCATTGAAACTGAATGATGAAATTACTGCTTTTTGCATATGGAATTGTTGATACCTAGCTAGTTTAAATGATGTTCACTTTTTTTTCAATTAAGACATAAGCATTGAAAGAAAAGTAGCTCTGTTCATTTACAATAGGCAAATATCCATATATACTTTCAGGATTTACTATATATTTAATAAACAAAACCTGTTCAGATACTACAGTTATATTTCAGTTCAAGTTAGATTTAATTTATCTTCCTGCAAGTATGTGTCTACCATCTTTAGAGTCAACCTTTTCCAGTAATAACACTAACAGGAAATGTTATTTTTCTAAAATACATAAGTTGATTAGTTAGTTTGATTGTTTTATTGGCACTTTTACCAATTACTGGCTATATCATGATAAGGAAATGGCAGCTGAGCACCTTTTCCAAGGACACACCAAGGGAGCTAACCCAGGCTGGTCAGGGCAGGTTTTCAAACTGTGACCCTCGTCTTGCATGTCCATTGCTTTACCACTGAGCTAGCATGGTCACAAATTTGCCACAGAAATGAAATTAACCTTGTACATAATATTAAATATCTGCTCACAAAACCTGCTATTTTATCAAATATAGGGGCTCTTTTAAATTATTTAATTTTTACATGAAATCTATTCCTCCCAAACAGATCATATTGGAGGGCTCCTAAAGATGGCAGACAGTGATTTAAATGGATGCAACTGTGAAGGCCTTTGATCATTTGATGTCATATGAAAAATTTATGAACTATATCTTTAAAAAACCCAATGACACTAAAGATCTTTCAAGACATTCATTCATCGCTTCAGTCATATTTAACATCTTTCTACTGTCAGACTAAAGAGTGTTGTTGAAAGACTAGATTTGTTTGTTGCTGAAACATTCATTCTACTTTTCTATCATGGTTATCTGTAAAATGTTGATCTTGTGCCATTTGATATTTAATATGAATATTAAAAATAAATATCCCCTGATGAATATGTGTATATTATTCTGTTCTCCTGATTCATGATGATGAGTATGGTATTTAGGTGTAATAAATAATGGTCCAGCTTTACTTACAAAGCATCCAATGAAAAATGAGTATGTGATAACAGCTAGGCTATGATTGGCTGTCAGTCTTATGGCATTTTAGCCTCTGATTGGTTAAAAGTGACTACTGCAGATGTAATCTGGTAACCTATGTTGTTTTCCCTTCACAAAAATATACACTTTGATGGGACAAAGTGAAAGACTTTTAGAAACAAAGATGTGGGCAAGCTAACTTAAATATTGTAAATCACTGAGTTTTTACCAGCATAACATTTCTCAAAATTTGGGAACTTAATTTAATTCATAAAAACTTTATTTACCCAAAGAGTTACAACTATACATGACACGTAAACTGTCAAGGAGCAAAGCAAATCCTAAAATTTTGGTGTCACACATTAGCTTAATTACCCAATCTGCATAATTCATGTAAGGTTTAACAACCATATTTGCTCATGTTTAACAAGTGCTTGGCTATAAACACTATACAGTGGGATCCCACTATAATGTGACTCAATACAACACAGTCTCTCATATAACACGGGCCAGGTAAACGATCCCCATATTCTAGATAAATGTAGTTTTTATATTAGAAGAGACTCACTATAAGGCAGTCTCATATATATATAGCACTGTATACTTACAGCTTCCCCTGAACAATGTTAGAATGAGAAACCACTGTACTTATGATTTCAAGAAAACTGCCTCGACCCTGATCTGTGTGCAAATCTGGGTCTAAGCTATTCACAGCTGAGTACATGGTGTACGTGGTCTAATACAATACGAATCAATCTATCTCACACTGAGGTATTTATCAGGCTTAAATTCAACTCATGACTTATAAAAAAACCAACTAATTTTAGTACATTAGTTTTATTATAAAGTTTTCTCTTGGACCCTCTGTGACTTGCACCCCAACCAACATCTGACTAAGTTCAATACTACAAAACTCTACATGAACATTATTTAAATCAGTCAAATATTTTCAAATTTTTAAACCAATCTTCCATATCTCAATGCAAAATCGATCATACCTATTTCCACTCCAAGTGAACTGCATCACTAATGTTATTACTGTGCCATGAATTTGGAACCCAAAATACTTAGGTGTTCATGACTAACTTCATCCAAATGCATGCTGGGACGTTGGACAAGTTTAGTTATATAGTGAGTGAATACCACTGAAAGGACCAGACATGGTAATAATCATATAAGGACGTTTCCGACTCATGCCCAACAGTGTATGCTCAGATGCTGGACAAGTTTATTTGTGATAGTGAGTGAATAACACAGAAATGACCAGATTTGCTAATTGGTCATTTAAAGACATTTCTGACTCTAGTGCAACAGTCTGAAACAGTCCACTCCTTCAAGCACAAACTGATCATTTCATCCCAAAAATAGAAGCTCATGCAGAATCACTATAATCAACAATAATCCATTTCACCTGGAACAAGATGTTCTGAAGTTAACATCAGCTAAGTCATTCATCTGCAGTGGAAATGGATATGATAGTGTTTACACTTAGATATGGAAGGCTGGTTTAAAAATTCAAGATATTTGAAGGAATTTAAGAATATTTTACTTTTATTTTGTATATGTAGATAGGAGAACAAACTACAGAGGATCATACAGAAAAGTAGGGTGAAATAGATCAGACCTATTACCATTTTGTACGATTATCCAGCACTGATATAAAGGATTTCAGACATATATTGTTTTAGCCATAGATCAATCTGTCAGAAGATAATGAACTGGTTCAATTTGGTATTCTACAGCACTGCAACACAAATAGGTTATTTAGTGCCAATACAATGGAGTAAAGTGCATCACACAAAGACATGAATTTTGCCAACCTGGACTGATATGATGGTAGGATTCAAACCCAAATCCTTTCAGTCAAGAGTCTGGCACATTAACCACTAAGTCACTGTGGCTCCTCAAAAGACAGAAAAACCTACTGCATATACTCACTTATAAGACGAGGCGGACTGCAAAGACCCAGATCTGCCACTGCAATAAAGTACTGCCAGATCTGGGTCTGCCAGATCTGGGTCAGTAGAACAAACATAAACCCTAATCTGCGGGCACATTATGCTATGACAGATCAGAATCTTTGCAGTTTGCAGAGTACCTCAACTTATAAGCAGGTACATATGGTAATTTAAAAAATGCATAGATTGAAAACAAATAAGCACACATGAAGTATGGCTGATCAGAATTTCAAGCTTGCACACACATTTTTTTGTGCTTAATAAAGTGTTTGTAAGATAAGATATTAACTGGACAAACTTCACACAAAAATTGGATAATGAAATATGGGTGGATAAGCCATTTTTGATACTCTAGTAAAATAATTCCATACTTTTTTACACCTACTTAATTTCATGACACTATCTGTAATAAAAGTTTTAAATTTCTTACATTCCACTGAAAAGTGTTTTGCGAAACTTGCTTTCTCAACTGTATCTGAGTGCTGATACAGGTGAGACAATAAAAATGGCGCAAAGCATTGGCTCCCCTCCATTTCTGACAAGGTCAGCTGAAATATTTCACTTCATATTTTTGAAAACTGAAAGAATTTCAATTCTAAACAGTTTATTTTTTAACAGGTTGAACAGCTGCTTTTAGAGAATTTTGTATAATGTCTAAATCCACATCAAAGTGTATTAAATCATACAACTTATACTTTACTATTTACATAACATCTGCAATAGCAAACTGACAACACACAAACTACAATGAATCAAAGTTAAGATACATTTACAAGAAATAATATAATACACACAAGATCCTCCAAGGAGGTAAAAATGACTATGTAAATTTCCCTGCAGTAGTAAAACTGGTGATGGATCTGTTACGGAGCATCATCGATGTTGTGACCTATTTTCTGCGATGTTTGCGGTAGCGATGCTGGTGGTAGAGGGCAGGGTGAAGGTTGAGGACCGAGTCCCGAGGTAGTTGGTTGAAAGGAATGCACTGCGTCGTTAGAGACGGTACCTGAGACTCGAGCACCCAGTCATCTGGCAAGCTGAAAATTGCAACCAAAAGGAAAGGATTAAAATAATGTTGACTGCTATCAATTATCAGTTTCTCATCTTTATTACTTTCCAGCATAGTCATCTTTAAAAAAAATTACTTTATACTATCTATATATCTTTATATATATATATATATATAATTACTGCTTAATCTGGGCAGCTTGAACTATTACAATATGATACTGTAAAGAAACTAAATTACAATTCTGTGCTTTAATTCTAGTGTCCCCACTGCCACATCCTCACAAAGATGGAGCCACCTGGGCAGGACAGGTACCCAGTGGTAAGGATTGCCCCAGGGTCAAAATAAGTTAGTATCTGCATTTGTTATTTTATGCCCAGCAAGTATGTACAATGTTACTGGATAAAGATCAAGAAGTTTTAAGCTAAAACATCCTGTGAGGCATAAAGATGAACCCTGGGGCTAGGTCTTGTGATGGGTATGGATTGACCATTGGACTAGGTCCTCTAAGGTGTAAAGATGGACCCTGGGGCTAGGTCCTGTGAGGTGTATGGATGGACCATGGGGTTAGGTCCTGTGATGTGTATGGATGGACCCTGGGGTTAGGTCATGTGAGGTGTAAGGATGGACCATGGGGTGAGGTAATGTAATGTGTAAGGATGGACCATGGGGCTAGGTCCTATGAGGTGTAAGGAAGGACCCTGGGGCTAGGTACTGTGAGGTGTAAGGATGGACCCTGGGGCTGGGTCCTGTGAGGTATAAGGATGGAACCTGGGGTTAATGTCAGTTGGATTTGCAAATGTGTCTCATCATGCTAAGTGTATATATGATTATAAGATGTGGATCTCAATAGTTTCCAAATTATGACCCAGAGGCTAAGTCCCCCGGGAGGGATATGAATGGGCATGTATACATTTTTATGTCAGTGAGTGTAAAACTGGTTGTAAGACTACAGGTCATGGTGGGTAGGAAGGGCCTGAGGTAAATGTCAGTTGCACATATTAATTTGTTTCTCCATGCCCAGTAAGTGTACATAAATATGGTTATAGGATGGAATCTCAATAGTTTATATATTATGACCCAGGGTTAAGATTTTGGGGGGTAGTGAAAGACCCTGATGGCATCACCCTGGGGTCCCAGTCTGATATGGATTGACACCTAAGGCAATTTTTCACATATATCAATTCTCATACATATGAGACATGTAATTTCCAGAGGTATTTAAAATTATATAAAATTACCCGTATCCACCCAAAACTGCCTGGTCAAAATTCCAAAATTTCTGGCACAATCTACACCCATAGGTCTGTCACAAACCCAAGCTTCTAGATTTAACAGTGCAGGTGTTCAAAGACATCACAGACTTATAAACATTACAGATATATAACCATAAATACATCAGGTGGGACAGATTGAGTGTTTCACAATATCCTTGTCTTCTTTATGAGAGTGTGGTCATTTATTTTCTAAAACTTGAGTTATTCTTGGAAACAAAATGCAAAACCATTGACCTTCTAAATCACTGATATCTTGTTCTTGTGGATACTGGTTTCAAAATCACTACAGGGTTCTTGGGATGGGGGGAGCTAAAGGGATCACATACAATTGGTTGAAAGAACGTGCACAGCAAAAGTATATATAAAGTGACCTCAACCATTATGCTACTGCCCCCCAATACCTGAACTGGTTGGCTTCTTTTTCTGACTGTGAAGAATATTAAAAGAACTTTCCAGCAGACAGTTCCAGGACATTCCACTGGATTTAAAATTGGAGGGTGAGTTGCCAAAGTAGATTGTGGGTTTTGGGGGACCTCCTCAAAACAAAGATACATGTTTATTTTTTTAAAGCAGCCATGTGCAAAAGTCAAATTATCTGGGTAGATCACCATGCTCATGGCTGATAAGGAAAGCCCTGCAGTTTCTCCATATTTTCCAAGCCTCTATGTGTCTTGACATGCATCTGCCATTAAGGTACTGATTACCAGTACTGATTCTACCTGACCCAAGAAAGACCGAATAAAATTGAAAACACCATAAAGCCTTTTTATTCCTTTATTACTATAATCAATTTTATTTCTGTGGATATCTTCAAGTTTGTACTGTCAAACACTACTGTACAGAGTTGTATCATATATCTTCAAGTTTGCACTGTCAAACACTACTGAACAGAGTTACATAAGAAACTAAAAAAATAAATGTACACTTTATGTGTCATGCTTATGTTTACAAATTAATGCTATTTTTTAAAAGTTATCACACAGGAAAATGTGGCAATCACGATCTGTTTAATTTTTTTAAATAAAAAAATAACAAATATAAGTCAAGTTTTAAATTTTTAACTTAACAGAGGAAGTTTTCAATCAGACCAATTATGTGTAAAACAAAACCTAAAAAACCCCAAACAAACAGAGAATGAAACAAGGACCCAAAATGCTCAAGTAATCAGAAAATCACCCCGTGTCTATAGTCATAGTTACAAACAAGGAATTTGACACACTCACACACACAGATGAGTATTATTTCTTTCCTGGTTTTCTTCAAAATGGAATAAAAGCACTTCTTTGAGTACAGTATTGTCCAAAGATATAATTTACATGTAGGCAACTTATATGACTATGTCACAGAATACTTTCTAGGAAGAAATAAAAATTTCTTTGTTATTGTTCATGATAAGTAAACATTGATCTCATTCACTGTATGAATTCAATTAAAATGCAGAAAGGTAATATAGGTGTTTGCAGTTAAGTGTTTTACGCATCTGAAGTTTTTTCCCCCCCACTTTAATTACATGTTATCTTTATTTACTCACTTCCCTGTACAGCCTAATAGTTTTCATGATATTGCAATAATATTTTGAAAAATGTGAAGTCTTTCATAGGCAAAATTGTTGATAGCTTTAAAGTCATATTGGATAGAATTGTATTTATTCATTAATTCATGTAATGTTTTGTTTAAATTACAACAAAAAAAAGAAATAGTGTAAACAAAAGTGAAGGTGAAAAGTGTATTACATATTCTAGCTGGTGTGATTGAAAAGGGAAAACATTTTAATAAAAAAATCATATGATTAGTTCAATAATTTAAAATATACAACTACAACTACCTGAGGAAATAATAATCATTCCCTGATGCTTCTGGATAAAATAAAACAATAACAAAAAAAAAGAAAAAAAAGAAAGATCATGAGACAAAATTTCACTGGAAAATGGCTTCAATTACAAATGCAATGGAACTTTAAGGCATCAAATTCAACAAATATAATACACTTTCAGCTCAAAATTTGGAAAAAAAATAAAAAATATTTACAGTAATTGTGTTCAAATATATATTCCATGGCACTGGGCACTGAACAGTATCAGTACGATAATGGCAGAATGTCATGTGACACAAATATGAACATGCCCATTAAAACCACCATGGAAACATCTTTATAAAAGTTTAGTTGAAGACCATTAAATAGAACTAAAGTTTTTGTGCAAAAATGATACGCCAATGGGAAATCATTCAGTAGCAACAGCCTTGACCTTCAAGCTACTGATCCTCCAAGACAGTGGTGATCTTTCCATGGCTAAGAGAAACATGAACACTGGCATACCTTTTGCTGAAATCTTTCTAACGGAACTTAAGTTAATGTACAGAAATGAAATGCGATGGTGAAATCTATTTTTAGCTGCAGTGACCATGACCTTAAAGCTATTCATCAATCAACAGGATTCTTTCATTATCTAAAAAAAAATAATCAACAAAAAGTGTGGTTGGATTTAATCTTATAAACCTGAGTTATTATATGGAAGCTGTAACAGATACCAACATCTTCCCCATGGCCTCCAAATGGCCAACAGTAAACCATATTATCTCAGAACTTCTAATGTTGCTGTATAAAAATTATATTTATAATCAACACATACATGGCTACTTATTAAAATACACACTACTTTATACCCAGTAGTGGTCTGTTTTGATGGACACAAAATGTAACTATTTGTCCCATAAGGTATATTTTAATTTTGGCGAGTCATCTATTAGTGATTGCAGATTAAGGCTGGTGATCATACAGGTGACCAATTTTGAAACGATTTGTGTTTGTGATCATATTCTGAGACATCTATAATGCTAACATTTCTCTACCACTTAAAATATCTGCCGTATGGTACCAAAAATGCTGTTGTCAGCTGGACCATAGATGACTAATGACGGAAGACAAAGGAATGTTTCCTTTTGAGACAATTTGCTTGTGCCCATTTTCATGTGCACATTAAATTATTCCTAGCAAACCCAAAGTATACAATATAACAGACTTGTTTCTTCAATGTGAAATAAGATAACATTTCAAGGGAACCATACTCCAACCAATAGTTCTTAATTATTATGCATACATGTAACATCTCCAGGAAATGTGCGGGAGTCTCCCGCAATTTCTGTCTCCTGACCACACTTCTGCATGTAAAAAAATGAAAAACATTTTAGAACTAAACACTGACTGGCTGCACAAATGAATGAATATAATTATGGTAATAAGAAGGCATGGGACTTCATGTCGAGCCCACAATCAACGCAATGCAGTTAAATATGTGACGTTGACCACAAGGTCAAAGGTTCTCCAAGAATATTACATAATGAACTGTCTTATCTTCATACAGATTCATCCAAAGTAAAAGGAAATCCATCATTTGGTTTAGTAAATATAAGCAAATGAAAAACTTTAACCAACTCTGAATGTGACCTTGACCTCAAGGTCACTAGAGCTAGTGAGAATGTCACTGAATGAATCATCCCATGAAAGCTTCATAGCGATTCATGCCAAGTAGGAATAAAATTCATTAAGGAATTAATGAACAAAGGAAAAAAAAATTAAAACAAACCTCAATGTTAAATTTCAATGACAGTGACTGTGACTGTAACTCCATGGTTTAAGTGGCAAGCAAGCATGTCAAAAAATGAAATACATAATAATTCATGCCAACTAAGATAAAAATCTATCAAGAGATTTTAGAAACATATGCAAATGAAAAACTTGAACCAAAACCATAAAAAGAACTATCTATGCTACTACTGGTAGTAGAAAGTGATCGTTATGTTTTGCTCTCCACAAAAGTGGGCTCGACAAAAATAAACATGTAAGTAAACAAATTTATCATCGATCATTACCACAAAGTATTATTTCTTGCTGCACATGTAATACAGGTTGCCAAAACAGTAATTTCTACATTAGAAAACCAAAAGAACTAAATATTTTTTGAGAAGAATAGTATATAAATTTGAGACGTAAGAGTGTGAAGAGAACATTTTTGTATTTAAATTTGACAAATACATATTTCAAATAGAACACTTCACTAATTTTCACTGGGTTGCATGTCCAGTTGTGAAGATAGCCAATGGCAATTTTTTTCTGATTTTGGAATAAAAAAATGTTTGGTGAGACATTTGGCAACCATCTTTTATCTGATTTAGTATGAGCTTACTCAAATCTGGGATAAGAGAGGTCATCTTATGGAAGGATTTGGGGCACTCGCTCCCAACCAATCACTGCTATTCAGCTTGAAATAGTGATACCTGCATGTATTTGTATCTACGAGACTTATGTTTACAGGTGCAAAACAGTGTAAATATGCAATAATATAAATCTATTAGTAAATTTAGTAGCTTCTTGTACTCTCAAATATGCAATCTATTATAACTTTACCACCAAGCATACAAATGTTAAACTCAAGTGAGTCAGATCCCAAGGTATATCAACCCCCAAAACCAAATATTGTTGATTTATCCATTATGAGATGAATGGATTTATCCAATATTTCACATGAAATCAAAGTGCAATTAAATGTGCGTGTGATTTGGATTTTTAACATATCTTTAAAAAAAATTAAATCATATCACTACAATGTCTGCAGTGTGGCAGTTTATAGTTATGTGTAGCAATGAGGCATCATGCTAAAGACATGTAGCATCATGTCCCACACCAGATCAAACAGTCTTAACACTAACCTCTTAATGCTGAGCACCTAGCGAGGCAGCTGCTAGTACATGTACAATTTTTAAAAGTTTTTGGTATGACTTGGCTGGGGTTCAAACCTGCAACATCCTGTTTCTGAGGCAGATGCTATAACCATTAGGCCACTAGAGTGGTCTGCAATTATCTGACTTGCTTTTAATAAGCACAGTAAAATAGGTTATCCTGGTTATTCACTCATATGGACCAGTGCCTTATGCCCGGTAATTTTGACTTCTTATAATTGTACATCTATTAACCGATTCGGCCCCGATCCTGTCTGTAGGCGTGATGAGGCTGTACCCTATTTCCATGCTCTGCAGCATCAAGGTCATTTAAGATACACCAGCGTGGGTGGTATTGCAAAAAAGCAGACAGATATAGCTCAAAAATGATACCAAATAATCTGAAAGTTCTAGCTGCACTACAAAATACAGAAAATTCGCTCATGGTCGGAATGTGATTTTGTGTCTGGATTTGAGACCTTTTGGCCTCAGATCTAAGGCAGACCAGTCTAAACTGCACACAGACAGGTGATCCTTTGCAAAAACTAGGATAAGGTGGGCATTTGGAAAAAAGAGCATTCTCTATACGAAAATGATGGGTCCATTAAGGGAAAAAAAAGAAAAAGAACTCCAACTTTTACCTTTCTGCTCATACGCAAGCAAAATAACCAATGGAAAATGATGTTTCTAATACAACTAGGCATTAGTCTCATGGAAAATCTGTTGAAAGCCGATGTATTCTGATGTATTCAGAAATAGCCCCCCATATGTCTTTCCTACACACATTTCAGGTGAAAACGACAAAAACCTCTGGGGCCGAATGAGTTAATGAACTAATTTGTCTAATCTTTCCTAAAACTTTGGTTCATGTACAATGGAGAAGAGAAAATGTGTGTGTGTGTGTGTGTGTGATTTAGATTTTTAACTTAGCTTTAACAATTTTTCAGTCATATCGCTATGATGTCTGCAGTGTGGAGTTTATAATGATGTCCAGCACTGGGGCATCATGCTGCATACACGTAGCATCATGTCCCACCCAGCCACATTATCCTGACACCAGGCCGCCCAGTCCTAACACTAACCTCTTAATGCTGAGTCCCAAGTGAGGTAGCTGTTAGTGCCATTTTTGTAAGTGTTTGGTATGACTTGGCCAATATCAAACCCATGACCTCCCACATTGTAGGCAGATGCTCTAACCACTAGGCCATCAGAGCAGTCAAGAGAAAATGTAGCTTGCTGTTAGATAAACCCGAGTGTAAAAATATGAAGCATTTGGGTTTTTCAAACTGATTGTTTGATGCCAATGATGCTGTTGACACAGACCACAAGCACCAGAACCAATCATGTACTAAAATTCTGGAGAAATCAAACAATTTTGGGGGTGGAGGTGGGGGAAAGGTGACTAAAGTTTTTTAAAAATATTTTTAGTAACTGTGGACATATTTGATGGTTGATTGGCATCATCTGAGCAAACTGTAAGAGCTTCATTCCAGGATGCTATCTGTCAATTTGGCCAAATTCTATTGATCGGCTTTCAGGAAGAAGATATGAACAGCAATATGAATGGATGCCACATAAACAAAGGAAGGGTCATAGCATAAGCTCACTTGGCGTTATGGTCTGGTCAGCACTAAAAATTGTAATGTCCTAGTACTTAACTACAACAAACGTTTTTCATACTCATCCTGCCCATTTTCTAAAGTACAGTTATTACTATTTCTATTCTTATTATTATTATTACATGCATTATCAATATCATTATTATGCATTATTTATGCATTAATAATTTTGCAATGAAAGTTTTTAAAGTCTCAGTCTAATGATAATCAATCAGATTATATATTGAATAAAATGAAATATGTGATGCAATTAAACAGTGCAATTAAATGATGTAATTAAATCCATTTTGGAAATAGCAATAAGACTCTTCAAGACGACATAATACATGTATGTGGAATGTCAGAGTGATGCAGAAATCAGACAGGAAACAGTAAATTATTGCACAGAGACAATACAAATATTGTCATATAGTTTAAAAAAAATATTTATGCCTAAAAGTTAGTTTATCTTCTTCTTTGGCCTTTCTCTCATATAAAAAAAATCAGCTCCGAGAGAAAACATGGCTAAAATTACATGCAATCTAACGGCATTTTATCTTGAACATTTTTAAAGCAAATCATTTTGCAGGAGAGGTTAAACAATGCACGCTTAAGGCCTAAAGTTAATTTCTTCAGTCCTATAATCTAAGCTTGGTCCAAAATATATTTTTCCTTTGCATGGTTTATGATTTTAACTTTGTAATTTGTAATCTCATGGAAAAGTGAGTGACAAAGTTTAGTTAGGATGACTACTGCCAACTTCTCTATGGGTTCCTTCTTAAAAGAAGGTACACATTTGTTGTTGATCATTAAATTTAACTCATTTTGACATTTTCATAACAAAATAAGTCCATACCCATGCCTAGTACTTAGGCAGTTTTTAATAAATTCATACAAATTCATCATAATTGCCGTCACACCTGTCTGCATGGCTTCAACTATTTGGGTACTAATCATCCTTTGGACCATCCAAAAACTCTGTCAGTCTTTACTTTGTAGCACAGTAAAGCATTTAAGTTATGACACATGACTGAATTCTCTTTTTGGTAATTGCAGCGTAGACCCACACACATTTCGGCATTTTGAGTAAATTCCCAAAATCTTCAAAATCCATTTAAAGAGCATGGTAATGGAAGTTGAATCTTGAGATGGGTTTGAAACAATAAAGAATAAACACCAGAAACAAGGCCACAGTAACCCAATCTGGTGTTTGACATTATTTTGTCCCAAGATTCACACATGTCAAATGGTGTAAAAAATATATTATATGTTCCTGAACTGAGAGGACAAATGCAAGCGTATGCAAGCATACAAAAAGTGTATTCTATACCACCTGCAAGCAGATGCATAAAAAAGTCTGTTCTTGCGAAAGATAACTAAACTTACATATCCTCTGGATTCCAATGCAGAAGGACATGGACTTTGCCAGATTGATCTGTTCGTCTTGCAATCACCTGAAATGATAGATTCAGCAAATAAGAACCAGTTGTCTCATAACAATGTAGTGTGATATAAAAGAATTATCAACTGATACCACAGGTATGTCACTGTAGAAAATCTTTGCATAGTAAAAGTTGCATATACAGGACATCCATGGGACACAAAAAGCTGTCCTTCATAAACAGGTCAAGTGATTTCCCATTTACCTAATGCCTAGTTGTGTTAGAAACATCAGTTTTCATTGGCTATTTTGTTTGCGCCTGAGCAAAAGGATAAACATTGGATTTTTTTATTTTTATTGCTTAAAGCACACATCAGTTTTGTACAGAGACCGCTCTTTATTCCAAATGCCCATCTTATCCTACATTTTGCAAAGGTTCATCTGTCTGTGTGCAGTTCAGACCAGTCTGCCTTAGATCTGAGACCAAAAAGTCTAAAATCCAGACACAAAATCACACACCGACCACGAGAAAATTTTGGAAGGAAAAAAAAAATCAGGTCCAACAAATTACATTTTTCTCTCTGTATTTTGTAGAGAAACTAGAACTTCCATATTATTTGGTATCATTGTAGAGCTAAATCTGTCTATCTTTCCATAATACCACCCACTTTAGTGTATCATATATTGATGCTACAGAGCTTGGCAGTAGGATACTACCTCCTGCCACGTAAATGCGGCACCAGGGGTTAATGAGTTAAGCGTCTTTGGCAATAAGTATGTACATTCAATTCAGTAACCCAACTTGGGGTGTGCTTGATTCAATCAGTCTGGAACCAAACATAGCACTTGTTATTGTTGTTTCTGGGATCTTTGTTATACACCCATAGGGTACAAATAAGGTAACTTTCTTGCACCAAAGATAAAAAACAGGGTGATTGGCACAGTCTAAAATATATACTCTAATATTACCAGATTTATATTTAAAAAAACTGATTTGTGTCATCTGTGCTATGATTGCCATGGTAGGATGAAGACATGAACCACAAAATGGACCAATGAATACCACAAAATTCTAAGTTATTCACAGTGGTGAAAAAAGTCTTTATTCTCATGCAAATACACCTTCTTAAAACTTCAACTTGAAACAAAAATACTTTTCAAAATACAGAATATAATCACATTTTCTTCGAAATTTTCAGATTACTATCGGGATTCTTAAACTGACAGACATTTAAAATAAGTACTATGAAAATAACAAGGAAACTGGGGTATAAAAAAACAGTAACATTTCAATCTAAATCTCTTGCTTATTTTCAAGATATATAAGGCTAAAGTTTTATTCATGAATTTTGATGGTTTTATAGATGATGAATGTTTTTTTGTTTAAAATTTAAATAGTTCTTTTATGACAAATTAAAGGTAATTTTGTTTTATTATTCAGGTGAAATGATGGGAAAATGCACACCTGCATCATAATTTGAAGCTTATCAAAATTTAACATTTGAATAATTTTCATAAAATTTAAATTTCTCAGAATTTTAATATTATGTTTGCCAGACAGGTCTCATGTTAAAAAAAAACCATGACAGATGCTGTGCTTATGACAAATAAAAACGTAGGAGATATCATGTTCATCTCTGCAGTACAGACAATTTTAATTTTCTTAAAATGAGTATCCATGTCACAGATGTAGCCACTAAACGAGTTGTGTAAAGAAGACAAGAAGAAAATTAATTCAATATTGACAACAAGTTTTTGCTAATAATTATCTAAAGTCAAATGTAAAATCTATGAAATCTGCACTAGAGGTGCAATACTTAGCTTATAACCACAAGCTCAAAACCAGTGTACTTACAATATTACACAAATATATAAACTGACCTTACAATATTACACAAATATGTAAACTGATCGTACAATATTACACAAATATATAAACTGACCTTACAATATTACACAAATATGTAAACTGACCATACAATATTACACAAATATATAAACTGACCTTACAATATTACACAAATATATAAACTGACCATACAAAATTCACTTGACCCAAGTCTGGCTGAGCATTTTATGGCACATCAGAACAGTTACATTATACAGTGTAGAGGCAATTGTAAAAAAAATGCTTTGCCCATTAGCATACCATGACAGCGGATTGGGCTGATCCGATTGTAGGATCTAAACCCACATCTGTTTGGCACAAAGTCCAACACACTGATAACTGAGCCACTGCAGCTCCTCATACTTGTTGTGGAGGATCTTAAACAATGGAACATTGTGGATACATTGGGTGTGTGTATAGAACAATAAATGGTCAGCAAGTCTATTGTTTAAAAATGCTGTGAAAATGCTGGCTTCTCAAATTCAAGCAAGAAAATAACATAAAGATGCACAATAAATTTACTTAAAAGCCAGTGTTTATTGGTACTGCATGAGTGCATAAGCCATGTTTTAAAAAATGGACCAGCACTAGAGCTGCAACAAATCACTGAAACCAATATTTATAGGCACTGTGATATTTTCTCCACAAAATACAGCATTATTTTGTGTATTACAACTGGAATATCTCAATTTTATAGGATTAAATGATCATGGTTGGGTATTTAGCGATGTGTAAATTTTACCTAATCACTCACAAAGTTAACATAAAGTCCGAGTTTAGCGATGTGTAAATTTTACCTAATCACTCACAAAGTAAATAAAGTCCAAAGGACTTTATGTTAAATTTGTGAGTGATTAGGTAAAATTTACACATCGCTAAATACCCAACAATGATCATTTAATCCTTATAATTCCGATTTCGTCCTTTCTTCTGTCAAATCAACTTATTCCATCAACAATGCATTCCAATTTAAGTAGCATGTACTTTCCATTCATTCGCCACTTCACATCGACTCATAATACATAATCTGTACAGAATCATATGAACATATTGAATACTGTCACAGTTACGTTCATTCAGAAATTTCATACTTTACATCTTAGGCAATGGCTACCGATGGTTTCAATGCATTTAGTTCATTTACAACATTCTTGTTCAATTTTAGTCAGTCCCATCTGTTACGTCATAATAACAGCTGATAATGAACACATTTGCTAGATTAAATTTCCAATCAAACCTTAAATCATAATGGATTTTATCAATGAACAACATGGAAATATGAACAAGATGATGATATCCCTTACTAACACAAAGGTAACAATTAAATAAATTGTATACTGAAATAACATTTTATATCATTCTCAAAAGCATTAATACTTGTGAAGACCCATTCAGTGATCTAATGTCAAATGAAATGTAACTAATGTCACAGTTACGTTTATTCGCCAACTCCATACATGTACTTTACATTTTAGGCAATGGTTACCCGTGGTGTCAGCACATTTCTTTTCATAAAAAAGAATTCCTTTTTAATTTTAGTATGTCCTATACAGGAATAACATTTTATATCTTTTTCATCAGCGTTAATACTTAACAAGACCCTTTCAGTTATCTATGTGAAATTAAATGTGCAGTTGTTAAATGAGGAGTTGCTCGCAAAACCGGCCATGTTTTTTGGGTTGCATAGTTGAGTGCTGGAAGGAATTAATGACTATACACATCCAAAATAATTTAAATTAGCAAAACAATCACAATTATGGATTATTATATACATTTTTCAATGGTGTTAAGTCACATTGGTGGAGATGGTAGTTTTACCATTCAAAAACTTTATTCAGTCTCTGAATAATGGTCTCATAAATACTTGCTTTTTTTGTGTAAGTGGTAATATTCACCATACCTCCAACACCCACACAAGTTTTTTTATATATAGGCAAAGAAAATAAAAATAAAAATAAAAATTAAAGAAATTACCATTGAAAACACCAATGCACCATTTTGTGTTTTGTTTTTAGTAGCCTCTGAGCATTGATTTATTTCAATAGCTTTTAAGTCCTCCTTAGATAATTTCTTGAATCTTGGTTTATATTCCTCATCTGCCTCAAAATTTACTGACCTAGTTCCCATGCTATTATTGTTGTTGTTGTGTATGGCTAGGGTGACTGAGGTCATGGGGTGCTGTCTGCGGGAATTTATCAATCTCTGTTGTTCTGTTTCATTTTCAGCGTTTGTAACATAAATCGCATTATCGTCAAATCCATCTTCATCTGCTTCAATCGCTGCTGTTATTTCTTAACTGCTTGTCATCCAATTGTTCAAAAAAATTGCAAAATCACCGTAATCGGCCATTTTGTGAGATTATGTAGCAGACGAATGCCAAATTGTAAACTATGCATTTCAATCAAAGATTTTTTGAAAAAGTATACAAAGGGTACAAAAATAAATAAAAAATTAAAAAGATGAAACAGTTGTTTCACAATGACGTGTCTGCAATGTTTATTTATACTGCAAATAGTACAAAAACCAAAAGTAGTCCCAGAATTTATCAATGTGTAAAACATTCCAGATCAGTATCAAGTGACATTTTACAGCCAATCTTATTGCAGAAAATCCATTTCATTTATAAAAATTGGAATTATTACATCGTAAGTATTACATACACTGATATAGCAGAACCGGAAGGAGATGTTATCATGCTACACAAGAATTAAAGTTGAGAAATGAAAGAACACTGATGAGCTTTATGTCTCTTTAATAAAAGTATTAAAGATTTAGGAGTGTTTTTTGTGTGCATCATTCTCCATCTGCTAGACAGTGAGTTATCAGACTGGTTCCCCTAATCAGTAAGAGAAACCACCAGTCTCAGTGATGCAACACCATAATAATTTTTTTGTGTGAGATGTGGTTATGTATTAATGATAAATGAATCGCATGTTTTATGTTTCTATTTTTTTAAATTATAAATTCTAGTATGAAAGTGAGTTTGTGGATTTACTGTCTATACCTAAAAAACAACTTCCACTTGCATAATATTTTTGTAAAGACCTAAATGTTGGATGAAATCTTTAACCTAAAACCCTCCATGACAAGAATTTAAATTCTATTACTGCTTACATTTTTTCACAAGTGGAGAAAACAAAATCGACGTGCAAAATCCTATTTTTATCGGCTTAAGTATCTGGCTCTTTGTCAAAAAACAAAAAAAATCCTACATCTGTGTTTCCCATAGGGTTGCAAGAATGAGAGTAAAAAATCCCTTGGTGTCAGAAATGAGGATCAGACTTGGCAAGAAAACAAATTATGGTGTCAGAACAAGGGGTCAAATGAAATTTATTGGGTATCTGATGCGGAAATAAGGGTAAAGGGACACACTCTGTAAAGCATGTACATTATAGCTAAATTGTATTATTTTCTTGTTGTATACCTAAGTGTGATTCACATACACATCAAGTTTTTATTTTTGTTCCATGAAAGGTTCATGAACAATTAGCCTCATAAGGATATGTTTGTGTGGGATTTGGGATTTTTAACATAGCTGTAAAAATTGTAGTCATTTCGCTATGATGTCTGCAGTGAGGCAGTTTATAGTGATGTCCAGCACTGGGGTATCAAGCCGCAAAAATGTAGCATCATGTCCCACCCAGTCACAATGCTGACACCAGGCCTACCAGTCCTAACACAATTCTCTTAATGCTAAGTGCCACGCGAGGCAGCTGTTAGTACCATTTTTATAAGTCTTTGTTATGAGTTGGCCGGATTTCGAACTCGCGACCTCTTACATCCAAGGCAGATTCCCTAGTCACTTGTTTACTATACGACAAAATATGTATCCTAAAAAACAAATACTTGTACAGCATATCATCAATAGAGACATCTTAACAGACTTTACACAGTCTACAACAGACTGATTGACTCACATTTTAGGGTGAAGCAACTTTTCTACTCTGACTGACTAGTGCAGAGTGGTGAGCAAATATGGAAAAGTGCACATAAAGTGGTGAAAATTTGAATTTTTACAAGTCACTTAAAACAGCGATTTTACAAAATCATTCTGTCAAATAATAACAAAATAAGAGAAATGTTCAAGATATATGAAAATATTAAAACTGTTCTTAGTATGATTCTCTAAAATTGCTGTATGACTTTGTTATTGCAAAAAAATTTAAGCTCACACATCCGTTACTGTCAAAATTTGGTCACAGATATAGAGGTACAAGTTCTTGCTTTCTATTTCTGCAGGTTGAAATATGAAACAAACTTGTTTACTTTCACTAGCAATTGGCCAAGAAGCGTTTGGTTGGGTTACAAATGCATTAACTCGCTACTTCGCAAGGTAACTTAATTTCCGTTTAAGAATTGTGCAAATGATTTTGCAGAATTTATTGAATTGTAATTTCTTATTGCAATACGTATTGTATCTCCTTCTAACTGTAGGATACATATGGTGGCATGTATTGTAATGCCACCCACATACTGTAATATGCTGAGTGCCCTGACCAAACAAGCATGCATAGCTCTAGCTACCACTCCATCAACTAATGAGATGATATCCTGAGAGTAAATCCCACAGGAAATAGATGACTGAAATTAAACTCATCAATATATCTGCAGAAACCAGTGGGGGGAGGGAGTGGGTAATCAGAGGCCAGAATTCCTCTAGATATGTACACATGAAACTGGAAATGGAAACCATCGAGGTCTCATTATCAAAATCATTGGAAATCTACCAATCCCCAGTAAAGTTATGATGCTGAAATCAAAATTAAGAAGAATAGGTATGCAAGAGCCATAACTCTTTATAATAATGCAGTCGCATGCTTGAAATCAAATTCATTCAAGATCACCTCTGTAACTAAGTGTGCTCATGGGACATGGATGCCCAACCAGAGTGCATTACCTTAGGAATGATCACGAAAGTGTTGACTAAAACCCTCAGCAATCGTTAAGTAGTCTGTTAAGACCCTCAGCAATGTTCAAGTTCTCTGTGGAAAAAAAATGTTGCGAACCACTGCCTTATTTCTTTTATAGCCAAATGTGGTACAGGTACACTATTACTGACTAGTCTGCAAAGTGATGAATGGACCAAAAGACAGATAACACCACTTTCATAATGGGACATCAAAGCACCATGCTAACTTCAGTTGAAATTCTACAATTGTAAACAGAGTTATGCTGCAGAAATCCAAATCAGTAGAACAGGCAATCAGGGGCCATAACTCCTCTAAATGAAGATGTGCTCAAAAGCCGGAAATCAAAGTTTTAATCAATATAAGACCGCATTCCAAATTTAGCTAAAATGCAATTAATACTGTTTCAATTACTTGATTGTTACCATTAAAATGATTAAAATTGATAAGTGATTAAGGAGAAATTCATTTCTGTGCCATTCAAACTGAAACCATTTCATATATCAAACTATCTAGACTAGAATTCTCTTTGTAAAACATATCCTCATCCTTTTCCCATTTTGACCTCACCCTAAATTTTCAGTCTCTTGGGTAAGAAATGTCACAAAGGCAAATATGACAGTCAGGTGTGTGCATTTGTCTTTCATGCTAGATTTAAAGTATAGCTCTACCTTGTTATAACATGGTAAAGGGGGTCCAATACCACTAACCATGCTATGTACCAAACCGTGCTATACCAAGAACCACAATATCTAACTATCACAGTATATTGAGAATAGTTTGATATATGGAATTGTGGTATTGCAGGCTCTGTCAAAACTTCTGAAAAGGAAATGAAGAAATAAAGACTAAATTTCACATTGTTTTATTTTAAATGATTCTTATACATTGTTATGATTTTGGTCCCTGGGTCAGTCCATATTATAACTGCATTATATCTGAAAATGTGCTATAATTAGGATAGCTGTATGTATATATATATATATATATATATATATATATATATATATATATATATATATATATATATATGGTTAGGCTCTCAACAATTTATAAACTGATGCTCAAGAATCAAATGTCAGTTGCACATATAAATCTTTCTTTTTATGGCCATTAAGTGTATATATAGTTATAGTGTAGAGATCTCAATTGTTTCTAAGTTATAATAGGGGTGGGTAAATCCTTTTTATATTGATTAAATTTACAGGAAATAGTCATTATTCGTGACATGATAAAGCATGTCAGAGATGTGACTGAGCAAAAAAGGTGTAGAGGCAAGGTCAGTTAAGGTGTAACAGGGATAACAAGGCATGGGGAGATCTCAGTGCAGCCTAAATGAAAGCTGTAGGGGTCCCCCATGCCAGCTAATATATAATGGGGATAACAAAGAGATGGGAGATCTCAGTGCATCCCAAAAGAAAGCTGTTGGAGTCCCCCATAACAAATTTGGTTCAAATTCATTTATTCCTATTAATGATGCCTTGTTGAAACCAAATGTTGACTGATGAACTTGATTACAATGTGGCTCTGGTTGAAGTACTTTCAAAATGAAATATGTGCACACAAATCTGAGACTGAAGAAAATATCAAACCTTATGATATTAAAATACAGCCAATGTCCAAATGGCATGAACAATCACTGAATGACTGAGTAGTAATATCTCAATCTGTGCAGGCAACTGACAGTCATTCATGGTTCAGTTGGTATAGTTCAAGCACAGTGCCCACTTAACAGCCTATAAGCCTTGGTGGGATTGACTGTTGCCTGTCAGTGTTCTGATGTTACGTCAGTGTCAGGCATTGCTTGTTCAAGTTGAGTTGCTGTTGGCTGTAAAATGTGCAATTTCTGATGTTAAGGAAATGAGGATGAACTTATATTTCACTGTTTGTCCACAGTATAGGGGAACAAATTAGATTACAATTCTCCCAAACAGCGAAAACACTTGCACATCATTTTCTTATGCTAATGTTATCATAATACATAGGGTTACAGTTGAGTGTGGACTCTGGAGCTGACCTTATGTGACCTGTAACTGTCACATCATTTGTAGCAACAGGGATGTTAGAACTGTATCATCACCTCACACCCAAGAAAAAGAGGCGGAAAATAAACACGTGATTTGAAAGAAATTCAAAGGAGAAACTATTATTTTATGTGCACCTTTGTCAGCCAATGAAGCAACAATTTCCATTTGCTCAGTTGTATGCCTTGCATTGTTCCAAGATCTATCAGTGTGTGACTGAAAATGGCATCCAACGCAATAAATATTAAAATAGATCAGAGACAAACAAAATTATCTTTTGGACCGTGTTTATGACTGACCGTTAATAATAATATTGTTATTTAAGATGTGGAGCCTTCATCATCCAAAGATGAGGTAATGGTTACTCGTAAGATAAAATGTAATTTGTGCAGCAATGGTTGAAAACACAGTGGCTACATTTTCGAAAATAAGTTAAGTCGAGTGAGGAAATTGTGACAGTGAAGACGCCTTTATGTTTTGCCAAAAATGTACAGAGGCTAAAAAAAAAAAATCCATGACCAAATGTGCAAGAGACAATAACTTTCAGAACAGTACACTGGCAAGGCATGCTTGTTTACCAGAACACAAACTGCTGATTGAAGGTCCACAAGGAAGATTTGAATGCAGGTTTCCAAAAACATTGTTCCAAGCAAGACACAGCAGTGAAAGTGTTACTTAAAGGTTACCTGCCACCTATATTGTACAAACGTGTGATATTATTATAGTTATAAACAAAACGCACTGGTTATGTATGCACACCATAAAAATGTTTAATTAGACTTAAAACTCAACTTTATAAAATGAAAAAATTATTCAGCAATCTCCGTAAACAATCGGTAGTTTCTGCGTGCCAAAACCGGATATGACGTACATTTATCCCTTCTATTCAACCAAGCCATTCAAGTGCTTAATTTCCCCACGTAAATGTCTATGTGATATAGCGTACGATTGTGCTTTTGTACAGCAAATATGGTGCACTGTGTTGATTACATATGTAACCAAAAGAGTGATGATGGGGAAAAAGCGTTCTTTCTTTTTCCGAAAAACCATGTTTACCAGAAAAAAAGTGTATTTAATCTGTGGGATCGAACTGGGGAGGGATGGGAATGCTGTATCATTTATGCTGAATTATAGTGAATTTGGCCCAAAGACAATTCGGCCCAATTCGAAATACAACTCGGCCAAACTTAACAATAGTTTGTACGTTCTTTTTCTTAAACAAAAAAGTAGACGCTATGTGAGATAGGTTTTTAGGAAAAAAATTAAATTTAAACAAACTATTTTGATATTCTTTGAAAGAAAATAATCATACTTCGTAACGTACATATTTATGAGAGAAAACACAAACTGACATATCTTGCTTGTTCTAATATTTATATACATATTTATGCTAACAAATATATGCATCTGCACAACGACATTCTCAATTTAAGTCTTCCGGTCAAATTATCAATAGTCATTTATAAAACAAAAATACGCAACAGATAATATTCTACAGAATACGTATACATTTTGCTAAGGGTAGTGTACATGAGATATTATAACAAATATACTTAATTTTAGGCTTCACGTTGTAACACGGCTGCATACAATACATACTAGATTACACATGAGAGAGAGGGGGAATAATGTTGAGCATTTCGTCAGTATTTAGCTACTGCAATATGAAGCTCTTACCAGTTAATTTTATTGTTTGTTTTTATTTTTCAAGTTGTCTTAGTGTTTGCGCACGTAAATTGAAAGCTTGTCATTACTGGTCAATATCGTCAATCATATTTGCTCCATTATTCCATACAAATTAGAAAGGAAATAATTTTGTGTTTAATTTGTGCCCCCCCCCCACACACACACACACTCTCACGGTACAAAATAAATTGATAAACATACACTTGTTTGAAAATAAAATGAAAGAAATTAACCTTGCATTGTTATCATATATTCCTTCTTTTTTCATCATGCGAAAATTATTTTTTAAAAATATATGTTCACGAACTCCGTATATGTAGTGGATGCCGGCTTGCGTATGCATCCTTAGTGTAGTGTGTATCGCTTATGTCAAATAAAAAAATCGCAAATGAGACGAAAGTATCACCCAATTGTTTGAAGGCATCTGCCATTTACGCATGATAAGTTATTTATTGCAAACTGACCCAGACTGTATTGTATCCAGTTAACTAAAAGTCGGTATATCGCAAATAAAATAAAAAATCATTATATTAATATACATTCAATGCGAGTGCAAATGATAATCTTTTTGCTGGCATGGGTTACAAAAGTATTATTAAAGCAAACATCGATTATGATTACATATGGCAAATGAATAGAAGCCCGGGCGATAAACATGACTGGAATGGAGCAATAAACTCATTGTTTAAACTTACCGACAGGATACCAAATACATAGGTTATTTTATTACAATGCAAACCAACCCCGGAAAATTGACTTTGGTATCTTTTTATTGTTCCGATGTTTTCTTCTGTAGTTGGCCGACAAAAGGAAGTCAAGTTTGGTTCCTTTGGATTCTTTAATTTCTTTCATCCTTTTTTTTTTAAAGTCTGCCGACATAGGAAGCCAGCATTGATTCTTTTTGCCTGTATTAACAGGAATTTTCAAAATAAATTGAAAATTGGAACAGTTCTGAAAGTGACACAATCTAGTCTGTCGTGCACGCATACCGATATAAAACTGAACAGTAAATTAGTTTTCATTAGTTTCATCTAAAATATTCCCTATCCATAGTTTATAGTGTTTTATTTTTCGACAACAAGAAGCATGTACTTCGTCTTGTAGGGACAAATGTACATCATTTCCGGTTGCGTCCTCTATAGGTGGGAAATCGTAACTAAGGGGAAGTAACAGCGTTGTATACTTTTATTTCGAGTAATTAAATTATTATTTCTTCTTTACCCTTGATAATTTTTTTGTTTTTTTGTGTGCGAGTATAACTATTTTTAATCATGTAATGCAAATCTGATATAAATAGGAAAATGTTGGAGCATGGCCGGTGACCTTTAAGTGTGTACAATGGCTGAGTGTAGAAGACATCCATTTTTTAAAATACAAATCTCTTCTTAATTTAATACATGACTTAATGGCTGAAGAAATTTATGCCATTGGCATTCTGAAGAATTCTGCCAATCAGTATAACTCGGCTACTACCTGTTCAGAGGAACTGCAGAGCCAATCAAACATTTTTGAGGATAGTCGTGACCTGCAGAATTTGTCATTTGTGACAGTAATGGCAGATGAAAGCACTGACATAGCTAAGAATAAACACCTTGTCATATATGCTCAGATTATTTCTGATGAAATGAAACCATCAACATGATTTTTAACAGATATAGAATGTTCAGCTGCTACTGGCAAGGGAATTGCCTTATTGGCTTTAGTCACATTATATAACTAATATTTTTGTTGTGTATTTAAACAATTTAATTATTTTTTTTAAAACTACTGAAGACTGAAAATCGGCTTGAATAAGACTCATAGGTTTGGATTCTGTTTTTGCCTTGATAAGTCAAATGACTTACATGAAGCCAGTTGTAGAAAAAACTATATATATATATATATATATATATATATATATATATATATATATATATACACACACATACATATACATATATACACACAAACACTCACAATATGGTCTCTCTAGGCAGGTGGTCTTTCATAACAGGTCACAATGCTATACAATCAATAAATTTATACATTGAGAACATGGTCTCTCAGGACAGGTGGTCTCACATAGCAGTGGTCTTTCAAGACAAGTTTCACTGTATATATATAAATACGATGTCTGCAGTGTGGCAGTTATAGTGATGTCTAGCACTGAGGCATCATGCCACAGACACTTAGCATGATGTCCCACCCAGTCATACTATCCTGACACCAGGCCGACCAGTCCAAACACTAACCTCTTAATGCTGAGTGCCAATCGAGGCAGATGTTAGTACCTTTTTATAAGTCTTTGGTATGACTCGGCCAGGGTTTGAACCCACGACCTCTTGCTTCTGAGGCGGACACTCTAACCACTAGCTTACTGGAGTGGTTTGCTATGGTTGGTAATTCGAATTAGGGACAGTTGCCCAACTGGGGAAGCACATTTTGTGTTTGTTTGGCCTTATAGGTTGTTTTCTATACATAAATGCATTATACTTGAAATAATCATGCATTCAGTTCACTGCATTAAAAATAAAATATTTTGCCTTTATTTTTAATAAATATATTTATCAACAAATCAGTTTTTTTATAATAGCATAGTGTCCTCCCCCCTTGCAAATCATTACTATACTTGATAATTTATTTATTTATTTATTCAGAAAGAAAATTTAAAATTGTATTCTGGAACAAGAGCTTGCATTCACTGAATACAATTTATCAAAGCATCAAAGTTGTATAGGGTTAATGCCCCAATCAAGTTCCATCCACCTCAGATGTCCAATGACCTGGTTCTATTTTCCACAGAACGCACTACTGACCTCCTTTTTCAGACTTGTAAACAATCCCAGCTATATGCTATCATTATAGGGAAGTCAGTTGGCAGGAAATGCCTGTTTATATCTCTGGAATGCTTTTAAAATATATTTTCAAGACATAGTTTAAAAAAGGACAACTAAAGTGATAATCAAGTCGATAGTAATGCAAAAAACATTGTTAGGAGTAATCTGTAGAACAAGCCACATAAACTCTGATCTGCCAGCATATGAAATCTGTGTCTGTGTTGTCTGCAGTTGGAATGAACTTATGAGTGAATATATATGGTAAGTAATGTACATTGTACACCACATTAAACATTAATACTTGTTTAATTGTTTTAACATGGAAAAAACAATTAAACATTAATACTTGTTTAATTGTTTTAACACGGAAAAAACAATTAAACATTAATACTTGTTTAATTGTTTTAGCATGGAAAAACAGTTAAACATTAATACTCATTTTAACGTGAAAAAAGTTTGATCGTCTCTATTACAGTTTCTTCCTGTCAAAACTGTTGTGAGTAAATCAAGTCTCAATAAATCTGAACCTACATAAATCATCAATATTAACAAAATTAACGAGCTTTTAAAAGTTCATTAATTTTTTTAAAATATATTTACAAATTTAGACTGAAACCTGCATATGAAATTGAGGACTAGGATGCCCTACCAAACTAATATGATCCGAGATGGGCCTTGACTTAAATTTAATAAAAAAAGTGTATCCATAAACAAAACATGTTCAGTGTAATATTGAGATTAAGCCAAGTACCAAATTTGATTCGTATCAATCCTTCAAAACTTGCTGAGCTGAAACAAAGTATGGGACAGTCCTAAACAAAGTATGGGACAGTCCCTAACAAAGTAAGGGACAGCCTGAAACAAAGTACGGGATAGTCCTACAAATAGCTGTTTGCACATACCCACCATACAGAATATGGAAACAGCATGAAAAATTCATCATAAACAAGAGTTCCAAGAGGCACTGATGCTCTTCTTGACAACATTAGGTCTTATATTTAGACTTACTTTGACTTGGAAATAAGTTTCCCACACCTATGTGGCTTTCCAATTATACATGTACTAACTCATGAAGTAACCCTTTTGTAAGCAGCATTTCTAATACAATGGAGGGACTTATGATGATGATGAATATAGTCAGGCACTTTTAATTGTGAAAATGGAATTTTTACACATTTAATATGCAAATGGAATAAACCAAATTTTACAAAATCTGAATGACTCAATTTACTTCTTTTAGCTTATTCTTCATAAGTGAATAAAAATGTTGGTTATCTGATCATGACAATCTAAACGTGACAGAGATCTGGAAAAAAACATTAGATAAAGTGTTAAACATATATCTTATGAGCATCTGGGATAGATTTATGGAATTATAACAGTTTTTAGTTCTATCTCATCACACAGGGGTTGAAAATTCACTTACCCTACTTGAAATGGCAAGTGAACATTTCCGACAGTTGAGTTTTCCAATCACTCACCTGATTAAGGCAGAATGAGTGTTGATTCAGGAAAGGCAAGTGTTTCTTCATTGTGAACTGAATGTTCTTATTGAGAACATTTCTGACTTTGTTCAGTGAAAGTCTGTACTTCCTACCCCAAGTTTACCATCTGTTTTTGTCAAGGTCAGACAGGCTTTGCTCCCCCACATTTAAATACTTACCAGAGAAAGAGTAGACTGCTTTCAGTTTGTAATAAGTAGATAACTATCAAACAGCATCAATGAAAATGTACAAATATTTTGGCTCTTCTAGCCCCCACCCCACCAATGCACTGCACTGATATGAAGCCACCAATCACTATAGTTCTAAATGGAGCTTCTAATGTAACCTTATGAAATGATATCATGATTGTGCTTAAGATTGCCACTAATGAACAGGGAGACAGAGGTTGTACTACTTACTGGACTATAATATTGACTGGCCAATTTAGGTTGGTACCATTCAAAATTCTTGATTACTAAGAACTGGTATTAGAAGTAAGTTCCAAACAAAAACCTTTTCAACAAAATGACATTTAGGATGTTAACAAAGTAGCTTGATAAGCGAGTTTTTATTCCTTATTAATAAAATCTTTACATACTTTACTTACTGGGTGAGTGGATTTATTGATATTTTCACACACACCTGACACAACATTTCTTGCTCTATAATATGCCTACAACTGTGAACATCATTAAAGAAGATCAGATGTCGCATAATTGGATGACGGAGGAAGGTTCATGCCGTTTTCATTAAATCACTGGTATGTGAACTGCATAAACCCTGATCTGCTGATACATTATTCAGTGGCAAATCTGGATAATACAGTACTGTTCAGTGCTGGGTGCACAACACAAGCGAGGTAACACAATGGAGAAATGATATGTTCTCAGCACTCCCCAACAAAATATGATTTAATAACTATCAAACAGTAGGAGGTAACAACATGAAGAAAGACTTATCCTTCTTAGTGTCTGAAGTGTATCAGAATCAAATGAAAAAAGCAGCTTCTGTGTCGAGATAAGAGTGAGTGAAGAACATATATGTTGATAGGTATTAGCAGTGTGAATAAAATTGAGTTTTCTGACCTAACAGAGATATCTTGAATGATAAAGTTTATGTTCTGCTGAAATCTGCAATATCCTGCCCATCATTTTTAAAGTAACCAATCAGATAAAGCACTGTGTTTTGTGTTAGGAAGTGTAATCCATATCAACCATATGTTTCAAGTGATGTTCTTTTACTGACAGCAGTATGAATGCTTTAATTTGATTGGTGGGGAAAAAGTTACCCAGAACATGACCTTTTATGTGTCAGATCTGCTTTTATTAATAACTAGAACATAATTTGAATCAGAATCAGGGATCAGATAATGGTATTCAATACTGACAGGCAGTCTTTAAATACAGATAACTGTTATTTAAATCTATTTAGAGATGTATCAAGATAGATACAGGTGGGTAGGTATGTAGGTTGATTAGATAGATACATATATATATATATATACATATATATACACATATACATACATACATACATACATACATACATACATACATACATACATACACACACACATACACACACACACAATGGGGAGCCCTGAGTGGCCGAGTGGTCTAAAGTGCTCACCATTCCGGATCACTGCCATCTCAGCTCTGTCTGCGTGGGTTCGAGTCTCCGGCTCGGATAGCATGGGTACGTGGGAAAGCCTGCCAGTAGCTTCTCGTGGGTCGGTGGTTCTTCCCTGGGTTTTCCAGGGTTCTTCCTCCACCAGTTATACTGGCTGCCATGTATAGCCTATCTTGTGCTGAAAAATGGCGTTAAACCCTAGAAAAACAACAACAACATGCACTCACACACCCTGACATATTGAAGAAAGGGATTATAAGATTAGTAGATAATAGATATACATGTACCTTTACATAATAAACATGAAAATGAAATTTCATAGAAAAGACAAAGAAGCATGCTATGAAATACGGTGACTATAAAAGTGTATAATGGGTCAATGTGACCAATGGTCATTATATACTACTATATCAAACAGACATATTTGACGGAATTGAAAACTTGCTGTTGCAACAGGTGGTCACTAAGCCAGGTTGGACTGTGCAAGGAATATTATGTCTAAGTGTCTATGGCACATGCACATCTAGAAAAATCTAAACATTTCCCTATAGTCAAGAAATTTCTTGGGCTGAGATCATCCTGAAATTGCATTTTAACAAAGCCATAATTTCTCTTATACTTTCTTTCTTATAAATTTACTTTTGATAAAGTAACAGAAAATTGTATTTCCACATTAAAATATTTAACTCAGGCATGTGCAACTTCTTCCCAGGAGCTGGCCCGATAATCAAGTTTTAAAGCCATACCCTATGATGCAAAAAAGCAAATATATCGAGGTCACAGGCTGGATCTAGTCAATGGCTTTAGTTTGCACATACCTGGTTCAACCTATCTCAGGCTAACAGAAAAGAGATTTAATTAGCCCTACAAATTGTAATGATCTTCTAGTTGCTTCTAGACATTTAATTTATTGTGTATAAATAGATAATCTTTCTGCTACTCCTTTTACTAGGTAACTTTCACTCCAAGTTCTAAAAACAGTGATAAATCCAACAAAATTAAAAATGGAATTTTGAAACTCTAATCAGGATAGAATCTTTTCAAAATATTACATGTTATTTGTGTATGGCACTAACTTTAATAACTTTAATAACACTGAAGCAATATAGGGAAAGATGAAAACATGGATGGCAGATGAAACATTATGTCATTGTATGCATGGGCAAGATTAAAGTATATACCCACATACGTATCTTATTAATACAGATATGGAGCCAGTGGACACAAAGTTTGATAAATATCTGTGAATGTGGGAAACAGACCTATCATTATGTATGGACTCATCATCTGAGAAATAGTTCTGAATTATTTGAACCCTTCACTGTGTGAGAGACAAGCCATGGGTCACATGACTGGTCAGTATACAAGTCCAAAGATATTGATACAGACATAACTTTTCTTTGTTTCTTGTGTTTCTAAAGACTCCTGTGAGATACAATAGGACTTTGACTTGTTTATTGGCAAAGAAAGTTGATAAGCTGTCTCTGGAAAAATATTATCGGCTCACCATCCAAACTGGCGACAAAATTCCTTTCTGGTATACTTAAGACCCAAGGATTGTATGCACAGATTAATTTCTTAATCTAAAACACCACAAAAGAAATAAAGAATCAACACTTTTAAATGGACACTTTAAATTTTGCCATCAAATGAAAAAATACTGATATCGACTTAAATGATGCATAATCTGTATATGCTTTGCACAGACTTTACATGTGATTTTACTGGAATAAATTAACTTGCATTCTGAATAGGTTGTCCTCTGCTCCTCATGGATTCAAGACGTTATTAAAGCAAATTTTGCATATCTGTGCAAACTTGGGCGATGTAATGTTGTGTACATTGATGACAGTAATCACTGCTGGCAGACACATACAACAAATGCATTAGAAATGTGCAAGACAAAGTGCATTTAGTGGATAGCAAGGGATTCACTATTCACTTGGATATATCTGATTTCTATCCAAATGAAGTTGTTGTGGGCTTCATTCTAAATTTTGTTGACACGACTGTGCATCTTATACAAGAAAAGGCTGATACCTCAGTATCTGACTGCTAACAGTTGCCAAGATGAAATTCCTTTCCAATTTGGGATTTTGCAAGGTTAATTGTGAAAATGGTAGCTCAGTGAACCCCAGAGTGGCAATTCACTTCTGTACTACAGATCTCCAAAGATAGAGAATGATTACTATCAGAAATGACATAGCAGTGACTTTTATAGTGTCGTGTCTTTTATTGCCAACTGATGCAAACTTGTTCAACTGAGAATTCAAAATGTGCAGTTCACTTTTATCTCACCCCAATACCCAGTCTCACATGGTTCACAGTAGTAACAAGCAATGAAGGAAGGGTTAACCCAAATTCCTGCTTGTCAACAGGGGCATACTAAACATTAATACAAATTTAGATTAATGCATATTAATCTGCTTAAACTGAAACCAGGTTTCTTTACCTACCAAAGTTTCTGGTGGGAATTAAGGTCAAACTTGTATGGTTGCATGTGGGACAATAAAGTTGCCATTTGGTACATTAACAAACTTTCTGCTGGGAGTTGAAGGTCAACATGTAAAGTTGCATGTGGACAATACTGTTGCCATGTGGACAATACTGTTGCCATGTGGGACAATACTGTTGCCATGTGGTACTTTAATAAAGTGGGATCAGAGCTGCCAACTGCAAGCTTTGGCATTTTAATAGTGTCAAGCAAGAAAGATACTGCTCAGTATCCATCACTGACCAGGCTCATCCAGACTGGGACTTCACACATGCAAATTAAGCTGTGATTCTTAATGGATGTTGCAGCCTGACAATGTCTTGTAAATTGAATGTACATTTGGTAAAAGTGATATTTATCTCTTCTGCCTCAGGACTATACCATCAGCTGTTATCATACAAACCAGATGATCGGGCTTCATTTACTGATGCCTTTCCTGTATCCTGAAGTACATTTTCCATGCCACAAGTTTATAACTCTTTCAATATGATAGTTTTACAGAAATTGGACGAAGATGTATAGTTGACAGCTATTTTTTCCCCTTTAATCTTGTCTTTTGTGTCTCTTCAGTTGTACATTTTACCTACAACATCAGAGTTTGTGTTTCTTGCAAAGGACCACAATCAATTGAAAAAATCTTCACTTGGATGTGTTTCAGTTATCTGAAGTGCTAAGGAAAACGGCAACCTAATGCTTTTACTGGTATTTTATGCTCTGGTTGGAGGCAATTAACAGAATTACAATATCAGACACATTTCCAGCATTGATATGTTTTGGGACCAAAAAATGATTAATCCATTTGGTACATGTGTAAACTGCATTTGGGAAACCTTAGCTGTGTTGCTGTGCTGCATACCTTGGTGGAATTGGACATAATACTATAAATACAGATAAAACAGTATAGCGTTAGATTTGACAGATGGTTACAGTTAATTTTAATAACGAATGTTTAAGTCTTTTATGTGAGATGTATTTAGCAAGAGACTTAATTTACCAGAGTGTGGTGTCACCTGGGTTGTTGATAGTGTACTCTAATAATTACAATCACTGTCACCTTCTCATACACTTCCCATTAAATATCACTCATGAAATTTATTATAGAATGCTTTCTGGACAACGAGAGCAAACCTTCCATCTTTTAAGTATTAGAAATTTTGACCTAAATAAGAATCTTTCCCTTACATTGTGGACAGAACCTCATAAAGTCACTACCCTTATATTGTGGACAGAACCTCATACAGTCACTACCACTGTATTGTGGACTGATGGCTTTGTAAGTAATTACTGTCATATTGTGGACAGAACTTTGCAGAGTCACTACCACTACTGTGGTCAAATGGCTTCGTAAGTTACTACCCTTATATTGTGGACACACTTCATAAAGTCACTACCAATGTATTGTGGACAGAAAGTTTCTATCCATTTCCTTGTACTGTGGTATGATGGCTTGTACAGTTGCTACCTCTATGTCAAATGAGTTTGCGTTATATCGTGGATAACATAATAAGTATTGTTTAATTATCCAAATAACAATGACATAGTTTCCAAAATTCAGGTGCTTCTTTGTGACACTCTATAAAGTCATACAGGTCATGTATGCATTAATCATTTCATTAACTTAATTAATTTAATTAATTCATTTTTATAATTTTATTCTATATACTGTACCTTTAAATGGCAATTATTCACTTTTTTGGATCCTCATATGTCCATATTCCTCGAGAAGTATGTACGGCAAAATTAATATTAAAGTATATTTTTGGATGAGATCAATCTAAACGTGTGATCCAGCACAATCTGGAATGAATGACATGCACCTTGATTTCACAATAACAGCAACGTATGTTGCTAAACAAATTTGCACTACCCTATATTGTGATGATTAGACTCGAAGTGCTTTTCTCTTGATCCAGTTTAGTACATGGCCACCATTCTAAAAGTCCATAGCGATCAATGAATTTCGTCTGGAAATTTATTGATAATAGATAAGGTGTAGATCATTTAAAAATCAGGATTGAATGGACTTTAGTTAAGTAAAATTAGTTCAGTACTGTATTTTAAAATGACAATTTATATTTAGATGGGTAAATGCACATACTTGACCTGTATGACTTTTACTACAGTAAAAACTAAAGCAATTTTGATTGCTAATCTTTGTGAATTCATACATTTTTTAAATAACTAATTTTAATGTTTCCTTTTCTCATCAAATGCCTACTCTTCCTGGGGTTGACAGTGAAGTCATTAAATTCATTACATACTGTCTTCCTATGTTGAAATATATGTATAAACTTTTGTGTAATGTTTACTACTTCACTGTAAGGGACTGACCATTTCATTTTTGTTCAGAAAGTGTAGGCCGAAGATTTTCATTTGCTTCAGGACAATAATTTTTTTTCAAATACTATGATGAATATAACTGGTTCTTTGTTCTACAATTTAGATCAAAACTATTTTTTCAATTTATTTGGAATCTTACATTTTTATTTTAACCCCCTCCCCCCCACCAAACAACTGGGCAGTCTCTACACCACCTCATAGGAAACTTGAAAAATACACTTCCTGCATATGGATACCATACAGAAAAGTACATGATCAGTTGGGATGAATTTCCATCATGCAATGTTAGAAGTGGGAGTTGTATACAGGATGACACATGGGCAGACAAAAGGTATCAAAATTATAAAGTAAAGAAGTTATGAATACTTGGGACTCTTTCACTGTGTTCCAGAAAGCCATGATCCTTTTGGTACAAATATGAACTATTGGCCAGGGATATATGGGCGCCAAAGTGGGCATATGGGCAGAAATGGTGAAAAATATGTATTATTTATCTACTGGCAGCTGGAAACCATTAATACAGGAAGAGAAATATTTACATATTCAGCCCACAGAGGTGCTCATTCATAAAAACAGTTTCTCTCTGCTCTTCCTGTTTATCATCTTGTTTCCATGCCTACTTGAGTAGCAAGTAACCAGCAGAGCATCATTAACAAACTGGGGGTGAGAGTACCTACACAAAGAGGGTAACTCCAGTACTGTTCCATGCTGACAATAAAAGTGAAATGCCAAGCTGACACTGCCAAAACTGCTACAAACTTTCACCCAAAACAAGAAGTATGTTCTGTGCAACACAGACATCCAAAATGTACAAAAAAAGTCCTCACTCAAAATAATGATAAAACTGCCTTAATTTATTAAAATGGTGCAAAAAATTTGAAAACATTAGAAGTCTGAATTTGCATCATCTACGTACTGTGAACACACATTGTCTTTTACTGCTGATTCATTTAATTTCATTAGTATCACTTTCATATTTTTGCAAATAATGGGTCTGTCAGTATTGAAGTTCGTGGCCATTGAAAGGTGTTCTACTGTCTCCTTGAGAATGGTCATCATTCATTGGTATTTAATTTCACAGTTTGAAGAAACAATGAACTCCACACAAATTGGCACAAAACAAAAATAATGAATTCACGAGATATATATATGTAATTATTTGTATATCAACATACCAGCAGAATTCATCTGAGCAGTTGGAAGATTTTTACATTTATAAATGCACTAACAAGGTTGCCTTAAAATTGCCAATTGAAGTTAATTAGACTGCATACAAATCCAAAGAAACATTTTTACTCTATTTTAGTTACATTTTAAAATCTTTAGTTGACACTATACAGTTACATTTTAAAATCTTTAGTTGACACTATACAGTTACATTTTAACATCTTTAGTTGACACTATACAGTTACATTTTAACATCTTTAGTTGACACTATACAGCCACCATTGTGCTGAGGTGCCACAAAATGCTATTAGGATATGGGAGATCATGGATTCAAACCCTGGCTGAGTCACACCAAAGATTTATAAAAATGGTACTATCACCTGCTACACTTGGTCCTCAGCATTAAGAGGTTAGTGTTAGGACTGGTCAGCTGGGTGTCAGAATAACATGACTGTGGGGGACATGATGCTAAATGTCTGTGGCATGATGCCCCATTGCTAGACATCACTATAAATTGCCACACTGCAGACATTGTAGTGATAAGACTGGAAAATTGTTACAGCTACATTTAAAATCCAAATCACACACACATACACACAGAGCATTGCATACATATATTTGTCTACATAATATGGTTTCTGCAAAAGGATGTTCACAACCTCACTCAGGATGGATAGAAGGAAGCAAGATGGCCCCATTGCACTTATATTATTATGCAATATATTAATTAACAAATGAAAATGCTGTAACCAGAGTTCCAAGTGGGTCCAGGATCACTCACCTGGGCTAACATCTGCCAGAATGCAAAATCTGAAACATTTTGTAAATAAATCAAGTCTAGTAGAATACATCCTTCCGTCAGATGTGTCTGCTGAGACATTTTTTGGAGAAGACATTGATTTAATATTGTCATTAATAGAGTTCAAATTAAAACCAAGATCTACTTACTTATAACAAGTGGATCTGACAGGCATTGATAAATATTATGGTGACCTTTGTTGCAAATGTTAAAGGCAATTTATGTAAGGGTGTTGAATATAAAATTTGCTTTCATTCTGGAAACAGGTATTTGAGAAGAAATTTTTCTGAAGGTTTTTTTCTTCTAATTTCTGCAATATTTATTGTCAGATCAGCATCATTTGAAGAAACTTATAGCAGCTCAAGCCAGGATGCTTTTCGCTAAATTTAGTATAATTCTTGTAAGCAATTTTTGGAGCTGTGTTTGAAAGGTTTTTATATTGTTAGCAATGTTGGCTGTATTTAGAAACTTGAAAGGAGATCAAGCTAGACTGCTTTGAATATAATTTGGTTTTAATTCTGAGGAGTAGTTTTTGAGAAGCTGAACAAAGTAAACACTGATGGATGAAACACAGCATAAAATAAAAACACTGTGGGACCAAACTGTAAGCTTGCCAGGTATAATGGCAGGTGAGTTTAAGTAAAATAAACACATTATCAATATAAACTGGTCTATATATGAAAATGGTAGGTCAGTTTACAAAGAGTACACTGATCCTTGTATCTGAATGATGATGGGGAACTTTTTACTAAGTCTGTTTTAGAGAGTTAACAGTTTTGACATGGTCCCTAGGATACCAAATGCTGCTGAGTCAGCAATTCTGAATCAGTTACTGGAATACTTTTTATACAAAGTCCAGCTGTTCTCAACTTAACATCCCCAAGCAGTTCTAACCTGGTTTTTGAAGCACTATTTTAAACTGTTACCTGGAATACCAAATACATGTACTGCAAAACTGGCAATTTGATTATATCAGAACTGTTGAATAAGCAATACTGAACAGTGCCTTACAGACTTTATAAATGTATGTAATGAATTAATTTAAGTCTGCTTCACTAATGTGTGTAATTAATAAATTTTAATCTGCTTCTTTCAGTGAAGCACTTCTGACCTAGTCCCTGGAGTATCACATTGACATGTACCCAGGAATACTAATTACTACAAGGTCAGCAATTCTGTATTAGTCAAGGGCATACTAAATAATGAGTATACTTGTGAAGTCTGGAACATCAACAGGAATCAGTCCCCAATTTACCAAACACCAGTCCCCATGTATGAATCAATCCCAACAATACATAATACTGCACAGTCTGGCTATGTTCAACCAGTCCTTGGAAAACCAAATACATGTGATGGGCAAAAATATAGCCAAGTCTGAAGACTTTAAAATACTGATTAGTTGTCATTAGTCTGGGAACCATGTGATGGAAAAAATATGAACCACATAAGCAGATAAGAATGAAAGATAATAACTTAGAACTATTAATATATTGCCATAATTTATTAAATGGAATCAATCCACAAATGAGTTCAAACAACACACTGCTAGTCCTTTCATACGCCAATCAATACAAAACTGAATTAAATGCACTTCACTAAGCATGACTTATCTACAAAGCAAGGCAAACAAGTTGATGGTGGTAAGAAATGATCAAGTTATCACCTCTTACACCAAAATCAATCAAACAGCCATCTCAAATGCGACAACTGCAACAGATATTATCTTTGCCCTCAAATTTGACATACATTCAAATAATGAGTGCAGTCTCAATGATGGCTTCACTTTACTGCATATTCTGTCCAAACAGACCAACCAGATCTAATCAAGAAGAAATCAATAACGCATGATCAACAGGGATGAAATTGCTCTCCAGTAGTTTGATATGGCACACAATGAGTTTTTGACAGCCTCAAGATGTTTACCTGAGTTATAATTACTTTAAAGACAAAATTTAAACAAGCATATATACTACTACTGTTAATTTAGAAAGGATGCCAAACTATCAAAAATATAAAATATATTAAGGTATCTGATGCAATATTGTTTGTAAAAAAACAAACAGAAAAAGATCTTGCAAGTATGAACAGGAAATTTACTTGCAATGTGAACATTTTATGACAGTATTCTATTCTGGAATTCATGTGTACGAGGTCACGTTCTGAAATCCATTTCAACAAGGTCTAACATACATCTTCCTTTGCAAGTCATTGTGGGTAATTTTTGGCAAGGCATTGTGGGTAAAACTGGTCAGATTGTATACTTTTTACTGTCTGTCCTCTATAGCAATGAATATTTTTCTAAAGAAGAACCTAATATCAGTCACAACCATATAAACTTGCAGAAAATTACCAAGACTGCAGAAATGGCACATTAGTATCTTAATTTGGACAAGTACTTAAGTCTGCCACTTCAAACAGAAATTTATTTTCATTTACCAGCTCTTGTTTTTGTCGAGGTTTCTCGTTATCAGTTTTAATTTCAAAAAGTGTTTTCTTTCTTTTGAAAACTGGCAATGCAAAACAAGAAAATGTTGCTTTTATTATGATGTGCCATGGCAGACAAAAGCTGATCCAATGAGACAGTTGCAGTTGAAATTCACATGTTGTATGTCGAGAAATCCAATATCACATGTAGGATCAAACTGCATATCCTTAAAGTTCCATCTTCCAAATCTCGATTTTAGATTTTATATGCTGAATTATGCAGTGGTGGTTTAAAGTTCTATTTCCTATGGCGACGTTTTACAGTGTATATTTTGAATTACACAGCGGTGGTTGAAATTCCATTATCATATGTCGAGAATTCCTAATTCATACATTGTATGCAACTGTTTGTGATGAAAGTTCCATTTCATATGGCGAGTATTTAGATTTCATCTGTTTAATTTCACAGCAATGAGAAGCAGCCTTCTTGTTTATAAATAATGTGGTCTGTTCACGAGAGCGACCTCTAGTGATTAAATCGAGTGATTAAATTCATAGTAATTCTTGACCTGTGAATGGTAACTTTCAAACTATAAATGTATGAAATGTAATGGCACCTCTTAACTGAATGCACGAACGATGTATCTTAATACTCGATATTATTTTGAATTGTTAAAGTGGACATTGTGTAATGTTAATTTTAACACCAACACATCATTTCACCATATAAAAATAACAATTCTGACAAGCACAATAAAATATCCAATCACCACTGTGTAATTCAACAGATACAATCTAAAACCTCAACATATGAAATGTAACTTTCAGCACAATCAATATGATTCAACATATTAAATTGAAACTCTCGACATATGACATAAAAATTTCAACAACCGCCATGTAATTCAGAAGACACAATCTAAAAATATGACATTGGACATTGAATTTTCAGCCAGCGCTGTGTAATTCAACAGATGAAATCTAAATACTCAACATATGAAATGGAACTTTCAACACAAACTGTTTGAACCAATACTGGTATGTAAATTAGGAATTTGCAATGGATGACATTGAAATTTCAACCACTGCCATTTAATTCAAATGACTCAATCTAAAACATCGACATAGAAAATAGACCTTTCAACCACTAATGTTTAATTCAACAAATACAATCTAAATTCTCGACCTAGAAAATGGAACTTTAAGGACAAGCATTTTGATACAAGTGAAATTGGAATTCTGGACATATGACATTAAAATTTCAATGGCAACGTTCTGATTGGACCAGCTTTTGTACGCAAAGGCGCCTCATATTTTATGACAAAATGATAGCAATCAGTGGAACCTAATAAAGATACATATACATGCAGTCAATTTTAGTTTTTAAAAAATGTTTTTACATTCTGGCAATTTATATTTTAGCAATTACAGATCCCAGGAGCTATTATTATATAAGGTGGCATATTCTGACAGAATTTTTTCCGAGACCCCTAAATCACTGCTCTATCATTAAAAATACCTGTCATAAAGGATATAATCAAGATAGTATAAAATTTAACAGACTGGTATAGTTTTACTAAAGCAGAATTTTCAGTTAGGATGAAGTAAATATTAGAAATCTTTTGTTGACAGCCCAAAATCAATATGAACAGGCTGTTAAATCAATATAACCATATGGATCAATCTTAACCAGGTTTTAAATTCACATGATTGAAAGAATTACCAGTTTGTAAAATCAGTATGACTATAACAATTAATCGATTTTACAAGGCTGCTAAATATCTTTTTCCACAAGTGAGTCTCAAGAAAATGCAGACTATTCAAGATAAATTTCACTGAGTGTGTACATCTCGGCTCAAATTCCTATAACATTTATGTACCAAGAGTTTACTACTGGTTACAACTGCAGAATATGTGGTTCACCTTGATGCTCTCTTTAATACCTAGAAAGCTGCCTCAAACTGGTAGTTCATTCAGTAGGCAGGAGAAAGAATTTCATTTACATGCCTTCATTCCTTATCCAAGTGGTACAACACGTAGCTAGGGTTTCTTCAATCAATTCTATCGTGATATGAAGCAAATATTTTCCACAGTATCTTTCAAACAATTAATGCTGCTTTCCTCAGATTTTACCTATCTTACTCTTAGTAGCAATGAATCCTTTGGCATATATTCAACTTGATGGCAATGAATCTGTTGGCATATATTCAACCTGATGGCAATGAATCTGTTGGCATATATTCAACTTGATGACAATGAATCTGTTGGCATATATTCAACTTGATGGCAATGAATCTGTTGGCATATATTCAACTTGATGGCAATGAATCTGTTGGCATATATTCAACTTGTTGGCAATGAATCTGTTGGCATATAATTCAACTTGATGGCAATGAATCTGTTGGCATATAATTCAACTTGATGGCAATGAATATGTTGACATATAATTCAACTGTTGATGGCAATGAATCTGTTGGCATATAATTCAACTGCTAACGTCAATCTATGTGTTGGCATATAATTCAACTGATGATGAAAAGAAACTGTTGGCAAATAATTCAACTGTTCATGACAATGAATCTGTTGGTCTATAATTCAGCTATTGATGGCAATGAATCTGTTGGCATATAATGCAACTGTTGATGGCAATGAATCTGTTGGCATATATAATTCAACTGATGATGCAATAAATCTGATGGCATATAATTCAATTCCTGATGGCAATGAATCTGTTGGTCTATAATTCATTTGATGATGCAATGAATCTGATGGCATATAATTCAATTCCTGATGGCAATGGATCTGTTGGCATATATAATTCAACTGATGATGCAATGATTCTGATGGAATATAATTCAATTCCTGATGGCAATGAATATGTTGGCCTGTAAAACAACTGTTGGTCCATCCGTCACAAAGGAAAGATGCAAACAAACCCAATACAGTTATTATGATCTTGGGACTGAAAGGCAATATACAGCTCTCCTTTGTTATAATGCAATAGCTGGGGTCCCTTACTGCCAACCACATCATGTACTTGACTGTATTATATCAAGAACCGCAATATCCATGAAAGTGCAATGTATCAAGAATAGCATAAGATACAGAACCGTGATATAGCAGGTACTATCAAAATTCATTAAATTTTGGTGTTTTGAAGAGGAAATGAAAATATAAGACTAAGCTTCACCATGTTTTCTTTCAACCCTTATTGTTATACGTTGGTATGAATTTGGTCATATCGTCCACAGTAGAGCCCTGTTTATCCAGAATATATTTTATAATGATGTGCATTATAACAAGGTACAGCTGTACTAGTAAACTGAAAGACATATTAATGGAATAATCACACAAGTGAATCATGATAATTTGTTGTTGTGTTTTTTTTTGTGGAATGAGATTAAATCTGCCTTGAACTACCTATAAGGAACATAAAAGTAGCAGCATGTTTTGTGAAAATTTCACAGTTACAAAATTAACGTATGGTTACAAAATAATTATTAAAAATAAATCCTGATCTACCATCAAACTATGCAATGGAAAATCTGGATCTGTGCAGTTTGCAGTTAGACTTATAAATTAGTCTATATGTTATGCATGCATAACTTATCTTTCATACCTATAAAGGGTTGATCAAAGTTGTTGATCTGAATAAAAGCTGTAGATTTCTAAGTGTTCAATCCATGTCAGAAATGTTATCTTAGCTGACTTCAGTTATGGTTTTATTCTTGAAGTGCTGCTTCAGACAAAGGGGAAGTAATTAGTAAATTATCGTCAGAAGCACAATTACAAACACTGACCTGAATAATAAAAGCCATAAAAATTCATGTAAAAATATGCAATATTTGTTTTTGTCCTAGACTGGGTATTGCCATGAAAAAATTCAATAAACATAAAATGAATAAAAATTTATAAAACAAAAATAGAAAGCAAAGTGGAATTTATATAATCATAGCCATAACAAATAAGTATTTTTTTTCTTCTTTTTGATCTGGTATTTTATTCAATATCTATTAGCACTGTTCCCTTAAATGAACAATGTTTGAAAATGTTTATGGGCTAATAGATCCATATAACAATATTAAGTAGTAATACATGATAATTTATTTTAAATGTTCACTTACTTAATTCATATTCCATATGACCCACCCCTCCACCTTTGATCACAAAACTGCTGATCATGAAAAAATGTCAAGAAAGTTGGCAGGTATGTTGATAGCTTAATACCACTCTTGGTTATAAAGTTTTGTTCAATTTCACTTGGTGATTTAGGAGCTATTATAATGGACAGGTCTAGAGCTAATCAATCAAGTATAGGATCGCAATATGACATATTCAAATGCATTAATATAAATATAAAGATATGTGTCCAAATTTAATATGAAAGTTTAATACCAATTACTCATTTCAAACTTGTCTTAGGCAAATCATATTCAACATTTCAAACTTGTCTTAGGCAAATCATATTCAACATTTCAAACTTGTCTTAGGCAAATCATATTCAACATTTCAAACTTGTCTTAGGCAAATCATATTCAACATTTCAAACTTGTCTTAGGCAAATCATATTCAACATTTCAAACTTGTCTTAGGCAAATCATATTCAACATTTCAAACTTGTCTTAGGCAAATCATATTCAACATTTCAAACTTGCCACCTACTATACAAGTCATGGATTTTTAAAAATAAGAGATCTGAGTCCATGTGACAGCAGATGAGGGTCTACATTGTTTGCATTTGGACTGGACTTATACATGAGTACATATGGTACATTTATATATCTGCACATTTACAGATACATCGTGATAGGTCACAGGTCACATCTATGTGCCTGTCTGTCACCTATTTTTGTAACCTAAAGTCTATATTTAATCACTGAAGATGATTGATGTTGTGGGAGGATGAGTAGATGACAACAAAGGTTTCGCCCTTTGGATCCTTGACACAACTGCTTATAATTAAGGGTGGGTGGGTCAAAAGTAATATTTTAAAAATTAAGCATGGATACTTCTCTGTAATCAGACCTCCATTTAGATTGATCTGAAGGAAGGTGTTCATATTTTGAAAGATGATTTTAGGGGTGGAGATAACAATACAATGTTTAGAGTTTTAATGCTGGATGATGCTGTGGTGGTGGTTGGGAGTAAGATGGCAAAAGGGGTATAAATATTTGTGATGGTCTACATTTCTAGTTTGTATTGCATTCTCCATGAAATAAAAAATATTACTCACAGTACTATGGAATGTAATTAAGTTGTTGCTGCCATTGAGGTCTATCTGTGTCTGGTTCGCTATGTTAGCTAGTTCTTGCTGAAGTCGCTCCATTATCCCCGAATCAAAGAAATCTGTGGCTCTCACTGGAAGAAAAATTAAGGTATATGCTTAGCAAAAAATCAAAGAAAGTTCATATTTAAACTGACAATGACAAGTACAGCCATGCAGATGGTATTCACTCAAACGTTTTTCCAAATCTGGAGTTAAATTTAAAACCTATATTTTTTACAGAGACAGATGCAAACAGGAGTAGCGACAAGATTTTCAGGATGGTCACTTTGGTGGACCATTTTGGATGTGTGAGCTGCACCAATTTTTTTATCTAGGACAAACCAGACTATGGGATGAAAGTGTGTGTCAAGTTTCATTGCAATCCTCCAAGTACAGTGTAGTTTAGGAGGAGTACTGACATTGTTCTTATCGACTGATGGACAACAGAAAACAGACCATCCCAAAAGCTCTTCTGGTCTATGACCTGTAAAGTGCAAAATCCTTAAAACATGATTAAATTTTTTTGGCACAAGCTACATTCCCTTAAAACATCCCAGATTTCCTCAGCTGGTATGTCCTCGTACCGTTTTTTTCAAGCAGTTAATGTAAAACTACTGTCTTCTGCCTAGCATTGGAAATTCAAGTCCACTCTTTTTGTAATCTATTTGATAAAGTGCTGCATTTTGGGAGAGTCATCGTTAGAAATGACGTGTTCCAAATCAAGTTTTTAACTTTCATTAATGTAAAAGCTGTAACCTTATTGGTGGATCAAAAAGTTAACAGGACATGATTTCACAACAGGCTTCTTCAGATCTCCATTATGTCCGAGAGCTTCGCTTTAATTACACTATTTTCATGATTTTTCCCTTGCAATCACTGCTTTCTTATGGATCACATTATCACAAATGTTTGGTGAAATGTTTGGTAAAAATGTATACAATTAATTATTCATTTCATGAACCTTTTCATCCTGAAATCATAATCAAGACTATACATGTACACTGCATTATCAAAAGTGTACAAGTTACATATATTTCTCTTAAGTATATAAATAAGTATAAAAAAATACTACGTGTAATTTATTGTCATCTACTGCAATGCTATTGAAAACTGACTAAAAAGTGGACAGACGTAAAGTAATAGAAATAATCTATTGGACTTAACATTTATGATATATGGAAATATAAGTAATACCTGCTGGCCTGTTTGAGTGGTAAAACAAGAGTGCCATTAATGGCATCTTACACACCCTCCCCTTGTTTAAAATGCTCTATAGAGACAACTAAAATTTGTATGCAGAAACTGTTTTTTTTTTTCTTTCAGTCATAGTGACTTTTACCTATGACCACCAAATCAATAGGCTTCTTTCTTACCCTAAGTACAAGTCATCTATACTGTTTGGTTCAGGTTTTACATGCAGATCTAATGTTACTGTATGGAAATCATTTTTCGTCTTCAGTTGCAGTGACCTTGATCTTTGACCTTTTGATCCTAAAATCAACAGGCATCTTCCTTGCCCCATGACCCAGGTATGTGAAGCAGAACTAATTTTATTTCATAAAAAACATTGTATTCTGTCAGCAACCGTGAACTTGACCTTTGACCTCTATATTCCAAAATTAATAAGGGTCTTCCTTACCCCAAGTGCACAGATTCTACAAAGTTTGGAAACTGCAGATAGTGGAGAAATTGAGTTCTGGTGCAGAAACTATTTTTCTTTTTTTAGTTCCTATGATCTTGACCTTTGGGTGTTTTACCCTGAAATTAATATGTAGACTATCTTCTCCATGTGCAAAAGCATCCACAAAGCTTGATAACTGTAGACTGCCTGGAAACCAATTTTATTCTTTCAGTCACAGTGACACTGACCACCAAGCTATGACCATGGAATCAAGAGGGTTCTTCCTTACCCCAAGTGTAAGCCATGCACAAAATCTAGGACTGCTCTGGTTGCCTAGTGGTTAGAGCATCTGCCTTGGATGCGGGAGGTCGCTGGTTCGAGCCACAACCTCATTCATACCAAAGACTTATAAAAATGGTACTAACAGTTGCCTCGCTAAGCACTCAGCATTAACAGGCTATTGTTAGTATTGGTCGGCCCGGTCTCGGGATAGTGTGACTGGTGGGACATCATGCTACATGTCTGCAGCATGATGCCCCAGTGCTAGACATCACTATAAACTATACTGCCTGAAAAATTTTGAAAGCTATATAATAAATCCAAATCACACACACACACACACACACACACACACACACACACACACAATCTAGTTAGTTTAGATGGCAGCCAAGGAAAATTATTGCGACAAAACAAAATTGGTAACAAACAGATGGATAGTTGGAAGACATCATTAAATGATCTACCTTATGGTACATATTAATAATGATCAACCTTTGTAAAACAATATGACATTCAACCATAGTAAACTGATATGACACTTATTTTCTCATTTTCTTCACAGTCAATATATCAATGTATTGTCAGTTTGAAAGTGAAGCCTGGATGTTTTGCAGTGTAATACTTGATCTGGTAACAGACTGACCAATGTATTGGCACTTTGAAACTAGAGTAGTCTTCCTTTCTCAGCGCATTACTAAATCTGACAACAGACTGACAATTATTAACAGTGCTTTGTCAATCTGAAACCAGACTAAAGTCCATTTTTCTCTCTGCGCATTACTAGATCTGACAAAAAACTGACAATTATTAAAAGTCAAACCAGTACATTAAGTTTGGTATCAGCAGGCAGGTAACTGATTCAAAGAGATCCGAGAAATGAGCTATTTAAAAAAAAACCTGCATGTGCAGTTGTTTTAGCAGGTGAGGAGAGGCTGAATTTTCCTGGCAACTCTGTCACTTTATTCAGGAGGCCAGTAATCCATAATGTTTCCCACTGGAGAAGAGAAATAAGTCTGCACTCAGATATCCATACTTTCTGAAAGACTGCTGGGATGCTGAGCATGACGGGGTGGGGTGGGGGGTGAATTTAAATGTGGAGTTTTCCACTATGATGACACCAGCTTAGAAAATTCCAAGTAACAAAACAGATCTGAGAACTTGGTGCCCCCTTGCCTTCTGAGGAAAATGATATCTGCAAGATGTATGAAGAAATCTGAACACCCTTTCCTATTTGAATTTTCTGCCATGATTGAGAAGTCTCCTAACATATGGAATCGGGTCACAATTAATACTTCCAGCTTCCAGTTCAGTACCCACGAATGTAGTTCTAGTCTATTTTTAGAACATTTTTTCCTCTCTCATTTTGGTGGTGATAGTTTTATTTATGCATTTTTGGTAGGGATTTAAAGGTAACTCTTTATTCTTGATAATATAAGCTCAGGGTGTTGTTGTCTTGTGTATTTCGGCAAAAGTGCACAGTCAGTAATAAAGCCTTGGTGATGATCTGGAAGTGAAATCTGTGTTCTGTTTACATGCTGCTATGTTGACAGTTGAGCATCTCAAAAAAGAGCAGGTCAACCTTTGACAAGAACTTCACCGTGAAGTCATCTTTGAAGGTATTTTAGATTAACATATGATTTGCATTGATTGTCACACAGTGGAAAGGTCAGTACTGAGAAACAAATGTAGAGAACATATAGTAAAATTAATTGTGTTCTATGTCCTCTCATATTACGCCTGGTGAGCCCCCCCCCCATGTGTATTTCTTATTGCAATGGTTTAAAATTAAGATGGGCAGGTCATTTTTTTCCTTCCTTTTAAACATTATATTTAATGTAATTTGTTTTGATTTTTTTTGACATGGGGGAAAAAAGTGCTAGGGTCAGCAATGAGAAACATGGATGGTTGGCTGACTGGAAACACATATTTTCATACGCAATAGTCAATATGGACTCTATGTTATAATTTGAACTCCATCTAATTAAAAAGTGCTGATATTTGTGATGAATTCCATTTCATTTTAAATTGTGAACTTTAAAATTTAGACTACCTAACACATTTATAAGTAAGTTAAAATACGAACAAACCCATTTTTGCCAAGCCCTCTTTAAATAAAAGTAGAAGTAAAACACTTTAACACTGTTTAATCTAGTGTGTGGACAGATGTACAATTGGACATGGACATGCAATCAAAGTGTGTATTTGTGTTTCTGAATGTGAAAAGGGATTTTTAAGATAGCTATAAAAAAAAATCAGTCATATCGCTACAATGTCTGCAGTGTGACAGTTTAAAGTGATGTCTAGCATTGGGGCATCATGCCGAATACATGTAGCATGTCCCACCCAGTCACATTATCCTGATACCAGGCTGACCAGTCCTAACACTAACCTCTTAATGCTGAGCGACTAAGCAGCTGTAAGTACCATTTGTAAAAGTCTTTGGTATGACTTGGCCAGGGTTGAAAACCATGACCCCACCCCATCTGAGGTGGATGCTCTAATCACAAGGCCACTGGATCAGTCAAGGAAACAAAGCGATCCACCGAGGTGGAATTAACATTAACTTTAGGATCTTGGAACAGGCACTGATATAATGCTTCCTTTCCACTTCTACAAACCCTTTTTCAAATCATGGTTCTCTCAAGGGTAACTCATTGCTTATTTAAGATCAGTGGTTCTGCCAGGATTTCTGGTTGACTCCATACAAAAGAGAAGCTTTAAAACTACCACAGAGTCAATAAGAGTACCACTGTAAAACTTCCACTGAGTCAATGAGAGTGCCACACCATAAAACTTCCACAAAGTCAATGAGAGTACTACACTATAAAACTTCCACTAAGTCAATGAGAGTACCATACTGTAAAACTTCCACTGAATCAATAAGAATATCATACTGTCAAACTTCCACTGAGTCAATAAGAGTACCATACTGTAAATCTTCCACTGAGTCAAGAGTACCATACTGTAAAACTTTCACTGAGTCAATAAGAGTACCATACTGTAAAACTTTCACTGAGTCAATGAGAGTGCTATACCATAAAACTTCCACTGAGTCCATGAGAGTTCTACACTATAAAACTTCCACTAAGTCAAGGAGAGTACCATACCATAAAACTTCCATCGAGTAAATAAGAGTACCATACTGTAAACTTCCACTAAGTCAATAAGAGTATCAGACTGTAAAACTTCCACTGAGTCAATAAGAGTACCATACTGTAAAACTTCCATTGAATCAATGAGAGTGCTACACTGTAAAACATCACTTAGTCAATGAGAGTACCACATTGAAAAACTTACACTTAGTCAATGAGAGTACCACACTGTAAATTTCTGCTGAACTTGTTACACTTAAGATTATACAGCAACTCATTTTTCCCCCAATGCTTAAGTATCATAAATTTGTGATACCTTCTGTCTCTCAGTCTGTAACTATTTCTAGAATGCAAGGTGGAAATTAAGTAAACTTGGTGCACTCATTTTTTCATGTGGTGACCATCTGCATGAAGGGAAAAACTTTTGGCCCCATCCTACTGGAAATTTTGTGAGGGAGTCAAAGATCAAATTTACAATTACTCAACTACAGCATTAAATGATACTTAAAGAGAACACATATGATGTGCATAGGATTTTGGGTCATGCCCCCTGCCCTGGGTCAAGGGGGCCAGATCAGGTCAAGTGTTTAGGCAGGATTTCAAAATTTTCAAAAGGCCCCTGACTTTTCTCAAAAGAACACCAAAGCAAAAGTCTGTGTCTGTTTACTCAAAGTGTGCATAATACCCAACAAACTTGCACAAGAATAAAACAATGGTCAAATTTCAAGTAACAAGTGACTGACATTTGTGTGTACACATTTTGTTGGGAGATGTTTTTAGCCTAGGGAGGGGATCTGGACACTCTTGATCCCCCCTCCCAATCTGGCCCTGATCAAGATCAGTGGTGGGGTGGTATGCAATGACACTGTGTTGAACAGTCCTCTATGAAAATAACTGAATTTTGTGTCCAGAAATCATTCTTTTAATCTGAGTGACAATGACTTTTCACCTTTGAATCCAAATAAACAGACTTCTTCCTTACGCAATGTGCAAGCCAGCAAGTTATAGCGTAGCATACAAAATGGTAACAGACATATGGCTTGATTGCCAATATGATAACGTAATAAGTACTGTATTATGACAGATATAAAAAAAACGCACAAGGACATGCCATGGTTAACCATAAAAAAGCACCACTGAAGTCCTGGTGCTTACAAAAGTGTTATGATAAAGTAACTAAAACATATCTGGGATATACAGATCCCAGCTCCCACCTGACAGAAATGTATGAAAGTCATTTTATTTTAATGCTTTCTTTGTGTTAAACTTTAGAAATTAAAAACTCAGCAGAAACATATATTTTCTTTTGGTGAAAGGGTCTAGGGTTTATAGAATCTGAAAAGCTTTTATGTCTTTACTTTTTGTCTGAATTCCATTTCTAACTGAGCTTTGAGCCTATAAAGATTTGTGTACGACTTTTTCACATGAAAAATGTTCACTGTGCTATGTAAGCAATCATATGTATGTATTAATGTATGCATGTATGTACGTATGTATGTAAGTATGTATGTATGTATATATGCATGTAATCATGTATGTATGTATGTATGTATGTATGTATGTATGTATGTATAGGGTATAACAGCAGTACAAATCTGGCTATACAGTGCTGAAGAAGTTGCATACAATTTGTATGTAGTAACTACATTCTTAAAAACTCCAAGACCGCCCCACCTGGAACATCATCATGAGATGCTCTCCAGAGCAAAATAGTTGGTCTTGACTGATCACCTTGCACTGCATGCAAGTCAGTACAATGATCCTATTCTTCTACATCCCCAAGCCTGCATTGGGATTTCAAATGGAATGATCCTATGATTGGGTACACCATAAATTACAACATTTATTATCCTTAAATCTGAAATAATCTTTAATTTAAGCAAGTTAGCAACATCAAATTGTAGCAAATGACTGATTAACACAAATATGAATTTTATACAGTAACTTACTCTACCTAATGAAGCAAAATGTGCCTGCATGTTGTGTTATGCCAACCTTAACAAAATGTCCTAAGATTGTTTCATTCCAGCATGCTGTATTATTATAAATATCATTACATGAATGGCTGCCAACCATGTTGTTGTTGTTGTAGGGTTTAACGCCATTTTTCAGCACACGATAGGCTATTCATGGCGGCCAGTATTAATGGTGGAGGAAGAACCCAGGAAAAACCCCAGAAAGTACCACCGACCCACGAGAAGCTACTGGCAGGCTTTCCCACATACCCACGTTGGCTGAATCCGAGACTCGAACCCACGTAGACAGAGGTGAGATGGCAGTGATCTGTAACGGAGAGCGCTTTAGACGACTCAGGGCCCCCTGCCAACAATGAGAGGATGTTTAATTCAAACAAGTTACAGACAGAAAGATCAATTTGAGAATTTCTTTAGAATAAGAGCCACAAGTCCATCTGTGCACTTCTTGATATTATGGCTATAATATACCATATATACTTACTAATAAGTCTGATCCAAGTGCAAACAGCACAGATCCAGGTTTGCTGTCACATAATGTGCTGGCAGCCCTGGGTCTACGTATTTTGTGTGAAGTAATCAGGAAAACACAGATCTTGATATGCTGGTGAATTATGCAGTGGCAGATCAGGGTCTATGCTGCATGCAGCTGGATTTGAAATGTGGGTGACTATATACAGTAACACTGCATTAGTCAAATTCTGGCTAATGCTATCTCCAATTTCCAAAACTTTCATAGGTGTCCATCCAAGTAGTATCATGTATCAGTAATTCTAGCATACTTGTGTTGTCATCAAAATAACTTGCTTCCTATATTCATAACAAAAATCATGCTTGTTACAATATACTTATTTACAGTATATGAAAATAATTATATCTTTTTGTCTACCTCAGCAGCAAAATAAAATGAATTTTCCTACACACACACTTTGTCTTTAATGGATCTTGACATCTACTGTATATACCCACTTCTAAGTCAAGCCCAACTGCAAAATGCACTGACCCAGATCTTGGTCAGTGCAGTTTGTTAGGCATAATTAGTAGAACAAACAACAAAAGACCCTGATCTGCAGGCACATTATGCTACAGCAATTCAGAATCTTTGTTGTGTGCAGTTTGACTTGATGTATAAGCAAGTACATACAGTAACCAAAGCAAAAAGTAAATGCCTTATCTTCCTTCAGTCTCACTGATCTAGACCCTTAATGTAATAACTGCAAAATCAAAGTTTGATCTTGGTTTGTGGTGCAGGACTTGAGTTGTAACTTGGTGGAAACCATTTACCTTCTTCACTCAGACAATGACCTGAGGTAAAGGGTTAAAATAAACAGGTGTCTTTCTTTTGTCAACTAAAAGCTGCCCAAAATTTGGTTGAGAAAAAAAGATGTAAAGAACTCAAGATATGCAGAAAAATATTCCTTCTTAAAGTCACTGTGTGACTTTGGCCTTTAACCTTTTGACCCCCAAATTAACAGATGTCTTTCTAATCTCCAATGTCTGAACAAAGCATCTTCAGATCTAGTTAATTTGTCAAAAGAGTTTTCCTTCTTTCAGTTCATGCCACCCTGTCTTTTGACCTTTCAAATCAGAAAGTGTCTTCCTTGTCCTCAATGCAAGATACTTTATGTCATGGTAATTGTAGACAGTGGAGAACTTTAATTACTGACCAGAAACAAAACAGGAAACAGACAGATGGACATTGTAACACAGTAAACTTCACCTAAAGGTGGGCAAATAAAAATGTACCATGTGCACTATCAGTAGCCACACTAAAAATATAGTTTATTATCCTGTAAACACACAAGCTGAATCAGTAGCCACACTAAAAATATAGCTTTTTGTCCTGTAAACACCAAGCTGAATCAGTAGCCACACTAAAATATAGCTTTTTGTCCTGTAAACACCAACCTGAATCAGTAGCCACACCAAAAATATAGTTTATTATCCTGTAAACACCATGCTGAATCAGTAGCCACACTAAAAATATAGTTTATTATCCTGTAAACAATATGCTGAATCAGTAGCCACACTAAAAATATAGTTTATTATCCTGTAAACACACAAGCTGAATCAGTAGTCACACCAAAAATATAGTTTATTATCCTGTAAACAATATGCTGAATCAGTAGCCACACCAAAAATATAGTTTATTATCCTGTAAACAATATGCTGAATCAGTAGCCACACCAAAAATATAGTTTATTATCCTGTAAACACCAACCTGAATCAGTAGCCACACTAAAAATATAGTTTATTATCCTGTAAACACCAACCTGAATCAGTAGCCACACTAAAAATATAGTTTATTATCCTGTAAACACCAAGCTGAATCAGTAGCCACACTAAAAATAGAGGTTTTTCTCCTGTAAATACCAAGACAGAGGCTATGATGTTCATTTTAGCACTTGTGCACTCCAGCCCCAACAGAGTGAAAGATATTTTCCCTCAAGCCAAAAGAAGAAAAAAAAGGGCAAAGATCCACCACCATCAACAAAAATAACATCTTATGGAGGCTTAATTCAGGCACACTCAGGGCTATTATAGCCGTAATGGTGCATCACCATATATCTGAGTGCCATAGCTATTGTTACATATTATGGAGGCACTAGAGCAAACTCAGAAAGATTATAACAGAGTAGTGTAGGCAACTTTTATCTTCGGTATGCCATGTCCGCCAAACTGTGTGCCCATTGAGAGCTTCCTGAAAGTTGAGTTGGGGCTACCTTATACTGAAGTCAGATACCTAGATGGGCTACTTATAATACAAGATAATGATTCATTCTTTATTTCTTCAAAACATGCCAACTAAATTTGTTACAAATGATACTAGATATTCTATAGCTAACAGTGAGCCATTCTTTGATGTGACAAGGTTTTCTGACTGTTTTTTTTTTCTACTTTAAAACAGATGGTTCATATACTATGATACAAGTTACGGCTTTGCATGATAACTTATTAGGTCACACAGTTGTGGAGCTTTCAGTTGTATTGGACACAGAATGTCAGAGAACTCTGTTGTCTAGACAACCAGCAATAACAATAACTGGTTCACTGACTGTGAATGACATATGATTACTTTCTATGGTATTGGTTAGATCACCTCAGTAAGCAGTAATCGCACCAACTAACAAATCTTTCCACTGTTGGTTCATTAGCTTGCTTTTGATGTTATGGGAGGCAGTCTGATCCAATACAGTTTATGGTATCCAGTATCATCAGCTTGTTCATGGACAAGAAATGATGACTTGGCATGATCTAATCAGTTATAACATCCTTTAATATGGTGTGATATATCAAGATACAGCCATATTTTTTACATGTAGCTATGCTAATCTATGAGCACTCCTTCATTATCAAATAGCAGTTTGGGTACGTTACCACTGACAGAGAATTGTGTTATATATGAGTCCATGACATACTGAGAACAGCATTAATATATAGAATCGCGGCATAGTGGGCACCATGAAATTTTGTTACATAATGGTTTTTTTACGAAAGGAAATGAAGATATTAGACTAAGTCTTCTTTCAATCATTAATTTTTATACATTGGTATGATTTTGGTCATGAGGTCCATTGTAGTACCATGTTATATCAGGAATTGCATTATAACAAGATGTTTTATTATAGAGAAAAACTGTAAATGCTAGGGTACTGAGATACAAGGTAATGCACTATTACTAATGTAATAACCCTGAGTGTCCCCAAGAGCCTTTATAAAATGTGTGTGAGTGTGTGTGATATGGATTTTAATGACGCTTTAACAGTTTTTCAGTCATATCACTATGGCATCAGCAGTGTGATGGTTACTCCAGGTATAATTGGAGTATCTTAACCTTGTAAAGCTGGTGCAAGTAAGACTGGCCTAATAACTGTCTCACAACAAGCAAACAAAACCATATATACTCACTTATAAGTTGCATCCAACTGAATAGAACACAGACCTAATCTGCCATTTCACAATGTGCTGTCAGATCAGGTCTGTTTTTTGTTCTACTGATTATTCGTAACAAGCTGAATAGATCCAGACAGCTGGCACATTATTCGATGGCAAATTTGGGTCCATGCAGTTTGCAGCTGGATTTGACTTGTACACATGGTATGTAAATGAGTATGATTTTATATTATACCTGATAATAAAACCTCCTCATTGTTTTACACCATTTTTGCAAATATTTACTGAAGATAAACTAGTTTTATCTGACAACAGTCCCACCTCTACATTTTGTAATAAATTTATTAGACTGACTCCCTAAACTACTGTAAACTGGGTTAAAGTTCATTGCCCTATCTTACAATGCTCTCTGCAGAATGCAGAGTTGTCTGCAAATGCTTGCTGATCTAACAGCTGTTGATACATGTACCAACTAACCACCTGAGGTCAATACACCACATGTCAGCATCAGTGTACTGACCTATATCACAATGACCTCTAGCACAGACAGGCTATTGTATATACCCTATGTACAAGTTCCAATGTGTAACTGCAAACCATATAAATACTGATCTGTTGTTACATCATGCGCTGGCAGATTAGGGTCTATATTGTCTGATATATTATTTACTGCTTGCATGCATATACGGTACCTTATCATTGGATTCTTCCATAGGATTTTGCAACATCAAAAGACAAGGTACAAGCAACAGCTTTAACTGAATATTCTAATCATGAGATCTTACAAGGCAAGGTATTTGCTGGACCACAAAAATGTGCAGCTAGGAAGCACATTAATGCAGTGCAATCTCATAGTTTGCCGTGAAGACAGAGACAGATGCTACCATAGAACTGATCAGATGAAGCAAGTAGACCCTGACCAATATAACTCCCCCCATATACATATATTAACTTACATTGTTAGGTAAAATAAGATAAATCACATATTTGTAAGAATATATTTCTTCATATCTCTCTTACCTAAATAAGAATATTTCTCATTGCTCACAAAATTTACAAAAGATTTCTGCCATGTTTATTACATTGAAAGAGTCCACAGGGTTTACAAGAAAAGTGACAAGAGCTACAGCAGGAGCGCAAATGTTAAATACATAAAGCCATGAGTGCAGTGACAAGTCAATTAAGACTGATTATGATATACAATGTGCTTGTTTAACAATTATCTTTCATAAATCATTACCCTCCTTGATATAATATCACAATGGCTTTTGCCCTTTCTAACAACTAGGAAATTGCCCTTCCCATTAATTGGAAGGAGTAGGTGTGTGTAATTTGGGTAGCTTTAATAATTTTCCAGTCATATCACTATGATGTCTGCAGTGTGGCAGTTGACAGTGATGTCTAGCACTAAGGCTTCATGGTGCAGACATATAAGCATGATGCCCCATCCAGTCACATTATCCTGATGCATGATGTCCCACCCAGTCACATTATCCTGATGCATGATGTCCCACCCAGTCACATTATCCTGATGCATGATGTCCCACCCAGTCACATTATCCTGATGCATGATGCCCCACCCAGTCAAATTATCCTGATGCATGATGCCCCACCCAGTCACATTATCTTGATGCATGATGTCCCACCCAGTCATATTATCCTGATGCATGATGTCCCACCCAGTCACATTATCCTGATGCATGATGTCCCACCCAGTCACATTATCCTGACACCAGGCCAACCAATCCTAACACCAACTTCTTAATGCTGAGTGCCAAGTGAGGAAGCGTAACAAGTACCATATTTATAAGTCTCTGGTATGACATGGCCAGGATTTGAACCAGCGACCTCCCATATCTGAGTTAGATGCTCTAACCCAGCAGTTTTGGGATGAGTAAAACCATTATATAATCACACTTTGAAATATCCTATGATTGACATCTGTTTGCTCACAGTATGCATCTGTCAAAACCTTTGATCTATCATGTCACATCCAGCAAATACAGCGTCCGAGTCCTAGATGGCAGACATTTATTAGGAAAGTCAGATTGATGCTTTAATGCTTGGTTGAACTGCCTCTTGAAAGTAAAGAGCCATATTTTTCTTTCTCAATCTAGAGTATCAAGCCTGTTTATTGCAGCAGAGTTGCAATGTAAATGCAAAGGACTATGTTCAGGATATGGATACACATCATTGCTTACACAGAAATAGATATGCTACACTGACTCATAAACAAGAAATAATATTTTCACCACCTGCACCATGGATCACTGCTATCTCACCTCTATCTGCGTGGGTTCGAGTCTAGGATTCGGCCAATGTGGGTATGTGAGAAAGCTTGCCAGTAGCTTCTCATGGGTCGGTGGTTCTTTCCCGGGTTTTCCAGGGTTCTTCCTCCACATTAATACTGACCACCATGCATAGCCTATCGTGTGCTGAAACGTGGCATTAAACCCAACATCAACCACAACAACCACCTGCACCATGAAAACCTTATATGAAACATGATGTAAGAGTTCGATTTAAGTCACCACTAATGTGTGACATCAATAGCGGTATGGAGATAGTACCACATCTAGCCACTTATAGGTTGGGTTCAACTGCAAGAACAACACTGAGCCTGATCTACCATCTCATCATGCACTAGCAGATCAGGGTCTATTCTGTTTGTTCTGATTATTCTTATCCAACAGCATTAACCCAGATCTGCTAGCAGCTGGACCCAATTTATAAGTGAGCATATATGGCATATAGCCATGTATAACAATGCAAAGAGCAGTTCCAGGTCCTACATTACATCAGGGGTCTCAAACATGCGGCCTGCAGTCTACATGTGGCCTGTTGAGTTATTTCCTGCGGCCTGCAATGACAACTGGAATTTATACAATTAATATTGCAATATTTATTTACATCCAGCCACTTTTGACAAAAATTCAATTATTACATTGTTTACTTCTTATTTTCAATATTTCAACCAGCCACCTTTTCATTGAGCCACTTTCACTGTATGAAATGGTTTCAGTGGTGTGGCCCGGGGCCAATGTACTAGTCCTCATGGGTCCCTCATGGTGAATTCAATTTCAGACACCTGCATTAAAAAGTGTCCTGTCTGAATTTTAGGGTATAAATTCTTTGCTTCAAAATAAAAGTACAGCAATTCTAGAACCTAATCGACTGAAAATAACATCACTGCAGATATAGGTCACAGCTGTTTGCAGTTCATGTGAATTCTACACAACATGATAAACACAGTATCCTAACTTTTACAAACACTGTAACACAAGAATTCTCCCATGATTACTGACTAATCCATCTCCAATTTTTATAAAATTACGTGTAATTTTGATATAAAAATGCTTTTTCTGATAATCAGTCTTCTTAAAAGAATGACATGAATAGAATTTGTACTGAAGACGAAGCTAGAAAAATACTATATGAAGCCTAACCTCAAGCCAAGCAAAACATTTTCTTCCACATACATTTGAAGGTGTGTACTGAGAATGAACCAATATGAAATTCTGCTGAATGAAGTCTTGCTTGTTTCACTTGTATGTAAATAATCAAAAACCTTGGCACAGAGAGTTAAGCAACAAAAATCAATGATGTTATTACAATGAGAGTTTACTTTTTATGACTGTTAAGGTCAGTGAAAAACCTGAATGCACACATGAAATTGCATGACCATACATGCAACTGAGCTACAACTGATAAAAAGTAGTGTACTTTGTCAAAGCAATCATAATCACATTTTTTTATATATCTGACAACAATATTAAGGCAAGGGTGGGTTGAGGTGGGGTGCAGACAGAGAGAACATTATAGAATAAGCTTTTCCTATGTAACACAATAAATGACCCCCCTCCCCATTTGATTACACAGCAAATGACCTATTGTACATTAAAACAATTCAATCAACGGCAGCACTAAAGTCTTTTATTATCGGGGAAAAAATGTGAATGTATCTCAAAAACCACTTGCTTTCTTTTATTTTTAAACTGATCTATGGAAGCCTAAACCTGACCTACTTTCAAAGTGACTGTCAGCTTTTTTCCACTAAACACAATCTTAATTTTATAATTTTTCAACATTTTGAATCCAACTGAGAAAAATAAAAGTAACAATTCATTAAATTTTTAAAATTTCTCAATAATGTGTCACCCATAATTTTAGCTAACATTAATAATGAAAATCTCACAAATTTATTTCGAGTTACCAATGTACCTACACAGACACCATAAAATCCATGTCCGACTGGAAAAGGATATCCATGCAGCAAATAAGATAAATCTATATAAAACAAATTATTGTCCATTTCCTTTCAGAGCAGGCATTTTTCTTTAAAACTGCTGTTTTCTAAGTTTCTGCCTATCCGTCCCCACTATGCATTCACAGATTTTAGGAAAGGGGACATGATATCATCACTAAAAATAGATTCATATCATTTACACTGCTGTTGTTACTTTATGAGAGATTGGTACTTCTTGAGAGATTGGTACTTCTTGAAAGATTGGTAACATTATTCCGTTACTAAAGCCAGTGACATCACTAGGGTTTGTGTCACCCAGTGTGTTAACTCATGGTGTCACCCCCATGTACCTACCTCCTTCCCGCACAAAAATTCAAAATTTGTATAATAGACAGTCATTTTGATGTCATCCCTTCTGATGGTGTCACCCGATGCGGTCCACACACCCCTAGTGATGCCACTGACTAAAGCATAACTTTGATTTGCTTTAAGTTGTAGAAGACTGTACAATAATGTCAAGTTACATCATTTTTGAGCATGCAAATTTCATCGTGCCTGGTACACCATTCTTCTTTTATCTTACATCTTTTTCATCACCATGAGAGAGTCAGTCCAATAAGGAAGCACTATGAAACTTTAGGAAATGCAAAGATCCCCAGAATACCTGTATGTAAAGCACCAATCAACAAAAAAGAATGCTCTACCACCACCTAACAATGCAGTCCCCCTGGGTTTATCAAAGAGTGTACTGTACATCAGCATAAATGACCTTTTAGTCAGATCATTTTCCTGGTTGTATACAGTAAATTTTCCAGGCTGTATACAGTACATTTTTTAGGCTGTATACAGTACATTTTCCAGGTTGTATGCAGTACATTTTCCCAGCAGTAATTTTCTAGGCTGTATACTGTACATTTTTCAGGCTGTATACAGTACATTTTCCTCCTGCTAAAACACTGTTAGGCCAAATAAAGTAATATGTGTACTTCCAGTTACATTGAAAACAAAATCTGGTTGGGTATAGGTCAGTACAAACTTCTTGTTTTTTGGTGGGGAGGAGGGGGTAAGAGTTTTTGCAGATGGATCAAATGAAGCATACACTTGAAAATAATCATCATTCACATCCTTAATTGAACTCTGCTCATAGCTACTAAATACCTTTGTTAAAAAAAAATTCTCCCCATTTTTTCCCCAATATTTTTTTTCCCTTTCAAAATAAATGTAGGTTTGGCAGGATAAAAAACCCAGGGTTGGTTGTGTAATCAGAACCATACTTTTTTTTATTTGGTCTTGATATCCATCTTGGGCACATAGATGCTGCATGTCAAATCAATGTTCCATCCAGATAATGACTGTGATGATTGTACTTGATGGCTGGGAGTAGGTTTCATAAAGTGAATGTCCATTCAATTAACAGCTAACAAGACTTTCATTCAAATGTGCTTGCATATGGAAAATGGTGTGTATTCATATAATTTACTGACATGAAACAACTGGATTACCGTATCTGATGCAATGCATGCACTTAGAAAATTTGGATGAAAGTCATGGTGCTGATGCTCATCACAAAAGGTACACATCAACATCATAAAAAATCAGTGTCATCAGATGTATGTACATGCTAAGGAGTTAAGTTTCCTTTTGTATACTTGACACCCTGACATGTATCCACTTTGGTGGTTTATTTCTCTCTCCAAATTAACATAAATCATGCCCAATAAAAACATTTATAAGACTGATTCAACCCAAAAATTGAAGTGGTAACAAGCTATTGGGCATGCATAGTAGTAGGTTATAATCATTACGTACTAAACAGATTTCAGCTGTCACTTCCTTTATACTATGTCTGTTCAGATGGAAACAGTCACGGCAATTTCTGAGTTTTGACCATAAAAAGGGCAAGTTTGTGCTCATTAATGGATGTGGACAATATTACACTGACTATGGTATCTGATACAGAGATTATCATTGGTGGTTGACTAAGTATAACAAAGATGAACTGATATTTAATAATTTCAAATTACCATGTTTAACCATCTTTAACACATTACCAACTGCAAGAAGCACTGATTCAGATCTGAAGTAGCATAAAACACTGGTAGAACAGGGTCTCCACTGTTCACTATGACTCCAAGTAGACGAAAAGTGTCAACTCTGATCTATCCAATTTATGTGATGAGGAATAGCCACTGTGTAAATATACTGACATTTGGCCTTTCTATTTTGGATGTTTTATGTTAGCAATACTGGCCATGACGTTAAAATTTTAAAGGATTCCAGATTTATCAGATCTGAAAGATTCTGAAATAACAGAATCAATAAAAATCAAAAGCACTGTCAAAATTCTTTGCAGCTATGTCTTCCAACCATATTTGATCATTTCCACATAAAAGTGTTCAGATTTTGCATTTTTTTAAAATTAGGGCAGCTACATAATCCATCATGTACAAGTCTGTAATTAAACTAGCTGAATTTTGTTTTTGTATATCCTATGCAGCTTTGAATTTTTACAAGGTCAATAAAACACCAAACTCCACCTTTCGCCTACAGAAGTTAGAAGAAAGGGTTAAAGACTGTGGTTGTGGAGTTTCTTGGAAGTGCATTGTATTTTAAGCATATGACTGAAGCAGAAACTGATGATCTTAGTGACATCATATACTTTAAATTATGTAATGTCATGGACTTAAAGCTAAACTCGAGAGTCCAAAATCCGAAGGTGTTTAGTCATGTGTCATCCTTGGTTAATTTGGGTCTATGCTGTTCATGGTTGGGTATCTGCTGTACATAAGCAAATATAGTAGTTATTGTTTGGATGAGGGATTTGTAGAGTTGTCATGTAATTGTGCGCACTTAATATCAAAGCATTATATAAGAACGAAAATGCACTTGGGTTTTGTTGCCAAGTACAGCATTTTCTAAGGATGGCTTATTTTAAGCCTTAGTTATTTTGTAACAGTTTGGTTTACCCAATGCTGCATGTTCAAAGTGCCTTTAGTGATAAAACCCAATTGCCAAGAATTCTCTTATAAATTTGACTACAACCAGAGTACTTGTAGCACAATATTATCTCTGTATAATCATAATACAAAATGTTTTGTCAGGAAGCTGTCCACTTTACATAAGCAATCTTCACCTGCATAGGTATGTGAAATATAAAACTGCATTCTTTCCTGATATCTGTTTTATATGACAGATTTTATATATATATCGAAAGTATCAGAATTTATTCAAGTTTTACAGTCCAACCTATATCACATAACACCATGTTATTAGATGGAATACAGTCTGCTTCAAGTTAGTCATTTGTATAACTGAACTGACAAACTGAATTCAATTATATGTTGCACGCATTAAAGAATTAGTAATGTTCAAGTTATAATCTAGTGAAATTATTCTTGTCAGATATAGCATTATGTACAAACATGGTTATATTAATAGAAATCTGGTATAGTTCAGACAAAATGATTTAAAGGACCAAGGATCAAAGCTTTGGGACAAACTGATCTGCAGTGAATAGAAGGCTACTGATGGATCCTTTGGCAGACAGGAAGGGGCAATGCATGCATGGTGGCTCCTTGACCATATGATGAGAGCTGTGGAACTGTAATTATGCTGTGATTGTCACCTGAATGACACAAAATACATATTTGTTCCAGTTTTGAATCACTATAAGAGTGGAAATGAAATATACATACATTCTACCTGTTGATGAAGCAAACATTATTGTTATTTTTTGAATAAATTGTGTACCATGATTACTCTTGGTGTTACAACCAAACACTGTTCACGTTTTTGTACCAATTCTATACAACGATCACCCTTGGTGACATAACTGTACACTGATAACATCTGAGTATAAACTCTAAACATTGCTCATCCATGATGATAGATCCATGTAACAATCATATTTGTTTACAAGTTCCATAAGTTGATTCTCATTGCAGTTGAATGTTCTGATTAGTTCCATTTAAGAATGATATCCTTTTCTTATATCCAATATTGAACTCAGGAGTCATCATTCTGTTAAATCCATTGTTAGACTTTATATGCATGAATATCATGTCAGATTCCTTCACTGCTCAATAACATTAAAAAACATCGTATTCACAACATAGCTTTTCAGTGTCTGTGCTCAATCTAATCCCAACCAGGTTTAATTTTGTGACAACATTGCATTTGACCCTGAGATTAAAAACAAGGGGACCAAATGGGCCTGATGTCACTAACCTAGTTTACATAACACTTGGCCATTTCACAAACCAGGCATCCATAGTATTGTAATAACATAACCCAATGTAAATATCTCCAGACCTTTACATCACATTAATTTCGCATAATTTACAACATCTAAATAATAATAATAATAATAATAATAATAACTTGGCCATATGACCAAGTGAGTTAACTAAATATGATCAGGTGAGCAAAAATAAAAACTTTTGACATCAACAATGAGTTGTTGGATGACAAATCTGACTCATTTGTCACCAAGTCTGCTAATGTCTGAGAGATAATTTCTGTGTGGAAAGTACATTTAGGTCACTCTGACCTATTTGCATTACAGCGGTTGAGCATTGCTTAAATATTATTATACTGAATAGAAATCGACAGCAATATTAATTTTTTAAAGGCAATTTTTCTGTGAGAGGCTTTGTTTTCTGAAAGCAAATAATATTTCCTCCTAAGAAGCTTCTTTATCAATACTAAGATCTCACAGATCTTTCTACAATTAGTAGAATGCATGGACCTCCCATTTAGAGACTGGAACAAGATAAAATCCTGATTTCATTCTAGAAAGCAAATGTCCAGAACTGATTTTTAACAATACTAGAAACCAATCAGGCAGTTTCTGCCAATAAACCAATCAGATCTGAGGCCACCATCCTCCTTAATAGTACTGTCAACAGAATGGACATGCTATCAACAGAAAGGGTGGCCATTCCTCTGGTTTTCAGTTGGTCTGTCCCCTTCCTGACCTGAACATTTTAGCACCTGTCCAGTTATTCTGGAGTTACATCAGTGGCTACCCAAGACTGAGGTGGCACAAGCATGATAACATTTGCTATCATTCAAGTACATGAAGCTACAGTTAGAAACTCACCTTTATCAATACGGGTGTAATTAGGAATTTTGAAAACAGAGCAGATAAACACAATCTTTTAAATATAAGTTGACAAAATTATATAAAAATTAATAATATATTATTAATATATAAACTACAAACATATAAAAAGCAAAATTCCAAAAATGTGTTGCCTATCATGACTATTTATAATTCCAGTCACCCCTCCCTCAAGCTGCCCCAATGATCAGATTTAGTAAAACTAGAACGGATAGAAGACTGTTGTAAATAAAAATTAGGATTTTCTTGTTTTTGTAATGGTAACAACATTTCATTGTTTGATTTGGGGGTTTTATGGGTTTAATGTTAATTTTCAGCAGATGATAGGTTATAAATAGCAGCCAGTATAACTGGTGGAGAAATAACCCTGGAAGAAGCACCAACTGATGGCAAGCTACTGGCATGCTTTCTCATGCACACATGTTAGTCAAGCTCGTACTCTAACTCACACCGACAGAATTGAGATGTGTGAGCAATCTGTACGGGCGAACTTAAACACACCAACTTAATATTGCTCCACCTGCTGTCACTGTGTAACACATCAACTTAACATTGTTTACATGACTGTTGTTGCTAATGTGTAATAACAGCAACTTAATATTGCTAACGTCCTGGCTGCCACTGTTTAACAGAGCAACCTAATATTGTTGCAACAAGATGAGTGGTACCTAACTAGCCATTCAGAGGCAAGTCCAATATTCCTCAACTGCTATGTGATTCAATCATTTATGTGAAGGAAGGAAGAAGTAAAAGAATTAGTGGACAGACATATGCTCCACCTTATGGCTGACAAAAAAATCACAAATATCGCAATTATCCAAAAATATAACAAATTCATTTTGGAAAGATATAATTTTAGCATGGGCAGAATTTATGATAAAAAAAAAAGACAGGAACTTCCTTGAAATTTTGCATGAGGGTGCCTGGAAAAATAAAAAATATAACAATTAACAACATACCAAGTTTGTATTGATCATGGCTATCAAATAGGGTAAAATTTATTTACCATTTCTTTAATTAGCATGGTATATATTTGTTTATTATTTATATCTATGCTCTTAAAATAAGTACCAAAAAAGAGTGAAGACAACAGGCTTTGTAAAATTTAACAAATAATTTATTTCCCTACACTACAAAGTAAAACAAAATAAGAAAAAAGGAACTTATGGTATTGTGAATTAAATCCAAATTGTAATCCAAGAATTAAAAAACATAAGTCCTATCAATTAAAAGTTCTAAATGAAATACAGTCCAAATCCTGATGAAAATCCCAGATAGAAGGCAATGATGTATGCAACAGTCAGCATTGTACTGATGTGTCAACAGTCTCTTGTTGAATCAAAGAAAATATTCGTTTTTGAATTTCATATAAATTCTGGTAAATGTGTTTGTCGAAGAATTAATTTAGAGTACATTTGTATTTCCAGGGAAAACAATCATTTGAATTCAATAATTTGAAGAAAATAAAAATATCAACCCCAAAAACTGGACACAACATAAAACAACTTGACTTCTCAAGTATTAAGGCATGATTGATAGAATTCTTATCATAACATCAGTTATAAGATGCAAACCAGATTCATGGATGGGCTTCAAGAGTTTATCCTTCTGGAAAAAATAGAAGTTTGTTTATGAATTAACACATGTCTCATGTTATGTACTCCAGGTATGACCTTGACTCAACTATATGATTCTTACTCTGAGAAAGAATTTAAAAAAGTAAAAAAGGTGTTTTCCAAAACTGTCACTGATTTTAAGGTCAGCAACTAGATACAATATTTCTATTATTAGGTATTTACATACATGAAATGAATAAAAAAAATCATTAGTCTAACAGAACTGAACTTAATTTTGAAAAAAATCAAGTCCAGTAAATAATATTACATTACAATAACATGTAATAGAATTAACAAGATTAAAACTAACAAACAAACTATTAAATTAAATATACATAACAATAATATGAAGGGTTTTTGTGAGTTGTATGAATGTTCACCCTAGATTACACAATATTATGGTATTGTGAGTTGTATGATTTTTCACCCCAAATTACACAATATTATGGTATTCTGAGTTGTATGATTTTTCACCCTAAATTACACAATATTATGGTATTCCGAGTTGTAGGATTGTTCACCCTAAATTACACAATATTATGGTATTCCGAGTTGTAGGATTTTTCACCCTAAATTACACAATATTATGGGTATGACTAAAGTGCGAAAAGTTACGAAAAGTTATGAAAAGTTACGCAAAGTTGAGAAAAGTGCGACAAGTTACGAAAAGTTGAGAAAAGTGCGAAAAGTTACGAAAGTGATAAAAGTTACGAAAAGTTGAGAAAAGTCACAAAAACGAAAAATTACAAAAAGATGAAAAACAAATTTTAAAAAAATTAATGTAAGCTAGGACGAGAAAAGTTGCTTTTAATTTATTATTTAAGCTTCTTTGTTCCCAAAAGCTATACTATATCTAAAATTACGTTAACTGTTTACAAACGATTTCCTTTATTAGATAATGTTTCAGAAGAAATGTTCTTTCCACAACTGCATCGAAAGGTTAATATCGTAACCGAAATCCATATTTCCATCGCTCAGAGTTACAATAAAGTTATTTTCTCGACATTTTTTTAATTAAAACAAGTAAATATTAGCAAAGATTTTCATTATCTTCATTTGCATCAGTGTAATATGTAATTCGAAACTGCTATACAGAAGACTGCACTTCACAGTTTGCATTTCGTACTTGGCTTATTTGATGGTGTTCTAGACCTTTCTGCCCGCTTTCTTCGAATTTGGTTCAGCTTCCGACCTGCAGATGGAGTTCTGGTTGCAGTTCTTCTGCCATCTTTTGAGTACATCATGTTTGGATGGTCTTTACCGTAGTCAGTGAGAATTTTTTTTTTCCTTTTATCCCATTGTTCTTCCGTCATTCTGGCCCAGTGATCAATGTCGACAAGGTGGTGTAAATATCTTTCAATGAGGCGATAATTACCCATGTTTCTCAGGGAACGACATCTCTCTTCCTGCTCACTGTTCACTAATTGATGAAGCAGCTTGACAAACTTAGGTAATTCAGCTAGCTTCCATTTTGTGGCCGATTTTAGGGTGTGATTTGCACTCTCGGAGTTGTTGTTTGTCCATGTGCTTGTAATTTTTCCGTTGTTGACTGGATCTATGACGTGTTCTTTAAGCATTGGATACAATCTTGTATCAAAGTAGGTGCAGAACTTTCTTTCGCAGGCATGCGAGTCTTTGTTATTGATGATGGAACGTAATTGGTTTAGCCTTTCTTGGTGGGTGTCAACGTCTGTTTTTTGTACAAGACCATTTGAGCCAAACACTAAATCAAGAACTTCCAGGCGATCTTTTAATAGAAACCCAATTATGTCTTCCATTTGTCTGTTTGCACCTTGCTTTAGATGATGAGTACAAAGAACGTGTGTGCTACCAGGCAAACAGCATTTTATAGCGGTTTTGAATGCCAATTCCTCATCTGTGCCAATAGTCAGCGAATGAATGCTTTTCCTTCCAGAAAGACTTCAAAGTCAATATCCTTTCAAACTCTACAATTCCTATTACATTTCATAAAATCGAAGTAGTGATTTACTAAACGAACCTAGAAACACTCGTTATTAAAACTATATGTTAAATGATTTTGAAATTCAGTTATTACACATTATAATTTCATTTGTGAAACAGAAATACTATTTACAACTGATAACAAACTATAGTCGATCCATTTCGCAGATAAGTATCTGAATGAACTTTTCGTAACTTTTCGCAATTTTCGTAACTTTTCGTAATTTTTCACACTTTTTGCAACTTTTCGCATTTTAGTCATACCGCAATATTTTGGTATTGTGAGTTGTAGGATTTTTCACCCTAAATTTCACAATATTATGGTATTGTGAGTTGTAGGATTTTTCACATTAAATTTCACAATATTATGGTATTGTGAGTTGTAGGATTTTTCACCCTAAATTACACATTATTATGGTATTGTAAGTGCAGCCAGGCTTTATTTTCAAAGATTAAATTTGTAACATGAGAAAAAAAATCTGTACCCTTTTTTCCCCTGATGAATATTGAAGTTCTACTCAATAACTGACAAGGCTGCAGAGAGATATATAATAGTTTCACAAAGTCCTTTTGTCAGTGTCCCAAAGTTCAAGAAACCATTTATTTTAAATTTAACAATCCAAAAGACAAAGACTGGTGAAATATGGCATATTCAATGCTGTAGAAAACTACTCTGGATACAAAATTTTGGTGGCTTCAGTTCAGAATTAACCATAACATACTGACTAACAATAGTTTCTTATTCAAAATATGGTTCAGTAGCTGATAAAGATGCTCTTCTGTAATAGTGAGGAAGGAATGAGGAAATATTTATTTTGCAGCTGTGTTGTGAAACATTTTAGGGGTCAGGCTTTATACTTTTGTTGAAGTGAGATTGGAGTAGATTTCAAGGTTTCTGAAAATCTCTTATTTTTTCTATACATTTAAATGAATCTTGTCAAAGTTTCTAAATCCAGTATTATTCTGAGCAAAATCTGTTATATTTATATCAAAACGAAAAACCCAAGTCTGCAAGAACTCTACTTTGAATTGATATTTCATTTTAAATTTGAAGATAAAAAGTTCGACCTGGGAGATCCTAACCTCCAAAGTTATTTACTAAATGGAATCAGGTGAAAACATATTTTAGAGGGAATAGTCCTAACAATGAAAGTGCCCAGTAGCTGGTAACTATTATAGTGCGTTAGTCACATGAGTCATGTAGGCATTCAACAATGACTATTTCAGTAATTGGTGTCATTTTTTAAAATTTAATTCTACATATCTTTAAGTGGCAAGTACTCACTTTGTTTGGATTTGAATACATCCACATTCCTTTGAAAGGTCATTATATAGATGCCCCAAGAGGTGCATATGGCAAAATCAATGTTAAAGTACATACTGGTAGACATTTTTGGACGAAATGAACCTTAAAGGTGAGTTCCAGTGCAAACTGGATTGAATGTCGCATGCTGTGATGTCACAATGAAAGCTACAAATATTGATAAACAAATTCATACTACCCTCGACTGTGACGATTCCATTCGACGCGCTCTTATTTTGACCCAAGTTTAGTACATGGCCACCATTGTAAAAGTTCATAGCGACAGATAATTTTCGTCTGGAAGTTTCTTGGTGACATTTAAGGTGCAGAGTATTCAATAATCAGGATTGAATAGGCTTTGGTTAAAAAAAATTAGTGTTACATTTTAAAAAACAATTTATATTTAATTTAAAATGAGAAATGTGCATACATGACCCATGTGACCTGCAGCATAATAGTTCCATAATTTTTAATGTGATTACTGAATGAAGTATTGGCTTTGAGAAAATATCCCTCTCTCTCACCCTTTTTCCTATATGAATATGTTGTTGTTGTTGTTGTTGTTGTGGTTTAATGCCATTTTTCAGCACACGATAGGCTATACATGGCGGCCAGTATTAATGGTGGAGGAAGAACCCAGGAAAAACCTGGAAAAAAACACCAACCCATGAGAAACTACTGGCAAGCTTTCTCACATACCCACACAGGCTCAATCCTAGACTCAAACCCACACAGACAGAGGTGAGATGGCAGTGATCCGTAATGGAGAGCGCTTTAGACCACTCGGCCACCCATATGTATGTGTAACTAGATATGCTCATAGATGTATATGTATATGTGTATAAGAATACATGTATCTATTTGTATGTACGTGGCTTTTTGTACATGAGTACATGTATGCCTGTATATACATACTCTCATATTTGTTTTGAAAAAAGGCTGATATTTTCAATTAAACAGACATAAAAATCAGAAAATTCATGGACTTTATGTCTAAATGTCTGAGAATTTCATGCAAAACTGGGACTGAAGAGTACAGGGTCTGATATATTCATCACTGATAATCAGATAACAATAAATGTCCAACTGCATGTATTGTAGCCTCCAAGGATGCATACATTATAAGCATGCTCATCTTTGATGACAAACAGCAGATGGTAAAGTTACCTTGCTGGCTGCAGTTCATGAAGACAACCTGTTGAAATGAGAACAAAACATGACCTTGAAAATGAGATAACTCTGGATGATAAAACCAAAAATATCCTCCAACAAGGAATACAAGAAAACTGTAATAAAGGAAAATCAACAGCAGGTGCCCCATGAGATGCACACCACATGTGCAGATGCTGATAACTGGCTTTGCATTTATTATCATGCACTGTGTAACAAACACCATTGTTATGGAAGGTGTTCTCTTTTTAATCTAATGCTGTATTTATCTGCGCAAATTGCATACACTCAGATCTACCATCATATAATGTACCAGGGGATCCATGTCTAGTGCCATTCACTGGAAACTACATATAGAAAGAAATGCAATCAGGTAGATCCTTGTTTACTCTGTTCTTCAAATTTGGTACATGATGCAGTAATAACAAAAACAAGAAGTAGAAGCATGGTTGTAAACTCTGTTCAAACTATTGTGAAATCCATGAAAGCAAAACCTGTTGAGTATTATTCCAGCTTAGGAAAACAGTTCTCTTTACATTTTGTAATTTGAATAACTTGAGAAAAACTAAGAAACTGCATTAAAAAAAAGCAAACTGAATGCACATACACCTCTCCCTCGATAACTCGCACACAACAGGGTCCACAAACATAGAGCGCACTATAAGCGAGGGGTGAGTTACTGAGGGACCTCCAAAAATTGAACAAAAATCGCTTTGACATCAAGAAAATTGTGTTTTGTTGGGGGGGGGAGTGGCGTTAGGGAACTGGTCTGTTTATTGACTATATCCTCATTTTGCAATCATGTCGATAATAATTTTTAATAAAGTACTTTTTCTAATGAAGTTGTTCGTTGTTCTGTTTAAATAACATTTATTTTCAACAACAACAAAAAATGTCCAGGGGCCCCGAGTGGTCTAAAGCGCTCTCCGTTACAGATCACTGCCGTCTCACCTCTGTCTGCGTAGGTTTGAGTCTCGGATTCAGCCAATGTGGGTATGTGAGAAAGCTTGCCTGTAGCTTTGCGAAGATCGGTGGTTCTTTCCGGGGATTTTCCGGGTTCTTCCTCCACCATTAATACTGGCCGCCATGTATAGCCTATCGTGTGCTGAAAAATGGCGTTAAACCCAACAACAACAACAAAATGTCCAACATATGAAAGATCAATTCAACTGGTTTCAACAACCATCACTTGTAAGGAATAAAATCCATGTATTATGTCACTCACAGCTTTTTGTTTTCTTGATGAGTCTGGTTCCCATTGTGGTGTTTAATATTAGCTTGCCAAATCGGGAGTCTGCAGAGCAGGGAACTAGACTAACTGTTGATACACCACCAAACAAGATTCCATTTTTTCAAAAAGACACGACATTTATTTTGTGAGACAATAGTCTACATTGAAACTCAATTTTTGTGTTTTTCAATTAGTACAATATTTATGTCGTGATTTCATTGGAAGTAATAATGAAACTTATCACCCTTGAAGATATCTGTAAGTGCCAGTTCAAGAATTCTCTGAAACTCACTTGCCTACAATGATTTGTATGTGTGAAATCAAGCTCTTTATTTTACGAAGTATTCATTTTGCTTGGTTGCCTTGTTATCTTTGATCACAGTTATGAAAGAGTCAGTTAATTTGAGGTAGTTTATGTTACATACACAATCACATTTATAAGTGTTTGATTGATCAAATGAAGTGAGTCCACCCGACAAACTAAAGAATGCCAGACCATTTTCCCACGCTAACACTTAACATGGCCATCTTAATATGCACATGCAGTGAGCTGAATGGAATACTATCCCTTTAATGGTCAAATGAAAATCAGATTATCACTAGGTGCAAAGCACCATTTATGGTTGACTAATGAGAGGGCAGTATTCCATTCAGCTCACTGCACTTGCACAGTAAGTGGTTGCATTCATGGCCTTCTCGAATGGTACTGTACTATGGAAATGTGGTCCAGAGTACTAAAGAAACTGTACAGGTACACGCTGCTATGCATTGATTCGCTTAACGTTGTTTCATTTTTATGTTGTCAAATAAAAAATTTACACCCATTTTCAATATATCTTTGATTAGATTTTACATCATCACTCATGCCCATGCCCCGCCAGCGAATGCTATTTACATGGCGTTACTGAGCATCTCTGATGTTGTTGTTGTTGTAAGGTTTAACGCCATTTTTCAGCACAAGATAGGCTATACATGGTGGCCAGTATAAATAGTGGAGGAAGAACCCAGAAAAACCCTGGAAAGAACCAATGACACATGAGAAGCGACTAGCAAGCCTTTTCACATACATCTCTGGTCAAGCCCAAGACTCGAACCCATGCAGACTGAGGTGATCTGTAATGGTGAGCGCTTCAGACCACTCGGCCACATGGGGCCCCGAGCTTCTGTAAACGGCATCAGTCCAGTCATTTTTCTACACTGGTAGCATGCAGGACTGTTATTACATACAGTACTGCATATGATAGGTC